>CM060676.1:160599202-161027702 GCA_030686995.1 Artemisia argyi | reverse complement strand
GAAACCAAGATCATTAGCTTGGACGGTGACTTGGCTATAGAAATCCATGATGAAGCGAGGAATGATAGGTTCATTTACTTCATAAAGACAATTGAAGTTGATGCTTGAAAACAAGCGATTTATGTACTCGGATTGAGCAAAAGCAAGATCTACTACACGTCCTTCATGAACATTTCTATCTTCAATTTGACGATATATAAGTCCAATGGAAGGAGATGTGGTAGGGAGTTGGGAAACTTTAGGAATGTAGTTTTTAGTGTGAGAAAGATCTTCGGTAGTTGCTTTGGGCATTTTCACCTAAACACATCAACAATACAAAAAGACCAAAATAAATATAAAGAAAGAAAAAAGTATATGTTTATTGTCAAGGCTCATGTTGGAACGTAAACATACTTCGTTACTAATCCTAAGAAGTAGATTACCATGTTCCTTAATATTGTTTTTAACTCATTCTAGATATACTTTACGATGTTTAATGAGTAGTTATGGACAAATCCAAACGCCCCTTTAAACATTTTAAGATATCATGAAATTTACTAGATTTACATTAGATTGTAAAACTAGCTATTTCTTGAGAGTTTCTTATGCATGTGATTTGTTTTTGAAAAAGATGGTTTGTATTTTTTTTTTTACTTAAAAATGTCATTTTTAGTAATAAACCAAACGCTTCCTTAACTATTGACTTATACCACTAGTATGTCAATATATATATGAATTATATATCTTGACAAGTCCGATTAGTAATCTTTAGGTTTACAATTATAACAAAGTTTTATAAAAATTATAATGATTAGGTTTCGATATTATTTGGACATAATCCAAACACCCCTATATTGTGAACCAATATATTTTTTCTTAATCGAAAAATGTAATTACAAGTTTTACAATTTACACAAGTATAATGTGATTAGTTTTAACACGTTTTCAAATTATTATTCAACAATGAGTTTACCAAAAAATTTGAAAAGGAGTGTATGAAATTTTTCAAAAATTTTCGACATGATAGTTTATAATAACTAGTTTCTAGTGTTGATCAATCATCCTAAATCCTAAGGGAAGCATTTGGTTATGAAGTTTTAAGGCTTAATTCGAAAGAAATTATGAAATTTGACGAATTTTATAAAACATGCATAATCATGAATATGATCAAATAAGATGAAATTAGATGAAATGTGTTATGAAAAACTTACAATATGTAATGGTGATTATGTTAGATTAATTTGCCCTTTGCGAATTAACCCGAATTATGAGATTTGGAAGTGATTTGAGAGGTTTTTGGGTTTTGGTTTTCGTCATAGCAGAAGCAAGGGAAGTGGAGTATGAAAAAGTGGAGTGTTTGGAAAATGGAACAAAGGGAAAAACGGGTTTGAGCTATCAGATGGCCGGCCCCCTTAAACATTAACGGGGCCGCCCTACATTTGGCTGCCGGTCCCCTTAAATATTAAGGGGGCCGCCCTCCAAAATTCGATTTTTGTGATTTGGTTTCTGGAAAGAGCAAAAAATTATTCATATGTATGTATTAGATTTAAATTTAATCAAAAATACTTTGGAGGGTATTCGCACGAAAGGAATTACTTGACACTTTTAATCGACAATTTGCCAATTAAATTTTCTTGATCATTTCGGATGAAATTTATCAAGTTGTCAAGTACACAAGAACGTTGTGGAAGAATCATAAGTATATATATATATATATATATATATATATATATATATATATATATATATATATATATATATATATATATATATATATATATATATATATATATATATACGTAGTATGGGCTTATAAGACGAGAATAAAGGAAGGAGACGAATGCAACGGAAGCCGGGAGTTTGTTTCATCCATAGATTTTTCGACTCATCTCTATTCATCAGCATGAGTGTTGTTGAACATTAAAGTTCAATAAGGCAAATGGGGAAAAGAAAGGGTTCGTAAACGAACAATTTCTAGTTCTAGAAAATCAACAAATGAGTTTTCTAGGTTATAAGATCCTAGATATAGCTAAGTGTATATATATATATATATATTTAGATATACTATAAGTAAATAAGTATATATATTTGTGTAGAAGTAAATACTAGAAAGAAAAATGAACCAATCAACATCACATAAAAGCTAGATACTAAACTAAGCATGCATTTGATGACAAGAAAATAACAGGAAGTGTGTACCTTTCATCTTCAATGCGTTTAACTTCAAAATCTTCAAGAGATAGTCCGAACAAGAGGTGATAACAAAGATTTCCATGTTTGAACGGCGAGAATTATTACGTTGGTCCCCATTGTCTCATTTGACCAAAGTTATTTGTCCCGAACATGTTTTGTATTTGACTTGGGTGCATATATGGTGGAAACATTCCCCATGGATTGAAGTTCCACATTTGTTGATTATTGTTAAAGTTTCGTCTATTTTGGTTTACTCTTGGTTGAGGTGTTTTAGGTCTAGGGTAAGAATTATTTGGTTTCCTAGGTGGTGGAGTTTTAGATCTTGTTTTAGTTTTAGACGATTCTACTTCGGTTTTTAAAGATGGTTTATAAAACGGTTTTATTTCTTCATTACTAGCTAGAGGTATTTTCTTATCATTTATGAGTATATACTTAGGATTAGATTTTGAAGGTTTTAGTTCCTTGATTTCACTTTCAAATTTAACATTTTTAACTTCACTTGTTGAGGCTTCGGTTGAGTTAAAACCTAGACCGGTTTTATCTCCGGATATTCTTTGAATACTTATAATTTTACTAAGTGAGTTACTACTATTTTCAAATTTATCAAGTTTACAAATTTCTTCCTTAAGTTTGTTGTTTTCACTTCTAAGTTCTTGACATGATTTACATTCTTCAAAAGTTTCTTTACCTTTTTCAAGTTGATGTATTTTAATTTTTAATTCAAGTACTTCATTTTCTAATTGGTTGTTTATGTATTTTAGTGATTTGTTTTTAGCCATTACTTGTTGTCCTAGTTTGCATAATCTATTGTATTCACTATCTAAATCTTTTTCATCTAATGATAGATTTTCATCACTAAAATATTCGGTTTCGGAACGTACCTCACTTGACGTCTTAGCCATGAGACACTTTTCTTCCTTTGTTGTTTCTTCCTCATCTTCATCGCTATCACTCCAAGCTCCTCCAACAAACGCTCTTTGATTTTGATCTCTTGTCATCATTGGACATTTTCCAATAAGGTGATTCGGATCTCCACACTTGAAACATTTTCTCTCATTCTTGCTATACTTGTCATCATTATTCTTTTGAGGTGTTCTCCTTTCATCGTGTGGTTGTCTAATGAATCTTCCTCACCTTTTGAAGAATTTCTTGAAATCTCTTACGGCCATGGCATATTCTTCGTCTTCGCTTTCGGAAGATGAGCTATCTTCATTGTTGGATTCCCTTCTAGCTTTCAAGGCGATTGACTTGCTTTGCTCTCGTTTCCCTTTAACCATTTCGAAGTCCTTCTTTATTATTGCTTCGTAGACTTTTAAATTACCAATTAATTCATCAAGTTGTAGCGTTGACAAATTCTTTGATTCTTTAATGGCCGTCACTTTAGCTCGCCATTTTGGATGAAGAGCTCTAAGAAACTTCCTAACAAAATTCTTACTAGAGAAATTCTCATCAAGTGCTTTTAAACTTGTGATGATAGTGTTAAATCTAGCAAAAGCATTATCAATTGATTCCTCTTCCGGAATCGTGAATTGCTCATATTGTTGAACAAGTAGATCTATTTTGTTATCTTTGACTTGATTATTACCTTGGGGAGTTATTAATAAAGAGTTCCAAATTTCTTTTGCGGTTTCACACATAAAGATCCTTTCGTACTCTTTACGTGGTAGCGCATTATAAATAACCATTTTTGCTTCATTATTTTTAGCAAGTTTTGTTTTTAAATCATCATTTTGTTTTTCAAAAGGTACGATTTCATCTTTCTTAGTTTCGGGGTTATTTTGAATAGGTAAAAAATCACCATTGGTAATAACATGCCAAAGATCTAGATCTTTTGATTTTACATAAGTTTCGAATCGATTTTTCCAATATAAAAATCCATCACTTTCAATCGATTTTTCCAATATAATAACATGCATAGATTGCCCTTCTAAATATTTTTCAGATTCCATAGATCGTTACAAGTTTTAAAATACAATATATTTTAAAAGTCTTGCTAGACGTGGCTCCTGATACCAATTGTGGAAAACTAGAAGGGGGGGTTGAATAGTTTTACGTCCTTTTAAAATTTATAAACACAAGTTTGTTTTTAAAACTTCGATTCTAGTTTATGTGAACTCAATACTTGCACTATATGAACAATTGTATGGTAACTAACTAACAAAGCTAATATAGTAAAGATAAATAAATAAGTAATGAGAAGAGTTAGAAAGATCAAACCACAACACAAGGATTTATAGTGGTTCGGCTACAAGGACATCTTCCTTGTTCCTACTCCACTCCCCGAGTCACCTACTCGAGAGTTTTCTTCACTATCTCAACAAACTCCGTTTTGGCGGAGAAAACCTTACACACCAATTTACACACCACACAACTTCACAACTTGATCACAACTTCTACACAACTTCTTCACACCAATATACTACACACCAATCTTCTTCACAACTATCTTCTACACACCAATCTTCTACTTCCCACCTATCTTCACACCTAACCTACTTCACTACTTATCAACTTCTATTATCTACACAACTTCTATATCTTCTACACAATTAATCACAAGCACAACACAATATTCACAAATGAATATATTTACACTATGCACAACTACTCTTCAACACTTCTTGAACTTGGTTGTAGAAAGAGTGTTCTTCTTTTGCACTTTGGATGAGAATTGATGATGAGGGATTGAATCACTTGAAACAAGAATTAATATACAAATGATCAAAGTGTTTTAGAGAATGTTTAGAGAGTTATAGATCTGAAAATTTCGTGCAAAAGGTGGTTAAAATTCCAGAATTAAGGTGGTATTTATAGGAGAGAAATTCTGACAGTTTCTGACATGGGAGCCTGGCCGGTCCCCTTAAATCATGGCCGGCCCCCTTAAAATTAAGGGGACCGCCCCTTATAATTAAGGGGGCCGCCCAACTGTAACGGCCAGAAAACTTGTCTTTTAGTGGGGAAAGTTTATTTGGTGAAAAACTAACTGATTTTGGTTAAATATTTGAAATCATATATTTAGTATGATTAAAACATTTTTTTTTATTACCAAAAGTGTTTTTCAAAAATATATAATATGTTTATATAATTAAATAAACTTTGTATTATTTAATTAAATATCCCTTTGATCATGAGATGTATTAAGCACTTGTTTATCCATACCTTAAGTGATTAAGTTGGATATAGTGATATAAACTAGCTTAATACTTGTTTACGTAGTAATTTTACGATTGACGAGTTTACATTTTGTGATCGTCAAAATATAGAGATATCGAAAAATATAAATAACGTTTTCATACATTATTTATGTCAACAACCCCTTTTTCAGGGGTATGTGTCTCAATCTGCCCCAACTTTTAGCCGTGATATTAAGGGTATTATAAAAGGGTTATATGATAGTTACGCTGATAATATAAAACTGACGCGATATTAAGCTTTTTTACATGTAAAACTCAACCGTTTATTGAAAAAGTTACTTTGATATTAGTAATAAACTTAATATCATTGTTTTTTTTCATCACGATATTAAAAAACTTACGGCGATATTAAAAAATTCAAAACATAAGTATGAGTGTTACAGTGATATTAAAAAAAATCATAGTATCATAATAAGTATGTAAATCAACAACTATTTAAATTTAGGTTCTATAAAAATAAGTATGTAAATCAACTACGATTTAAATTTAGTTTACTTTAATGCAGAAAAAATGTTTGGAAATCAGTTTATCTCCTTGATTGATTCAGATGATGCTAATCTTCCTAATGGACTCGTCAGTTGTCAGAATTATCTGAGAAAATTCTGAAAGTAGGATGATTTAAGAAAGTTGTTCTAACTATGGGATGATTTGAAAAAGTTGTTCTAATTATTGAAAACGAAAAGTTGGCGATCCTACAATTAGAGGAAAAATTCAAGATCATCCTATACTTAGAACAGCTTTTCGAAATCATCCTACATTTAGATTTTACTCCAAACATCTGCGTTTATATTTTGACTTTAATAATAAGCTGTTTTTAGAAAATGGTAACGTTTGAACACTAAATTGGACAGGTCCTACATAAGAACTGCCTACTTGGAGGATCACACCGCGATCATAACTATGTTCACCTGCTTAACTGTCAAGGACGCAGATGGGAAGTGCAACTGAAAGAAGTGAGTGAAAATGTTTGGGCTCTTGTTGGCAATAGATGGACAGACTTTGTGAACCAAAACATAAACAACCAAGTTCGGTTCTTACATTTTGTCAAAGAAGGCGAAGACAGCTTCTATGTAACCACATACAACGAAACGGGGCTTGAGAACCATGGTTACGAACAAACAAGCGACGCGTATTGGCGCTGTTTACTCCAACTTAGAGCATTTCAAAAAGATATTGTATCTTCTTTCCAGGTAATTAGTGAATTATATATGTTGTGTTTGTTCAAACGTTTTAATTTTTATGAAACAGGCAGTGCTGTCACAATTTCTGAGCAAATTTATTGACCCTGATATGATAAAAGACACGGCGATATCTACGACGGCGAGAATTACGACAAATGCCACTGACTACGAGGTATACGTAGAGATTCTAATCGAACATGATGAATCGAAATTGTCCATTCATGGACCTGGATGGTGGACTATGAGAGAGAAATTAAATCTCAAAGTTGGTCAGTGGTTTTTGTTGACGGCGGTGTCTAAAGGAGAGTTTAATGTTGTGTTTTTTGAAGATGACGGATCTGCTCTGACAACAGTTAAAACTTACTCAACCGTTGTGCGATCATCAAACGCATTACGTCATATCGGAGACGAAGAAGGTGATTTTTTAATGCAATAACATTACGTAAATTGAAGATATATTATTACTGTATCGTATTTTGTTTATCTGTAATTAAGTTTTGTAACCTTAATTTCAGATTATGATGTGGCAAGGATGAGTTGGTATTGCAAGTCTCGGTTTCACACATGTCATGATCGGGAGTATAGAGTTTTTTTACATGAAACTAACATCAGAGATATTGAATGGCCACCATATTGTAAGTGTGTTATTAAATCTAAATTGTTATTGCTCAGGTTATTATTAGAAAGAATGAATGACGAGTGCAACATTTTCCTTGATTACATTAATTACCACAAAATTTTTGAGTCATAATGATATGTTCATCGTTAAGTTTTTAAACCGCCAAGGTAATGAATAAACAAATAAAGTCACATGAGTGTTAATGTTGAGTTCAATGTGTACAATCTAATGATAAATTTTCATATGTGTTAACAGAAAATCCCATCTAAATATGTGGGCCAACACAAACTGCGTGGATTTGCTTCAATGATTTTAAGGCACGAAAACAAAGAGTATAATTTTGTTGTACGTGAGAGTGATTCAGAAACTAAAATGGTTTCAGCATCAACTTTAAAAACATTGACGAAACATGCCATTTTCAAGCTTGGGAACTCCCTTCGGTTCTTTCTCTATGATGAGACAAGCGTAGTTAATGGTGTGATACGGTTCGAGGTTTGCTGATGCTTGGTAAAACTTGTTAATGGGCAGGCTGGAAAAAAATTGTTACTTTATGTTTTGGTTGTTCTTTGAGCATGTACTATCTTTGGTAAGTAGGTAGGCTACTTGGAACAATTGATGTATGTTCTATGTTGTGATGGGTAGCTTTTTACACCTTAGTTTTGTAATTAGGTCATCCTGTGTTGTTTCCATGCTTCGGCTTGGATTCAGGAATGGGGTAATATGGCTTGGACTAATAGTTTACCGACTTTTAAAAGTAAAAAATTGTAAATTTTTATAAACCAACCTTTTGTATGTTTTTCTACCCGCGAGAGTTAACCCTTTAAAATCCATTTGAATTTTGTATAATTTTAATAAAGTTCTTATCAGGTTTATACATAGTGAAGATAGGTTAAAGGTTTGTTATTAATGTCATAATAAAACTATAAACCTTAAAGATACAACTTAAATCGCAAACATTAAAAACATTCCGGCATTAGGATGTCAAGCCTAATTTGGTCCCCTTTATTCAGTCCATAATTCTCCTCTCCGTACCTATTATTTGGAACCTGAAGATGTACAATAATGTGTAAGGCTATGTTTGGTGCAGAGCTTTTCGGTGCGATAAGCTGGTGACCCAATGAGCTTTTTGATTTTTAGTGTTTGTTTGGTATAAGAACAGTCAGCTTTCCTGTTTTTTAGGAATGCTCATTCTTCCAATGCTTCTTTAAAATAATATGATAATTTTTTAAAATCAAGAAAAATAGTTTAACATTCTCTATAAAACTAAAAAAACTAAAATGTTTGAAAGTAATCTATTAACTAATTTAAGTTAGAGTGATATTAAATTTAAAGTTACAGTGAATACATAATGAAGGATTCTACTATGAAGCTATAAAACTAAAAAAACTTGCACAATGTCTTGGATGTCCTTAATGAGATATCGGGGAGCTAAAAGAAGTTAGCAAAACAAAAACACCACCCTCAATGTCTTGAACATGCTTTATGGTTTTCAAAATATCATTTTCAAGATAAACCAAACGCTCCCTTAACTAGATGAATATAACCTAAAACATCAATATATATCTTGATTATATATCTTGATGACATCTATTGACTCTAATAGTTTTAACAAATTTTATGAGCTAGTTTTAAGTTTTAAATAACTACATATAATTATAATTTGTTCATGAACCAAACGCCCATGTTGTCTTCATGAACCATTTTGTAATGAATTGAGAAGTATGTTTTGACTGTTTACAACATTAAACTAATATAATGTAGTAAGTTTTAACTAGTTTTTAAGAGTTATATATCAACAATGTGTTTTTTTGAAAAATGAAATTCAACAACGGTTTATGGGCGATTAAAGATTTTGACAAAAAGATGTGTAATACTAAGTTTGAGTTGGAATACATCATTGTAATCCTATGGGAAGCATTTGGTTGTTCAATTCCTAGCTCAATTGTTCTACCTTCCGTACAAGATTAGTCATGAAAGGATTTCATGTTTGAAACACAACTACGAGTTGCGAAGCGGAATAAAGCAATACTCATGCTCCCCCTTGAATATTACTCCCCTAAATGGAGTTTCAAGGAAGGAAAACATGGATAATGAACCTACAAAAAGAAAGTTTGTTTCTAAAACACAAGATATACAAGTTACCATAACAAGGTATAGTGCAATCACAATACTTTAAATGGTCAACAAACAAAGCCTATCTCATAGTAGGATAAAATTAATTTCATGTAAAATTTGACTTTTAGGAAGTCAAAGACGAGAAATGATGTGAATAACATCCTACTTCTAAAAATAAAAGACCAAATAAAAATAAACTCAGAATACAAAAATCCTACATCTATAAAAAGGAAACCATCACTTTCCTTAATGAGAAACATTCTTCCAAAACAAGGGTAAGGTTGTTTGAGAATAAGAGTAGGTGGTGGAGGATGTATCGGGGTTCGTTTTGAATGTTGTGGGGATGACACGGTTTTGGTTTGTTTGTTTAAATGGTGAAACATTTTCCAAAAGAAACGGTTTTGTTTCATTTTGGAGACTCTAAACTTGAGGTGGTGTTGGTGCTCTAAACTTGGTTTGTTGGTTTTAATGAGCAACATTTTCCAAAAGAAACGATTTTGTTTCATTTTGGAGACTCTAAACTTGAGACGTTCCACAATGTGGTTTAGGATAAACCTCATTTCATTGTTTAGAGGATCATGGATTTCTTTGTAGATAAGGTGAGACAACAATGGTTTTGGGTGGTGATATTCTTGTTGTAGTGTTTGGTTGTGGTCAAAAGACTCATTTTGGTCAAGCAATGACCGTGGTTTTTTTTTTTTTTTTTTTTTTTTTTTTTTTTTTTTTGTGAAAGGTGGTGGTTTTGTTGGTCTTGATGGAAGATCATTGAGATCCTTCTATTTTCTTATACGAAGAAAATAGAGATTCAAAGTGTTGGGAAGGTTCATGTGGTGGTGGTAGTTGAACAAAGTGACGAAGGCTTGGTTTTCCGGAAGGATTACCATGAAGGTTTATGTAAATGGGGTGAAACACAAATGATGGTTGGTGGGTATGACCTTGATCATTTGGAAAAATGGATGGTCTAGCATAACGGTAAGCCAACCGTTCTACTATAGATGGGTGATGGAGTTCATCATCTAGTTTCTCACTAGGTTGTTGTTGGGTTTCCATTTGAGCAATGGTATCAAAAAGTGAGAAGGATGGTGGACTTGATGATAGATCATCAAAAGTTTCTAAATTTGGTAGTGGTGATGTTGGTGGTGTATGGAAAAGTTCCATTGATGTAGGTGTTGGTGATTGAGGTGAAGGAGTTTTTGATTTAAAAGCTTGTTGAGAAGGTGAAGTTGACTTACTCAAAGGCCTAGTGGGTGATGGATCAATGACTAGGTTTGAGTTGCAATGTGGTGGAGAAGGTGGTGGAGTGGCAAGATTAAGCAAATCTTGAATGGTGATCACATTGGTATTACAAGGTGTTGAGGGTGTAGTTGAGGTAGTTAGATTAAGAAAATCTTGGATAGGTGAAGAGATGTTAAGTGAAGCATCACTTGATGATGATGAGCCTGACTTGGTGGTTTTGTTGAAGCAACAAGGTTTCACACTAATCCTAGTGGTTTTACCACATGATTTTGATGACTCGGATGAGGCGTTAGATTTGGTCATTTCAAAGGTTTTGGTTTTGATGTTTGAGAGAAGAAAACTTTGATGGTGATGGTATGATTTGAATTGTTGTGAAACTTTCAAATTTATAGGATGAGAAAGGTGTTGAAATAGTGTTTGGATTTGATGTTTTACTATTCAAAGCTTGAGATGTCAAATGATTTTCATGACCATGTCACATCATTTGATGTCAATCCAATGAAATAGGATGGAGTGAAAGACCAACTTAAGCACTCAATGCTTTGTGATCATGGGAAGTGATTTGGTTGAAAATGTATCAAAGGTTTGAAGGATCCTTTAAAAGGGTTCCTTTGGTTAGGTATGTTTTGAATTTGAGTTTTGGCGGGAAGTGTCTTCCTAATTGTTTAATGAGTGAGGTTTGTTCCAATATGGTTGTTGGTGTTAATGAAGGATGTTTCTCACTTAGGATAATGATTTGACACTTAACAAGTTATGAATTTAAGAAAAATGGTAAAAAATTTCTGCAGGTGACTGGCGGAACCCTCATAATACACAGGCGGAACCTTGTTTTGGGATCCGCCTGGTCCGTTGGGCCAATTCTGGAATACCCAGAATTTGTACTGGCGGAACCCAATTTTCAGATCCGCCTGATCCGCCAGTGCTGCAAAAGTAGACAGTCCGCGTTTTTGACCCGCGAGACGATTTTCAAAATTTTTGAAAGTTCCCAAACTCAAAGAGATAATTTATTTCTGGTTAGGTAATGCAAAAATTAGACACCTAAACATACATAACATAGGAGTTTGACCTTGAGGTCGAGATTTTCACTAAAACTTAGTGAAATTTAAGATAAGCATGAGATTGACAAATACCACCAATATTGTCATTTATCATAAAAGAGCATACTAAACATAAACCATCAAACGTAATAAATCATGAACATGAGAAAAAATACAAATCACATAATTTAACACGTAAAAAGTTCTAAAACTTTCATAAGCCAAACGCCCCTTAATCACTCATCTCACAACCTATCAATCTTCTTATTGAGCTTGTTGAGGTATCTTCCAAAGCACTTGAAAATTCCCTTCGTTTGCTTGAATTCCTCGGATGAATTCATAATGACGGAGAGTTCTTGAAGGTATTCCAAAGGAGGTAACTTCGAGTTAGGAAGATTATCGTCATCGCTCATGTCGGATGATGATGATGAAGGTGAAGGTGAGCAAGTGCGCTTGCCCTTAGTTTTGAAGACTCGTTTATCACTTATAGGAACGAAGATGTGAGGGACAAGAGAATAGTCAAGGTAGATTCCCTTGTCAGTTGGAGGAATGGGTGAAATTGCTCTAAAGAGGCGAGTAAGAAGCATTCCACAAGGAAGAGCGGTTTTTCCAACTAAAGGTATGTCGGCCATTCGTCGGGCTAGGTAGTAGGCTAAGTTGAATGGTTGACCGATGGAAATGCTATATAGCATGTAGCAAAGGTATGTGTTAACATGATCCCTATTTCCTATGGTACTTATGACGTTGGCTCTAAGAATTTCTTCCCACTTCTTAAATTGTGGTTTAAGCTCATTGACTTCCATACCAAAAGGATCTTTATCCACAATATTCCCCGAACGATTTTTCCTAGTGGTAGATGCTCTAACAAAGAGATGTTCCTTAATTGTTTCCTTACTAACAAGAGGATTGTTGTATGGATGAAAACGCTCAATAGAGTCTAGGCTTGAAATAGTCCACTTATCCGTGTAAAGACAAGTACCTTCATTTGGGACACCAAAGATGATAGCTAAGTCCTTTAAGTCTATGAAATTTGGTATTTGATTTGTTTTGAAGGTTAATGATATCTTACCCGACTCATCTGTGGAGAGGTCTACAGTTGCATAGAATTCTAGTACGAATCTAGGACAAATTGGCTCATCAATATTAAGGAGACAATCAAAGTTGATTGCGGCAAAGTTTTGGCGAATAGATGTTCCTTCTAGAAAGGATGGATCAATTGTTCTACCTTCGTGAACATAGCGTTTTTCTAATGCCTTAAAGGTTTCTACTTGAACTTTGTCGAGACCTTTAGTCCTATGGTGTTTGGGCAAGTACTTAAGGGTTTCCTTGTAATCGGATTGATTTGCGTTAGGCATGATGATTCCTAGAAAACACAAAATTATATGTTAATGACTTTTAATCAATGTGCATGTTCTAATGTGTTTCTATATGCAAACAATGTGGAGACTTGGTTATCTTGACTCATTTTGATGCCCAAATTGTTTTGTTTGCGAAGTAATGTTATGAAAACAAAAGATAACCAAAAACTCTCCTAATTGAATATATCTTCGATTGAATGTACCCGAAAATACATATTGGTTATGTATTCCCTTTAGCATTCACGAGATAATATGCAAGTGATGTTTCAATGATGTTTTTCATTTGTTTTAACAATGTGGTGATGAATTGTGTTCTAGTCTTGGATTTCAATTGAAAGATAATGCACTTGGTGTGTTTGGTAAATCAAAGTAAAAACAAAGAGGATGCAATACTTAACTAATGGAAGACATGATTAGCTAGCCACCAAGTTTTTCATGAATTAAGAAGATTTATGCATACACCCTAAGATTTTAATTAATGAATGTAAATGAGAATGTTGTACTTGAATCAAAAATGCAATTGTGATTAGAACACTTACAAGATTGGTTGTATTCGAAGAGATTTGATTGAAAGCCCTAAAATTCGTATGGTTATGTGTTTTTTTTAGAGGGTGATAGCAGTTTGAAAGTGAATGCCTAAGTTGAGAGGGTGTTTGGTTTTGAAATTTAGAATAAAAACATTCTGTGGAATTGGCGGACCAGGCGGAACCAAAAAATGGGTTCCGCCCGTATGGTCTGACGGTACCGTGGGTGTCTGCAGGAAAAATTCAAAAGGGATTGTCTTGATTTTTGTGGTTTTATCCTAATGTTCAAAACTAAGATTTTAAGTCTTATGAGTTTATGACTAAGCCTAGGAATGATGAATGTTTCATATTCAAGAGGTTTAGTGAAAACGTTGATGGAATGATTAACGTAGAAAACTTTCTTAGTTAAGACGTTCCTCAATGAACAATCTTACCAAGGCGATGATGATGGATCACAATATGTCTTCAAAGACCGTGATGAATAGAATTGTCGCTGAAGTCGATGCGTCCTTTGTTGACGAGATAACATTGTTGATGAGGAAATTCCTTTGTTGATACGAATTAGCTTGTTCAAGCGGAGCTTGTTGATGTGCTTCTTCATAAAATACTCATATGAGATCCTTCAGCGTTTTGGAGAATCATTGGGTAAGTAAGTATAAAAGTGCAAGTACCACTTGTGCTTTTCTTATCAACTTATTACCGATGCAATTCCATTTGGCATACACTATGGTTTATATTCCCGTTCTTTTGGGACACCATAATCCTAGTGGTGTAGTACCTTTAAATGAATCCAAGCAAGCTCTTTCGAAAGAGTTGTTTTAGGATCTTCTCTAAAATCGAGCACATAGACAAGCACTAAATATAATGTTGAGTTACACTTGTCGTAAGACCAAGTATACTCCCAAACATTTCTCTATGTTTAGTTTTACCTACGGATTTACTAATCTCATTCTTGAAAAGTCATAAAGGACTTAATCATTGTGAACAACTGAATAACTATGAATGTTTTTGAGTGATTATCTATTTCTCTTGGAGCTTGCTTAAGTTAATAAACAATCTTTCAAAGATTATCATTCTTTTTGATATTGCTTGACTCAATGTTTGACACAAGACAAAAGGATGTTATTTTTCAATTTTTAATAGTCCATCTTCCTTGTTATTGATCTTGACAAACTTGTCTTATCAATGTTGGGCTTTCGACTAAGTCATCATCTACCAAAGATGATATCTTAGAAGGAGGTGGTCTTTCATTGAATGTTAAATTCAATAATTCCTCGACTCTTTGGGTTTATTTTCTTAAGACCTCATAAGTGTAATTATCTAAGATATGCAACATCATAAGACTATGGGTCGAATTTGATGTTCACATCCTAGAAATTTAATAAATCATTTTCTCCCAATCATTCAAATAAAATTCAACTGATTTATTTTACTTTGTGTGTCTTTCGTGAAGCTTTTAGCAAAAGAATGATTGGACTTAAGAAGCTATTGAAAATATAGGGTATAATACCAAAAGACTTTTGTACTACAAGTGTTTATGAAATGTTGTGGTTTTGCTAGATTTGCAAGCATCACAAAAGTGCTGGTTGTCTTATCACTAAAGAGATTCTTAGTTCACTCACTTGTAGATAAGAATTAAGTGAGACTTACTCAAGAGTTACTCGTGTATTTTCCCGAAAGATTAAACAAGACCAGACACCTTATATCTCCTACTAGAAGTAGTATCACACTACTTTACTTATGAAGGATCTAATCCTTATTGTTACTCACACAACATAGACACCTTATAGTAAAGACTACTACTAACACTTATGACAAATCATACTACTAATCAACAAGAAACATTAAAAGGTAAGTTGAAGAGACGTGTACCTTTTAAGCTCCATAGATAAGCCATCAAGAAGATAAACATAAAGCAAATAATCTTGATACGAAGAGAGGCTAAACACAACTTCTTATAAATCCAAGAAAGTTAGAAAGACACATAAAAGTATTGAACATGATATTTTTATCCCTTTTTCATGTGTTCCTACTAGAGCTAGAGTAACTTCTACAATACACTCTTAGGTTTCACAAACACAACATGTTTTGTTTTACTTGTTGATGATTCATTGGAGTTAAATCCTAATCCGGTTCTATCTCTAAATGACCTTTGATTCTTCAAACAACTTTCAAGAGTTTTTGAACTTTCTTCAAATTTAGCAAGCATTTTTCCTTTTTCATTTTCTTTTAGAATTTCATGTTTGTACTCTAGACATACTTTACATTCAAAATCAATTTCGACATGACTCTCAAGTCTAGACATCTTATCTTCTAACATGATTTCATTTTCAAAAGTGTTTACAGAAGATCTTGAAGTTTCATTGTTAAAGATAGTTTTTAGGTCCATGTTGCATGAAAATTTAGACTCATTTTCAATCTTAGAAAACTCTAGGATAAATATGTCAAAGCAAAAATGTTTGGTTTCAAAATGTACCTTGCTTGGTGATTTAGCTAAAAGAAAATCACAAACCGGATGGTTGGCTTTATCTTCATCCGTGTAAGTCCATGAATCGCAAGCAAGTCCACAGAGAGCTCGACACGAGAAATCATCTTCACTTACACCTTCATTTAAAACATTTAAACTAGTAGCACATGTATTAATCTCAACTAAATGTCTATCAATTAATTTTTCTAAGACCTCTAACTCAAATGTGAGATCAAATTGATCATCTTGGTTTTCAAATTTACTTTTCCATTTAAGAACGCTTTCTTTTTCAAATAGCGGTGGGTTTTGAATAGGTTGCCCTTCTTTGAGATTTTCAAAATCCATGGATCGATCCAAGTTTTAAAATACAATTTATTTTAAGGAACTTGGGTAACGTAGCTCCTGATGCCAATTGTGGAAAACTAGAAGGGGGTTGAATAGTTTACCGCTTTAAAAAATCATTTTTAACTTAAATATCCTTTAATAACTTTATGTTTGCTCAACGATATAAACACATCGTTATATGTTTGTTTCTTTCAAAAGCTTTTAGTGTGAGTATCAATTCTAACTTCACTTGTTTCTTACTTTGAAAAGCTTTACTTATGATGATCCTAACTTTGCTTGTTTAGTTCATTGAAAAGCTTTTACACTTGTTTGAAAACATAAAGACAACTTTACTTATTTTACTTCTTTGAAAAACTTTATACGTGGTTAAAGATTCTAACTAAACAACAACATGTAATAAGCAAAGATAGAGAAAGAAACGATCAAACCACAACACGATTGTTTATCGTGGTTCAGCTACAAGGACTCTTTTTCCTTGCCCTACATCCACGCCCCGAGTTTCCAACTCGAGAGTTATAAACACTAATCAACAAGCTCCTTTCACCGGCGGAGAAAAACTTACACGTCGCATATACTTTTACCGACACAAAGCTAGATGTCGAGTTCTTTTACACGGGTACAACCACTCCCATTCGTCGCTTACACTTTTACCGACACTAAGCTAGATGTCGAGTTCTTTACCAAGGGTACAACCACTCCCGTTAGTTCTTTTACTAGGGTATAACAACTCCCGACACACTACGTATTTTGAGGTCTAAAATACTAACCAATCACTTCTACATACATGACACAAATGAAGTATAAACTACCAAAGCTTATACATGACCAAGCTACCAAGACTTGCAACTTTAGAGTTGAAGCTTGCAACTTCTTAAATGATCTTGTGGAGTTCCTTGCTACATAAGAGAATCACACAAGTCAAAGGTTACTGAGTTAGTTGAGAGAGTATATCAAAATATGTCCTAAAAAGGGTTACACAAAACTAACAAATGGTTTGGTATTTATAGCAAACTATTCTGCAGGTCTGGCGGATCAGGCGGAACCCTCAAATGGGTTCCGCCCGTGTACCCCCAGGGTTCCGCCAGGGCTGCAGTAGGTTTTTGCAATAACTATACCAAACCAAACAAGGTCACATCTCATTACTCTAGTCAAACACCAAACTTGCAAGTCACTACAAAGTTAGTCAAACACATTTCTTTCCATAAATGCATATTAACAAAACTTGCCATAAATGTGATGTGACAATTCTATTTAAAGAAATAAATATGATGTGACAAGACTCTTTCTAATTTAAGAAATAAAAACAATGTTTAGTTTAAAAGGAAATGTAAACCTTAGTTAAACAAGACTTAAACACTTAAAGTGATGATTTACTCTTAGCTAAAGTTCATACTTTGTCATTAACAAAACTTAGCAAAGATCGTAAAATATAAATAACGTTTTTAGGCGATATTTGTATTAACAGGAATCACCGTAAGGGTTTGGCTCGGGTTTGAAAGTGTACCACTTGTCTCCCACTTTGTCGGTACGCGAGGATGCGTAATCCGCAGAAGCTTGTCCGGAGAGTTCCACGCAATCACAAGTGTCATGGGGACCACTACATAATTCACATGAAGAAGTGATTTTGTTCACTTCGCTTGAAGGCTTAGGAGCTTCGTTGGATTTCATGAGAAACTTGACTTGGTCCTCAAGTTCCATGATCCTACGGTCGGGAGTGCTAGAATTGTTCGAAGGCAAAGATATTGCCTTGACCGTTTTGTTTAAATCACGGGGATCATTCCAACTTTCGTTGTCATAGAGAGCAAGATCTTCTATGAGTTCCCATGATTCTTCCGCACTTAGATCACGTAGCTTGCCACCGGCCGATTGGTCAATGGTTCGCCTTGTGGAGAGATCGATATGGTCATAGAAGATTTGGACTTGGAGCCAAAGATCTATACCATGATGAGGGACTTTTTGGAGTAAGTCCTTGAAACGAGTCCATGCTTCATAGAGAGTTTCACCTTGACGTTGTTGGAACATCAAGATGTCATTTTTAAGCTTGGTAGTTCTCCCCGGTGGGAAAAATTGAGCAAGGAAATGAGAAGTGAGATCATCCCAAGAGGTGATGGATCCCGCGGGTAAACGTTCAAGCCATTGACTACATTAGTCACGTAGAGAGAATTGGAATAGACGTAATCGGGTCGTCTCTCTAGTTGCAACATCAAGGTCTATGGAATCTACGATTTTTAGGAAATCCTTGAGATGTTGGTTAGGATTTTCAGAACAAAGTCCATGGAATGCACATCCGCTTTGCACCAACCGGATGGTGTCGGATCGCAAGGGAGACACATTGTGTCACAACTCGTAATTTCAGGTCCTTTTTAAAACGTTGAAATTTCATTATTCATCTCGGAAGTTACTATTCATTATTTACTATTCACCGATCACTATTCATCATTTTACTATTCATCGTTTTCCAAGTTAGTTTGAGATTCTGAGAAGTGTTCCAAAATTTCACTATTCACAAAACACTATTCATTCCCGGAGGGAAATCATAATTCACATTTTCCATGCGTCTTCTTGTAAACCTAGTTTACGGGTAATCAAATTCGCCTAACTAGTTTGGTTTAGCTGTGAATTCATGCATCATCAGTAAGGACACGTCATATAGACTAGAGTAGTCTACATATCATCAGTAACATTATCTGCACATTAGATCAAGCACGGATACGTATTATTTCCATTTACGTATGCTTAATTTGTAATTAACGTTACCACTCAGTTTTTACTATTAACATATACCTGATACTCCCGACTATGATCCTAATATATTTTGCTACTCATTATAATAATATAAAAATTATATTATTAATTTACCCGGTGTTTTCAAATCAACAGCTACATTTTTTGTTAAGAGCTTAAAACTCCGTCGGTTTGTGATATTTCAACCCGATAATTATTTTAACACCCGATTCTCATCAGGAATGTAATTTCATGATTTTTACAACTTCGTCATATGTTATTTCAACTCTTCACGATTTATTTTTAGTTAACTCGGTACCCGATAACACCCAATGTACAATTTAAACTAACTAATACATGTGTTTTGGAGAAAAGACAATTAATTAGCCACAAAACCCTCCTTTTTCTTCCATGTGCCCCCCCCCCCCTCCTAGCCTAGTCCATGTGATACTTAATTAAACAAAGACCAAGACTTTCTAAAAATGTCTACACATTTAGCATGCAATACTTCTCATTTCATACCAAACCACTAGCAAAAGCTCTCTTCCTTTCTCTCTTCTTCATTTGGATCGGCCAAGAACAAGAACACAAGAGGAATTCACCATTTTTCAAGATTCAAGTATTTATCAAATCCTAGTAGTGATCTAGTTTGGGTTTTGAAATAAAAATCACAAAGTGTTTGAATGTTTGCTTGAATTGTTATGCTTGCTCTTGCTCTTCGAGGGTTCTTCCACGTCCACCATTGATAATTCATCTAGTTAAGGAGTTTCTGTTCAAGTTCGATTGCAGCTTCTAGAGAGATGGGGTTTGATGAGGTAACGTCACCCTCAATACTCCGAGGAAGTCCTTCAACATACTTCTCCAGAGTCTTTTCGAGGTCAGGTACAACCGTAAGACATAATACCATGAGTTCTTGGAATCAGCGGTTATAGGTTTTGAGATCAACACCCTTGACTTTCTGATGAGGCGAAAAATGAACCACTTTTAAGGGGTCTTTTAAGCCCGGATTTGAATTTATTTGATCAAATATTGCCCTAAATCGTTCCTTTTGTCATTTTAGGTACTTTTGGAGTGAATTCTGGAAAAGGAAGCATTTTGGACGTTTTTGGAGCATAAAAGGGAAGAAAACGGCAAAGTCTTAATTTTCCTTGCTGGGAACGGTACCTGACGGCGTCACAAGATTCTACATGACGGCGTCAAAAGTAATACAAGAGGTGGAAGTGGCTAAAGTCCGTGACGATCCAGTACAAGATTACACTAAGGACATGACGGCGTCACTATAGGCCGTCATGGTCCATTTACTAATGACGGCCTAGAAGATTTTACACATTACGGTGTCAGAAGTGGATCTAGGCAATCCGATTTCATTATGGGCGGCGAGTTGATGGCGTCAGAAATTCCTTCTTGATGCCGTCACCTTAGAAAATCTATATATAGTTTTGCAATTTTCATTCATTAGTGTGAAACATATAGGGAGTAACTTTGGAGAAACCCTAGTCCGAATTTATCAGTATTTTCAAGGGTTTTTAACCCATTGGATCGTTCATGTCAATTTGAGATAAGTACTCTTTCAATTCAATCAATATGTGTATGTGTTGTTTGAATATATCTTACACTTTTCTTCAATTTAACATGCTCGGCTAGATTACTTTTGTGTTTGCTTAGATGTAGTGAAACCTAGATGTTAATTATGGGTTGACTGTTTGTTTATAGTTGTTACGGATGATTGTATTCGATGTTAGGCTTAAGAAAACTGGCAGCCTTCCATTGGTAACATGCTTGAACGTCTTAAGAAACATGATCAGAGGTGTACTATGATTTTTGGTTATATTTAATGCATAGGAGAATTCTAATGATCCCATGTTAGGATCTTTTAATAGGATCGACATGGAGTGAAGTAGGATCTTATAGAGTTAGGGAATATTGTACACGGCCCTACGACTAGTATTAAGGAATATAATCCGTCATCCACGCAATTATAACAAATTATCAACCTGTAAAAGATATCTATGGAGTAATGAAACCTAAGTAAACACAACTCTCCCCATTATTGTTTACACCACATTAGTAATTAGTTTTATTTTCATTTATTTTATTTTATTTTGATTGCATCTTTAGTTATTGGGTTAGTTGACTAGCAACTAATTCCGCCCACTCTTCCAAAACCCGAGACTTTACTTGCTTTTATAAAATATAAAATACAAAAAGAATCATCTATCATCCCTAGACTTAATTTAGGAGGCTTTCTAATCCTAGCGACACTATTCCTAAGCTGAACGATCAATCCCCCGGTACTTGTCACTATACTATACTACAACGATCAGGTACACTGCCTGGTGGGGGTTGTAAGCTTCCCGAGATCCCTCGAGAGGTAAAGCCTGGTGCGATTCCCACGTATCAAGTTTTTGGCGCCGCATCCCGGGGAATAGTTATTGTCTAGGTTAGGATTTCTTTTAATTAGGTCTACTTGCTAGATTCCTATCTAGTACACTTTTATTTTTATTTCTAGGTTTTCTTTAGTCTATCTTATTTCTTCGTGCTTTTGTCCATAACCTTTACCATCCGACATCATGGAAGGTGGTGACATCTTTGAACACATCAACCCACCACAACAAAACCACCCACAAAACCCACCACTAGCAAACCAACCTCTTAGGCCCCGAACCCTAGGAGAGTATTCCCGTCCTAGCCACCAAGGCTATCGAAACACTATTGAGCTCACCGGAGCCAATGTGTCCCCATTGCGATCCGACACCATCCGGTTGGTGCAAAACAGATGTGCATTTCATGGACTTCGTTCCGAAGATCCTAATCAACATCTCAAGGACTTCCTTAAAATCGTAGATTCTATAGACCTTGATGTTACAACTAGAGAGTCAACCCGATTACGCCTATTCCAATTCTCTCTACGTGATCAAGCTAGTCAATGGCTTGAACGTTTACCCGCGGTATGCATCACCTCATGGGATGGTCTCACCACTCATTTCCTTGCTCAATTTTTCCCACCGGGGAAAACTACGATGTTTAGAAATGACATCTTGATGTTCCAACAACGTCAAGGTGAAACCTTCTATGAAGCATGGGTTCGTTTCAAGGGTTTACTCCAAAAAGTCCCTCATCATGGTATAAACCTCTGGCTATTAGTCCAAATCTTCTACGACCATGTTGATTTTCACAGCAAACGTACCATTGATCGAGCCGCCGGAGGCAGGTTGCGTGATAGGAACGCCGAGGAATCTTGGGAAATTATCGAGGAGCTTGCCTGATGCGTGGGAATTGCACCAGGCTTTACCTCTCGAGGGATCTCAAGAAGCTTACATCCCCCACCAGGCAGTGTACCTGATCGTTGTAGTATAGTATAGTGACAAGTACCGGGGGATTGATCGTTCAACTCAGGAATAGTGTCGCTAGGATTAGAAAGCCTCAAAACTAAGTCTAGAGGTGAGAGATGATTCTTTTTATGTTTTTTATGTTTTATGAAAGCAATTAAAATATCGGATTTTGGAAGAGTGGGCGGAATTAGTTGTTAATCAACTAACCTAATAACTAAGATGCAATCAAAATAAAATAACAAAAATGTAAATAAACTAAATTAAACTAATGGTGTGAGCAATATGTGGGAGAAATGTGTTTACTTAGATTTCACTACTCCCTAGATATCTTTTACAGGTTAATTACTTGTTACAGTTGCGTGGATGACGGGTTATATTCCTTAATACCATTCATGGGGTGGCGTACTTACTTCCCCAATTCTATAAGCTCCTACTTCACTCCTATGTCGAGCCGGCTAAGAAGCTCCTAACATGGGATCATTAGAATTCGCTCATGCATTAAATACAACCATAAAAACCTAGTACACATCGGTTCATGTTTCCTAAGACGTTCAAGCATGTTACACAATGGAGATCTGCCAGTTTTCTTAAGCCTAATGATGCGTGGGAATCGCACCTTGCTTTACCTCTCGAGGGATCTCGCGAGGCTTACAACCCCCACCAGGCAGTGTACCTGATCGTTGTAGTATAGTATAGTGGCAGGTACCGGGGGATTGATCGTTCAGCTTAGGAATAGTATCGCTAGGATTAGAAAACCTAATTAATAGTTCTAGAGGTGAGAGATGATTATTTTTATGTTTTTATGTTTTAATGAAAGCAAGTAAAATCTCGGGTTTTGAAGGAGTGGGCGGAATTAGTTGCTATTCAACTAACCCAAAACTATTATATCACTAATTTAAACTAATGAAGATGAAATTAAACTAAATTAAACTAAGGTTGTGAGCAGTAATTGGAGAAATTGTGTTTACTTAGACTTCACTACTCCCTAGATATCTTTTACATTTTAATTACTCTTTACACTTGTATGAATGACGGGTTGTATTCCTTAATACCATTCGTGGAGTGGCATACATAACTCCCCAACTCTATGAGCTCTTATCTCCTCCTACACCATGACCCAGCACAACTATAGGGATTATAAACAGTGGCTCATGCATTAAATACAACCAATAAAGACCTAGTACGCCTCGGTTCATGTTTCTTAAGACGTTCAAGCATGTTACCATTTGGAGATCTGCCAGTTTTCTTAAGCCTAACATATAAATCATTCATTCAAAACAAGAATAGACAAGTAATCAACACATAATCAACATCTAGGTTTCATTAGATCTAAGCAAACACAAGAGAGATCTAGCCTAGCATAGTAGAATTAAGATAAGAACAAAAGATAAATAACCAACACATAGACATATTGATTGAATTAAGAGTATACTTATCTCAATTACAATGCAAGGTCTCAAGGGTTTGGAACCCTTGAAGAACCTGTGAAAGAGGCACCAAAATCGTCTTTAGGGTTTCACCAAAACTTCTCCCTTTTTATGAAAAAACTAGAAAACTATATATAGGAAAAACAGTCTGACGGCGTCAAGAGTTAGTTCTGACGCCGTCACCTCGCCGCCATATTCTTCCTCGGACGGCCTTGATCCACTTATGACGGCCTATGTGACGCTGTCACCACCTACGGTAAATTATTATTGCCACTTTGACGCCTTCACCACTCCATTTGACGCCGTCACCAGCTACGGTAAATTATTCTCCATGTCTGACGCCGTCAAGCTTTTGGTCTTGACGCCGTCACCTTGTATTTCCAGCTTGGATTTTTGGTACTTTGCTGTTTTCTTCACTTTATGCTCCAAAAACGTCCAAAATAGCCTCTTTTCCAGAATTCACTCTCCAAACACCTAAAATCACAAAAGGAACGATTTAGGGCAATATTTGATCAGATAAAGTCGGATTCGGGCTTAAATGACCCCCTAAAAACGGATCATTTTTCGCCTCATCATATACCCTTACACTTGAGATTTGCTTGTCCTCAAGCAAATGAGTTTTTATTCTACTCAAAAGACAAGTTAGGGGTCATTTAACACTAATATAAAAGTAATTACAACAAATAATCGTTCCACTAAAGACCAATAGACAAGCACGGAGGTCATACACTAGCACCTCACAAATAGTGTTTAGATACTCACATCTCTCGGGTGTAATAAAGTAATATAACATTATGGAAATGGAAGATATCTCTCAGTACCTGTCATAGCAAAATAGATTACCATAGGCTTGGGAAAGGATCAAACCTCCACCACATGGCGTAAGCACCTAGGATAAACTATCAAAGAGGTCTTTTAAAGGGTTATAACGTTAGGTGTAGGGATATGAATTACACGGTTTGGTTGGATAAAGGAAGTTTTACTGGTGGCGAGTTAATAATCTCAGTTAATTACATGTACAAGATGGCGTTGCTAAGCCAAGACTCGACTCGACTTAAGCTAATAAATGAAAAATAACAAAAACAAAAAAAATAAACAAAGAATAAAAAGGGATGGTAGTCCGTATGTTTTTTTTTTTTTTTTTTTTCTATTTTTTTCTTTTCTTGATTTTTCATTTTTTTTTTTTTTTTTTTTTTTTTTTTTTTTTGCATACACTGTTGCCCTACCATCCAAAATAATACATCATAGGGAATGGGAATTCCCCTTACACTTGAATCTTTACATACTTTACAATTAACTAATCTAATGACTCGAATTAAGAAAATCAAAACACTTGGAGCACTTTTAAGCTTAACGTACATATGGGGATAGTATATGTTGTCCTTCCCCATTACTCCATAAAATAAGTACTTACCCATGAGTCCCAATCGTCCCAAAACAATATGTACAAGGATATGACTCGACTTAGTAACCATGTAACCAATTAGAAAGTTAACTAAGGGTTTAACAAATAACAATAATGCACTAAAGATGAGTGCATACACGGAAGGCTAAGGCGATTTGGGTGTACATTTAAGTGGGGTGTAACAAATTCTTCCTTTAAGTAAGATGCTTAAAGTTAGAAACGAAAAGATAGGCTCGGAGGGGTGTACTAGGGGTTTCGTGTACTAAAAATGAGTACAACGCTAAGGTGTGGGAAAAATTAATTGACTTAACAAGCCAAACAATATGACTTAAGTGTGATCCTACTGCCTCTTATCATGTAGTAAATCCTACCACACGAATGTAGTCTCACTAGCGGTCTCGGGATGCATCACTAACGCAAGTTCTAGAATCTAAATGCTACCGGTACACTCATAAGCACTAATAATGAATGCTTTTCCTATCAAATCTAAAGGCGAACCTCACATTTTTGGGTGGAAAATTTTTCTGAATATACGGTTAAGTGCTAGTCATACAATCTCCTATCCATGAGACGCTTGCTAAGGCTAAAGTTTCACTCCTAAATGTTGTAAAAAATTTTAAATTTGGCGCTAAAATTACACTAACAAGTATTTCTCGTAGTTTTATTACACACCTACCATTAAACAAAACAAACTCAAGCGCAAGTGCATATGTAAGGTATCATCTTTTTACCCTCCCCTTACACTTAAGATGAACATTGTCCCCAATGTTCAAGTAAAGAATGTAAAAGTAAACAAGTAAAAAGAATGAAATCAAATACTCCCCTGATTCGCTCGGTATGTATTAAAGGTTGGCCAGGTTAAATCTTCCTCCAAGAAAACGAACAATCAAAGCTTCCCTTCCAGAATATAAATCATCTTCTTGTCCAATATAACCTGTAGAACCTAACAAAAGTAGACAAGGCAACCTCGCGTAAAATCGGCGGCATCCTATATAAGTTACAAAATCCTAGAAAGCAAAGTAAGATATAATGCTTGTAAATGAAGTTTGCAGATTTCCTGGAGATTATAAAACTTAATAATTCACAAAAACCATAAGACTCCGTTAGAAAAACAAAACCGGTAAAATTTCCAGATTTTACATCCTGACGCCGTCAATAGCAAACCCTGACGCCGTCAGAATGGACCTGCAGAAATTCTTATGTTAAGTTTCCGGAAAATTTCTGGAAAAACTTTGTCCTACTTCCTGGAAAATCCTGCAAAACTTCATTATGACTCAATACAAGCATTTGACACTAACAAGTACTAATATGCATGCTCACTTAAAATTGTGGAGAATCATGATCGTGTGTTTCTTAAAAACATATTTGGGGTTTCCCCTTACACTTATCTTTTGCAAAAAATACTTTTAGGTTGGAGTTAATACTAGGCTAAACAACATAATAAAGTATTTCCACTTTTTAATTTTGAAACATGATCTACCAACAATAAAAATAAAGCATGCATACGGAAGCAAATAACAATCAAACAAATAAAAATCACACAAAACATGGGTTGCCTCCCAAGAAGCGCTTTTCTTTATTTACGAGTCTTGTAGCTAGACTCAAGGCCATGGGTTACTACGTAATCTCGTCGTTGGTTCCACTCTCTAGGTCGTCTTCTAAACTAGTATCGCTTTCATAGTGCAAGTATTTCGGATCTTCGAACTCGAAAATATCTTGTCGATACTTAGAACTAAGCTCACTAACATTCTTAAAGAATCCACTTGATAAATAAAAAATATTTCTACACCCTCTCCTAATGTCTTCATCACACAAGATAAGTTAAGAGCTTATCATATCAAGTCCGTCACAATCTATTTCCTTAAGGTCTTTTCTCTTGTATGGCGTTTGGTATGAAATTCTCCTAACCCCATCAGTGAAGGTCATGATTCCGTTCAAGTCATCCACTATCAAACTAGTGATTTCACAAAAGGGTGCTCCAAAGACGACTTGTGATAACCTAGGGTCGATATAGTCCTCTATGTTGTCCACAATCGTGAATTCCATGGAAAACGCCATATTTCCTACGAATACCTAGATTTCATGATCCTTACCAACCACTTTCTCTCCCTTGTAAATCATTCCCCATCTGCAGATATTGTTGTAATGGAATAGGGACATAACATTCTTAGGCATGAATATGTTGATGTGGACGTTATCAAAATGCTTGTGACCGATCATGCATGGAATTTTGAGATTATTCGGATCACGCCTTCTTATCTTCCCTGATTCTCTGTTCCTGAATCCGAATAAATTCCTCTCAAGGGAAGGACGATACTCGTATACCTCTTCATCACCCCCACTAAAAATCACCTTCCTAACACCATTGGTGAACATTACACTTCCATCTATCTCATCAAGGATTACTCCCGATTCATTGATAAATGGTTTCCCTAGAACAAGATTAGTAAGTGCTCGATTGGTGAGAGGGTCTACATCATCGACTACGATGATGGAAGTTTTGTAAACAAGCTCTCCAACTCTAATTGATAAACCTTCCGTTACTCTCTCGCATGCAATGCGCTCTGGAAAAGTTTTGTGGTATAGGGAAAGGGGGATTATGTTGACTGGGAGGCTAGGATCTATATGACTATTGGTTAAGAGCTTTTCCTTAATGGTACAGGAAATTTTGAAGATTTTACGGTCACTCTCCTTAGTCTGATGGCAACACACACTAATAACATCCTTCGTTTTTTTCTCGGGTTCTTCTATAATAGACTTACCACAAATGGTTGGATTTCTCACATACTCTTCCGATTTCTCTTCCCCTTCATCTGGTTCGCTGGATTCTTGTGCGGTGTATTGCTCGGGTGAGTCGGTAGGTTTTCTTGCCGAAGCGTGGTTAACCCTTGAGGTCTCATCTTTAGCTATCCGACTGAAGTTGTTAGTTTGTTGTTGGGTCGGATTGGATGCTGAAGTAGATATTGTGGTGATGGTGTTCACGAAGTGGATTGGTCCATGGGGGTTGACAGGTTCTTTTCCGTTAGGGGATAGATGTTTGAACAACTTGTTAGGACTTTTTATTTTTACAGGGGAGGCTGGTGGACTCATGATGGTAGCAGATTTAACCTCGTTAATGGGGATGGGCTTATTATCAATATGCTCTTTGATAGCAGTCAACAGATTACAAATCTTGTTGTTTACATCATCCTGCTGTTGTTTAAATTTGGCTTCGAGCGTAGCGAGCTGTAGTTCTTGGGATAGAATGAATTTTTTTAAAGTATCTTCACAGCTTTGCTTAGGGATGCCTTGTGATGGAAAATGCTCGGACCAAGTGAGTGGTGAGGAGTCATTGAAGGATACGCTTCTCGTTTGGTACTCTCTAAAATCAGGTTTATCTTTCCATGCCTCATAAGCTTTGGCAGAAGTTCGAGGACCCTGACCTATGTACGATGATGTGAATTCGTTATAAGCACGCTTTGGAAGTTCCATGCAGTTATGAGTCTCATGAGGGCCATTGCATAGTTTGCATGTAGAAGCGATTCTGCTTACTTGGCTTGGAGGTTTTTGAGCTTCGTAAGATTTCATGAAAGACTTGACTCGACCTTCAAGTTCCATGATCCTACGGTCGGGAGTGCTAGATTTGTTCGAAGGCAAAGAAATTGCCTTGACCGTTTTGTTCAAATCACGGGGATCATTCCAACTTTCGTTGTCATAGAGAGCAAGATCTTCTATGAGTTCCCATGATTGTTCCGCACTAAGATCACGTAGCTTACCACCAGCCGATTGGTCAATGGTTCGCCTCGTGGAGAGATCGATATGGTCATAGAAGATTTGGATTTAGAGCCAAAGATCTATGCCATGATGAGGGACTTTTTGGAGTAAGTCCTTGAATCGAGTCCATGCTTCATAGAGAGTTTCACCTTGACGTTGTTGGAACATCAAGATTTCATTCCTAAGCTTAGTAGTTCTCCCCGGTGGAAAAAATTGAGCAAGGAAATGAGTGGTGAGATCATCCCATGTGGTGATGGATCCCGCGGGTAAACGCTCAAGCCATTGACTAGCTTGATCGCGTAGAGAGAATTGGAATAGGCGTAAACGGGTTGTCTCTCTAGTTGCAACATCTAGGTCTATGGAATCTACGATTTTGAGAAAGTCCTTGAGATGTTGATTTGGATCTTCGGAACGAAGTCCATGGAATGCACATCCGCTTTGCACCAACCGGATGGTGTCGGATCGCAAGGGTGTCACATTGGCTCCGGTGAGCTCAATGGTGTTTCGGTAGCCTTGGTGGCTAGGTCGGGAGTACTCTCCTAAGGTTCGGGGCCTAAGGGGTTCTAATGGTGGGTTTTGTTGTGGTGGGATGATGGGTTCAAAGATGTTACCACCTTCCATGATGTCGGATGGTAAAGGTTACGAACAAAAGCACGAAGAAACAAGATAGACTAAAGAAGACCTAAAAATAAAAATAATATCTTACTAGAAAGGAATCTAGCAAGTAGACCTAATAAAAAGATAAACTAACCTAGAAAATAACTATTCCCCAGGCTGCGGCGCCAAAAACTTGATGCGTGGGAATCGCACCTTGCTTTACCTCTCGAGGGATCTCGCGAGGCTTACAACCCCCACCAGGCAGTGTACCTGATCGTTGTAGTATAGTATAGTGGCAGGTACCGGGGGATTGATCGTTCAGCTTAGGAATAGTGTCGCTAGGATTAGAAAACCTAATTAATAGTTCTAGAGGTGAGAGATGATTATTTTTATGTTTTTATGTTTTAATGAAAGCAAGTAAAATCTCGGGTTTTGAAGGAGTGGGCGGAATTAGTTGCTATTCAACTAACCCAAAACTATTATATCACTAATTTAAACTAATGAAGATGAAATTAAACTAAATTAAACTAAGGTTGTGAGCAGTAATTGGAGAAATTGTGTTTACTTAGACTTCACTACTCCCTAGATATCTTTTACATTTTAATTACTTGTTACACTTGTATGAATGACGGGTTGTATTCCTTAATACCATTCGTGGAGTGGCATACATAACTCCCCAACTCTATGAGCTCTTATCTCCTCCTACACCATGACCCAGCACAACTATAGGGATTATAAACAGTGGCTCATGCATTAAATACAACCAATAAAGACCTAGTACGCCTCGGTTCATGTTTCTTAAGACGTTCAAGCATGTTACCATTTGGAGATCTGCCAGTTTTCTTAAGCCTAACATATAAATCATTCATTCAAAACAAGAATAGACAAGTAATCAACACATAATCAACATCTAGGTTTCATTAGATCTAAGCAAACACAAGAGAGATCTAGCCTAGCATAGTAGAATTAAGATAAGAACAAAAGATAAACAACCAACACATAGACATATTGATTGAATTAAGAGTATACTTATCTCAATTACAATGCAAGGTCTCAAGGGTTTGGAACCCTTGAAGAACCTGTGAAAGAGGCACCAAAATTGTCTTTAGGGTTTCACCAAAACTTCTCCCTTTTTATGAAAAAACTAGAAAACTATATATAGGAAAAACAGTCTGACGTGTTAAGAGTTAGTTCTGACGCCGTCACCTCGCCGCCATATTCTTCCTCGGACGGCCTTGATCCACTTATGACGGCCTATGTGACGCCGTCACCACCTACGGTAAATTATTATTGCCACTTTGACGCCTTCACCACTCCATTTGACGCCGTCACCAGCTACGGTAAATTATTCTCCATGTCTGACGCCGTCAAGCTTTTGGTCTTGACGCCGTCACCTTGTATTTCCAGCTTGGATTTTTGGTACTTTGCTGTTTTCTTCACTTTATGCTCCAAAAACGTCCAAAATAGCCTCTTTTCCAGAATTCACTCTCCAAACACCTAAAATCACAAAAGGAACGATTTAGGGCAATATTTGATCAGATAAAGTCGGATTCGGGCTTAAATGACCCCCTAAAAACGGATCATTTTTCGCCTCATCACCTAACATTGAAATCATTCATCCATTACAACCATAAACAAGTAATCAACACATAATCAACATCTAGGTTTCATTACATCTAAGCAAACACACAAAAGATCTAGCCTAGCATGTTAAAATCAAGACAAGCATAAGATATATTCAAACAACACATAGACATACTGAATGAATTGCAAGGAGACTTATCTTAATTGAACATGAAAGGTTTCAAGGGGTGAAAACCCTTGAAAATACTGTAAAAAATGACCTAGGGTTATTAGGGTTCGGCCCTATAATTCTCCTCACTTGTCCCTCTTTAATGAATGAAAAATAGAAAAGTATATATAGATTTTATGAGGTGACGACGTCAAGAGTAACGTTCTGACGCCGTCATCTCGCCGCCAAATAAAATCTCGGATTGCCTAGATCTGGGTTTGGCGCCGTCATGTGTAATCCATCTTCAGGTCGTCACCATTTTAACTCTTGACGCCCTTTTCTTGACGCCTTCAGGTTTTCTCTGGGTCGTCATGGATTTTACTTCTGATGCCGTCACAATTTCCTTCTTGACGCCGTCAGGTACTGTTCTCAGCATGGAAAATTAATTCTTTTCCGTTTTCTTCACTTTTATGCTCCAAAAACGTCCAAAATGCTTCCTTTTCCAGAATTCACTCCCAAAGTACCTAAAATCACAAAAGGAACGATTTAGGGCAATATTTGATAAGATAAATTCAATTCTTGGCTTAAATGACCCCTTAAGAGTGGTTAATTTTTCGCCTCATCATATACCCTTACACTTGAGATTTGCTTGTCCTCAAGCAAATATGCTTTTATTCTAATCAAAAGACAAGTTAGGGGTCATTTAACACTAATATAAAAGTAATTACAACAAATAATCGTTCCACTAAAGACCAAAGACAAGCACGGAGGTCATACACTAGCACCTCACAAATAGTGTTTAGATACTCACATCTCTCGGGTGTAACAAAGTTATAAATTACAATATGGAAATGGGAAACATCTCTCACTACCTGTCATAGCAAAATAGATTACCATAGGCTTGGGAAAGGATCAAACCTCCACCACATGGCGTAAGCACCTATAATAAACTATCAAAGAGGTCTTTCAAAGGGTTGTAACGTTAGGTATAGCGATATGAAATACACGGTTTTGTTGGATATAGGCAATCTTTATTGGTGGCGAGTTAATAATCTTTGTTAATTACATGTACAATATGGCGTTGCTAAGCCAAGACTCGACTCGACTTAAGCTAATAAATGAAAAATAACAAAAACTTAAAAATAAACATAAAATGAAACGGGATGGTAGTCCGTATGTTTTTTTCTTTTCTCTTTTTCTATTTTTTTTTCTTTTTCTTTTTTTTTCTCTTTTTTTTTTTTTTTTTTTTTTTTTTTTGCATACACTCTTATCCTTCCATCTAAAATAATACATCATAGGGAATGAACATTCCCCTTACACTTGAATCTTTACATACTTTACAATAAACTAATCTAATGACTCGAATTAAGATAATCAAAACACTTGGAGCACTTTTAAGATTAACGTACACATGGGGGTAATAAAATGAAGTTATTCCCCATTACTCCATAATATAAGTACTTTACCAATGAGTCCCAATCGTTCCAAAACAATATGTACAAGGATATGACTCGACTTAGCAACCATGTAACCAATTAGATAATTAACTAAGGGTTTAAACAAATAACAATAATGCACTAAAGATGAGTGCATATGCGGAAGGCTAAGGCGATTTGGTTGTACATTTAAGTGGGGTGTAACAAATTCTTCCTTTAAGTAAGATGCTTAAAGTTAGAAACGAAAATATAGGCTCGGAGGGGTGTACTAGGGGTTTCGTGTACTAAAAATGAGTACAACGCTAAGGGTGTGCGAAAAATTAATTGACTTTACTAGCCAAGTAATATGACTTAAATGGTCAAGTAATTATGATACGGGTTTAACACAAGGGTAATCCTAATGCCTCTTATCATGTAGTAAATCCTACCACACGAATGTAGTCTCACTAGCTGTCTCGGGATGCATCACTAACGCAAGTTCTAGAATCTAAATGCTACCGGTACACTCATAAGCACTAATAGTAAATGCTTTTCCTATCAAATCTAAAGGCGAACCTCACATATTTGGGTGGAAAATTTTTCTGAATGGTACGGTTTTGTGCTAGTTATACGACTCCTATCCATGAGACGCTTGCTAAGGCTAAAGTTTCACTCCTAAATGTTGTAAAAAAATTTAAATTTGGCGCTAAAATTACACTTACAAGTATTTCTCTTAGTTTTATTACACACCTACCATTAGACAAAACAAACTCAAGTGAAAGTGTATCCTATAAGGTATCATCATTTACCCTCCCCTTACACTTAGGATGAACATTGTCCCCAATGTTCAAGTAAAGAATGTAAAAGTAAAACAGGTAAAAGAATAGAATCAAATACTCCCCTGATTCGCTCGGTATGGATAGTATGGTAGCCAGGTTAGATCTTCCTCCAAGAAAATGAACAATCAAAGCTTCCCTTCCAGAATATAAATCATCTTCTTGTCATACATAACCTGTTAAACCTGAGAAAACAAACAAGGCAACCTCGCGTAAAATCGGCGGCAATCTATATACTAATAAGTCCTAGAAAACAAAGTAATATATAATGCTTGTGGAATGATGTTTGTAGATTTCCTGGAGATTATAAAACTGAAGAATTAACAAAAACTTAAAGACTCCGTTAGAGAAACAAATTTAGCAAAATTTCCAGATTTTTACACGTGACGCCGTCAGGAGTTTCTTCCTGACGCCGTCAGAAGTGACCTGCAGAAATTCTAATGTTAAGTTTCCGGAAAATTTCTGGAAAAACCTTGTCCTACTTCCTGGAAAATCCTGCAAAACATCATTATGACTCGATACAAGCATTTGACTCAAACCATTACTAATATACATGTTCATTTAATATTGTGGAGAATCATGATCGAGTTTGTTTCTGAGGAAACATATTTGGGGTTTCCCCTTACACTTATCTTTTGAAAAATACCTTTGGATGAAGTTAAGACTAAGCTAAACAACAAAATAAAGTATTTTCATCATTTAGTTTGAAACATGATCTACCAACAATAAAAGCAAAGCATGCATACGGAAAAAAATAACAATTAAACAAATAAAAATCACACAAAGCATGGGTAGCCTCCCAAGAAGCGCTTTTCTTTATTTTACGAGTCTTGTAGCTAGACTCAAGGTCATGGGTTACCGTGTATCACTTATGCTCACATATCCAAGGGTGAGCCATCTAATAGTCACCTCATCTCTCTTATAGTTATAACTAAGCTCTAAACATCCGCGATAATATCTTTTATTCTTTTCATGAGGATATTTAAGCCCTTTTCTTTTATCATTCTCACTTAGTATTTCTAGGGGCGGATACCTACTACACTTCTCCATGGAGAAGTCCTTGAACCTAGGATGTGCACGGGGCATTTGGTAGACAAAATCCTCATTCTCATCCGAGAATGTCATTAACCCTTCCCTAAGTTTTTCATCAAGGTTGGTCAACCTTTTGAAAGGTTTACCAAACACAACTTGGGTTAGCTTACTATCAATAAGTTCTCCTAAATTCTCCATAACCATTAATTCGACAAGATAAACAAAGCTTCCAACAAATACATGCAATGTTATTGCCCTGGCTATAGTATTATCGCCTTTGTATTCTAGCTCATCTACCATGATTTTATTATATTCACTACGCGAGATTATGTTTATTGAGAGAGATGAGTTAAGGTAGGCATCAAAGCTCCTAAATCCAATCTTACAAGGAAATTGCATATTGAATAAGCTATCACTCTCAATCCTTGTTCTAGGGTCGACATACCTAAGAGGGTTCACATCCTCTTCCATCCTATCCTCATTAATCACATCACCATCATCTAGATCCTCATCGGAGTCTGAATAGTAAAAAGGACTAGCCCTATGGTCATTATCATGGTCAGACTCCTCCATTTCAGAATTATTGTCAAAGTAGTGGTTAGGCGAGAGGTTAGGTGGGTTCTCATTTTCCACTAAAGGGATTGGGGCGGGCATTTGGAAAATCCTACGACAAAAAACACGAATAACAGGAATCAAACGATCAATGTTATTGTTATCCATCGAGATAGTTTACGAACAAAGGAAACAAAGAAATAAGATAGACTAAAGAAAACCTAAAAAGTAAAAAAACAAAAATCTTACTAGAAACACTAGTACAAAAACGACCTATGGTCACACATGCTCGATTTGGAACAGCCACACATTCAAATATTTGTGTGGCTGAAGGTAGGAAAATTGACAGCACTTACGAATTAGTCACACATGAGCATTTCGAATGTGTGACCATAAGACCTCTATTGCCACACAGTCGACCCTTATGTGACTAAACGTAACTGGTGATTTTGTTCTAGATCATTTAGTCACATATGCTTTTGGAACGTGTGACAAATACAAGTAACCTTGATGCCATATATGGTCACACTAAACTTATAGTCACATTTGCTTCTAATAGTATGACCAAATGCCATATACGGTCACACAAAATAGGTTGTCACACATTATTTAAGTGTAGCCAAAATCCAGTACACATAGTCACACTAAACAGTTTGTCACACATTATTTAAGTGTAGCCAAAACATGATTTGTGTGACTAAATGTTAACAAAGGCCACACAAAACCAAATTCATGTGGCAAGTGGATGATCAATAGTCACACAAAATACACATTCCTTCACTTTAAATAGCATATGGTCACACTTATTAACACTTTTGGTCACTTGATGGTTAGTTGTATGTGACTAAATACACTCCCAAAAACATGCTTTGTGTGACTAAATGTTAGTAAAGGCCACACAAAAACCAAATTCATGTGGCAAGTGGATGATCAATAGTCACACAAAATACACATTCCTTCACTTTAAATAGCATATGCTCACACTTATTAACACCTTTGGTTACTTGATGGTTAGTTGTATGTGACTAAATACACTCCCAAAAAATGCTTTGTGTGACTAAATACACCCAAAAAAGCATGCTTTGTGTGACTACATGTATAACACCCCCAAAATCGATCAATACAGCGGAAGACTTAAAATGTCAGCGGAAGACTTTTGGGGTATTATATCGTGGATCTTTGTCACAATTATAGAAAACGATTCAAGTGATCGTTTTAAGTTTTATTCAAAATACCAAATATTCATAATTCCAAGAGGTTTTATTATTCAATAACAAGTTTTTATTCAAAGAGAAATAAACGTTTCTTTATTTGCCCACTTTGTGCCTTTGCCGTCCATTCCATTTAGTTACATGAGATAAACATGCTAAAAGTCAACAAAAGTTGAGTGAAATTCATAGGTTTATAATTAAGAGTTTGAACACAAGAGGTGTTTACTCTAATATCGATACAAATAAACGAGTTAAAAATCACATCCATTATTGTCTTAAGCTCATGACACTCAACGATTCAACAGACATCAATATAATCATAATAATGATGTGAAATAAGTTGCCCCAAGATAGGTATTTGCCAGTAACCTATGATATTTAAATAAAGTGCATTTGGTAACTTTCCTCTAGCAACCAAATGGGGATTGTCAATCCCTAATAGATCTATTCACAATTATTTACGTTCACCCTGCAAGTGATTAAGGTTCATGATCGAGGGACTTTTGGCAATAGCTACGTAAGCAATAACAATATCAGGAAAAGACTTGTGTTCGGTTTTTGAGCATGTATCCCCCCCACAGAAATAAGTTAAGTGTGGGCTATGAACTCACCTTAGTAGTACGGTAGAATAATCATAATCCCAACGATGCAAGGCAACGGCTTCACACACAACCTAAAAGATACGGCACGTTTCAGTTTCCATGTCTCGTTTTATTGCGAACGTTTATTATTATTAATTACGAATAATCCATCAAGTGTATAGGCGATGTGTTACGTCATATAAAATAGGTAATGGTTACGTATTGTTTTATTCATCTAAATTTAGTTATCGTTATATAAATTTTATACGTATATATATATATATATATATAAAGTTATGTTTATTATTTCTATCAATTCAATTTATATCCTATATATATATAATCATATATGAAATTTATTATTTAAAATAAAATCAATATTATTATTTAATCCTTTAAGTTTTTCCAATTTACACATTTTACCCTTAACGGAAAAACGTTTACGTCGTTAGTCCAAAATTATATATTATTACATTTTAGGTCCAATTATATCAATATTTACATTTTTCAATCCCAAGTTTCAATATTAACAGTTTATGCCTTTAGAAAACAGATTTTACACTTTTTATCCAAAGTTTATACGTTTGACACTTTTAGTCCCTAGTTAACGAAATTTTGCAAATTTATTCCAAAAATTACCAAATTCAAAACTTAACAATTTTATTATTTCAATAATCTCAGGAAGTGTAAATTAGCTTATTCCAACAGCTTATTAGCTTAATTTCCTTATTATTAATTAAATGGCACTAACGATCCAATATCTAAGGGCCCGTTAACGTTTTGTGATCCAAGGGGTTTGGGGGAACACTAGGTTTATAGAAATCCATCATTTTAAGTTACAAAAACATTTCAAAAGTTCTTATACGCCTAGCTTATCGTAATAAGCTGGAAACAACTTATTGGGCTTTTCGGCCCACTTAAGGTTTTTAGTTTCTAGAAATTATTAAGAAAACTCATTTAGCTTTAGGCTCGATTAGGTGATCAAACTAAGTTGTTTGGTTTAAATACTTATCATTCTCGTTAGTATACTAGGTAGATAATTAGTTCGTACAAAAATATTAATTGGTCATGTGTCGAATTTTAAAATGACGAGGCCAAAGTATATAGCCAAAACTCAGTACCTATAACTTATAAAAGTTGAAAAATAATCTAAGTGTTTTAGTGCATATCGTATAGGTTCAAACAACATTAGAAACGTGTGATTTTTATTGTGTATGCGTTAATATTAGTTCAAAGTTGTTATAGGTTCTCGTTAATGACTTATTCAAATGATAGTACGATACATAAAATATATGTGTTGTGTTTATACTTTACGAGTTATAAATAGAAAGTGTTGGTACATAATATAAACATACGTATGTATATATATATAAAGAAAGGTTCAAGTTCTCACCTCACCTTTCAAAGGTGGCGTAAAAACAAGTGTAAGGTTCGTGTAATGGTACAAATGCTTCGTGGTTCACTTCACGTTCCACCAAGGTTCAAGAGGCTTCAAGCTTGGCTTCCTAGGTTCACTTCAAGGCGTGGTACACTTGAGAATCCGTGCGTCCCTCCACAGCTTCTCCTCGTTAATATTTTTAGTGGTATGGTTCGTTTAAGTGCATGTAACGATTAGTGTTGCATCGGAGGCTTATATAGGCAGTTTTGAAAGGTATATGCAAGGTAGGTTCACGTGATTTTTGAATGTAGGATAGATACGAACGTTTTGCACCTCCCTTCTTGTCTAATAAGTTACTTACAAAGCTAGGATTGTGTCATAGATCTTCTATTCATTCCTGACAATGAATCATTGTGCATAGTGTTTGCTTACTTGTCATAGGGAAAGAGGGGAGGCATGGAAGAAGCCTTGTGCCACATTTTGGCCTTATCTCCATGGATGGTTTCATGCTTTGCTTTGTATGTTTTTAATATAGTGAACGAAGGTGAGTGAGCGAAGTTTTGGTCTCGTGTGTATCTTGGGTACTAGGCAAATCATAATGTGCAATAAAATTGGTTCGTTATGTGTAGAAATCGTTTAGAAATAGGGTGCGTTTGGAGTGTCGCGGCTAGCAGAAAACAAAGAAAGAAATCAAAAGAAATTAAAGGGTGCGTTTTGGGCTTGGCCTGGTGGGCTGCTAGTTGTGTCGGCCCAAAGAAAAAGAAAAAAAAAAGGAGTCCGATTGATTGTGTATTGTGTAAACGTGGCCCAAAGGGTGTTGGGAGCCCACCTACTGTGTCTCGATTATCGTGTCGAAGTTCAAAAATATTAGTGAGCGTTCTCGGGAAGTTTCGTAGGTTCGGGGAATATAAAAATAATATGCGTTCTTTAGACGAAATGTATTGTTTTAAATATAAACGCGTTATATAAGTATTTATCGTACGCAATAATTATAGGCAATCTAGGTTGTGTGTAAGCATCGTTCCTGGGTAAACGGTCAATCACAGTTATCGTAGTGGTTCAATATCAAGCCATATCAAAAAAAAAATTTGTTACCCGTAAAATGGTGTTAATTTATCGTATCATCGCTTTATTAATCGTATGGGAAATTTACGGGAGGTTACATTACCTACCTCTTACAGGGAATTCCGTCCCGGAATTCTAGTCTAAGATAGTTGCCAAGGGTGTCTTAGGTGAAAAGATGTGGGTACTTGGAGCGAATCTGATCCTCGCGCTCCCAAGTATATTCTGGTCCTCGCTTGGAGTCCCAACGAACTTTAACGATAGGGATACGGTTTTGTTTAAGTTGTTTGACTTCTCTATCCATGATTTCAACGGGTTCCTCGGTAAAGACAAGTTTATCATCTAATCGAATTTCTTTCAATGGAATTACGAGAGATTCATCAGATAAACATTTCTTAAGGTTTGACACATGAAAAGTATCGTGAATCCGGCTAAGTTCTTCGGGTAGTTCTAGTTTATAAGCCACGGGTCCTATCCTTTCCAGGATTTTGAATGGACCGATGTATCTGGGGTTCAACTTTCCATGTTTTCCAAATCGTACCATTCCCTTCCAGGGAGATACTTTCAATAAGACTCTATCCCCTATTTGAAATTCCATAGGTTTCCTTCTTAGGTCTGCGTAGCTTTTCTGTCGGTCTCGGTCCGCTTGTAAGCGTTGCTTAATCTTAACGGTTTTCTCGGTTGTTTCCTGAACAAGGTCTGGTCCTATAAGTTGTATTTCTCCGACTTCTGCCTAACAAACAGGCGATCTGCACTTTCAACCACATAGTGCTTCGAATGGTGCTGCTTTTATGCTGGCGTGGTAACTATTGTTGTATGAAAACTATGCTAATGGTATGTGCTTATCCCAACCTTTTCCGAAATCAATTACGCATGCTCGGAGCATGTCTTCCAAGGTTTGGATAGTTCTTTCACTTTGACCATCAGTTTGAGGGTGGTATGCGGTACTCATATCTAGTTTAGTTCCTAAGGCTGTCTGTAATCATTTCCAAAAGTGAGAGGTGAAACGACTATCTCGATCCGAGATAATTGAAATTGGTACTCCATGTTGAGTGACAATTTCCTTCACATACAGCTGAGCTAGTGTATTCATCTCATCGTTTTCTTTGATGGATAGAAAATGAGCGGATTTTGTGAGACGATCCACAATAACCCATATTGTGTCGTATCCGGATGAGGTTCTTGGGAGTTTGGTGATGAAGTCCATAGTGATTCGTTCCCATTTCCACATAGGAATTTCTGGTTGTACAAGTAGACCTGAAGGTTTTTGATGTTCTGCTTTTACTCTTGAACACGTCAAACATTTACTGACATATTCTGCGATGTCAGACTTCATGTTTGGCCACCAATATAGTTTCTTTAAATCCTGATACATCTTGTCGGAACCTGGGTGAATGGAGTATTTTGACTTGTGGGACTCATACATGATGAGCTCACAAATACCTCCAACCTTAGGTATCCAACTTCTGTCCTTAAAACACAGTGTTCCATCGGATTTCTTTACGAAACCATTCTCATTCTCGAGCATACCGTAAATCTTTTCCTTGGGTCAGTTTTCTTCTTTAAGTGCTTCGTTCTGTGCGGTAAGGATTTAGGATGGGAGGGGTGAGTGAATAATCCTTCCTAGTAACTCTGAGTGGTTTCAATCGTTCTTTCAGGCTTAACGCATCTGCTACTACATTAGCCTTTCCGGGGTGGTAACGGATCTCACAGTCATAATCGCTGAGTAGCTCTAGCCAGCGACGTTGTCTCATATTCAAATCCTTTTGATCCAAAATATGTTGAAGACTCTTGTGGTCTGTGTACACGGTACATTTGGTGCCATACAAGTAGTGTCTCCACAACTTGAGTGCAAACACTACAGCTCCTAACTCTAAGTCGTGAGTCGTGTAGTTTTCCTCATGTTTCTTCAGTTGTCGGGATGCATAAGCTATCACTTTGCTTCTTTGCATCAAAACTGCTCCTAGTCCATGATAAGATGCGTCTCAATATACTATAAAGTCCTCATTTCCTTCTGGGAGGGCTAGTATTGGAGATTCACAAAGCTTTTGTTTTAACAACTGGAAGGCTGCTTCTTCCTTTTCTTCCCATATGTACTTCTCATTCTTTTGGGTTAACTTAGTCAAAGGTTTTGCAATCTTGGAGAATCCTTCAATAAATCTTCCGTAGTAACCTGCGAGACCTAAAAATTGACGGATCTCCGTGGGGTTTGTAGGAGATGACCAACCTTTTACAGCCTCAATCTTTACAGGGTCTACGTGAATGCCTTGACTATCGATGATGTGTCCTAAAAATTGTACGGTGTGAATCCAAAAGTCGCATTTGGAGAACTTAGCGTACAGTTCTTCTTTCTTGAGTAGTTCTAAAATAATTCGCAAATGCTTCACGTGTTCCTCTTCATTGCGAGAATAGATCAAAATATCGTCAATGAACACTATTAGAAACTTATCTAAGTAAGGTTTGCACACTCGATTCATTAAATCCATGAAAACTGCTGGTGCATTGGTAAGACCAAATGGCATTACCTGAAATTCGTAGTGACCATAGCGCGTTCTGAATGCAGTTTTCGGAATATACTCTTCTCGAACTCTTAGCTGATGATATCCTGATCTCAGATCAATTTTCGAGTACACACTCGATCCTTGCAATTGATCAAACATATCATCAATTCGAGGTAATGGGTATCGATTCTTCACCGTAAGTTTATTCAATACCCGGTAATCGATGCACATTCGAAAGGATCCATCCTTCTTCTTAACAAATAAAATTGGAGCTCCCCAAGGTGATGAGCTTGTTTGAATAAATCCTTTATCCGATAAATCTTTTAGTTGTTCTGACAACTCTTCCATTTCAGATGGCGCTAGCCTATAAGGTGCTTTAGCCACTGGTGCCGCTCCAGGCACTAGTTCTATCTGAAATTCTACTTGACGTACGGGTGGAATACCAGGTAATTCTTCAGGGAATACTTCAGGAAAATCCCTAACGATAGGAACGTCATCAAGCTGCTTCTCAGATGACTTATTTTCTGTAACTTGATCCATGAATACTTGACATCCTTCCTTCATGTATTTTATTACTCGCATACATGAGATAATTCCATATCGAGGTTTGCTTTTGTCGCCCTGGACAATGAGTGTTTCATCCTTGAGTGGTATATGGATGGCCTTTTCGTCACAGTGAATCCTAGCACGATGGTGGGATAGCCAATCCATGCCGATGATAGCGTCGAAACTACCAAGTTGAACCGTCATAAGATCAATGGCAAAAAGTTTCTCGGATAAGGTTAGGGTGCAATCTTTCATGATAGTACTGGTATCTATTAAATTCCCGTCAGCCATCTCGATTTCATAGGTGGTGTTTAGCTTAGAGGGGGTAACATTAAGTAAAGGGGCAAACGTATCTCATATAAAACTCTTATCGGCGCCCGAATCAAACAATACTCTAGCATTATAATGGTTTAGTAGAAATGTACCGGTGACTACATCAGGTCCATTTCCATCTCCGAGAAGGTATACCCTAGCTTGGGCGTTGGCTGGTTCCTTTCCTTTTGGGCAGTTCCTTCGGATGTGTCCTACTTCTCCGCATCCGTAACAAGTGGGTGATACAGCCAGTGTGTTGCTTCCTGTAGCAGGAATCCTACAGTTTCTGGTTTGATGACCGATCTTATGACATTTGTCACATCGGACGGTACAACGACCCTCGTGATGAAGTTTGCATCGCTGGCATTGGGGTTTCTGTCCGTTGTACCCTACACCTTCCGTAGCGGTGTAGACTCGGGGTTTCTCTTGTTTTGGATTCTGCTGTTGAGTGCTTCGGTTGTTGTGATATTGTTGGTGGTTCCGATTATTGTTGCGGTAGTTGTTGTTGCGGTGATGACTCTTGTTGCTTTGTTGGTTGTTGTTATGATGGTGGGTGATTCTCTTATCGTCCAATTTCCTTTTAAGCTCATTGTATTTTACTTCTCGATCTAGAAGTTTTTGAGCAAGTTCCATTGCTGCTTCCAAGGTTGGCGGGTTTGCTGAGGTGACGTTTCCTTCAATGCTCCTAGGGAGTCCTTCGACGTATTTCTCTAGGGTTTTCTCATGGTCAGGTACCATGGAAGGGCATAGTACTTTGAGTTCTTGGAATCTCCAGTTGTAGCTTCTCAAGTCAACGCTTTTCACTATTAAGGCATGGAACTCATCCTCGAGTTTTCATAGTTCGGAACGGGGACAATACTTCTTTAGTATTTTAGCCTTGAACTCAATCCAAGTAAGTTGATGTGCTGCCTCTGTTCCTAGTGTTTGAACGGTAGAGTTCCACCAGGATAGAGCATCTTGCATTAGTGTTCCCGTTGTGAAGCTAACTTTGTTGTTTTCCGAGCATCCACTTCTTTGGAAAACAGTTTCACTTCTTTCAAACCATTGAGCTAAATCTGACACTCCTTCAGTTCCTTTGAAATATGCTGGTTGGCATGCTATGAAGTCTTTGTACGTGCAGTAGCGGGGTGCAGGTGCATTTCCATCTCTATTGCGGGCTTGTCCGGCTAAAACGGCATTGACACCATCAGCAATTGCTTGCTGGATCGCTGTCGGGCTCATAACTTCGGGGTTTGCTGGTGCGGCGTTTGTGGTGGTTCTCCTAGTTCTAGCCATGTTGCTATTATAAAAGAGGGTATATCATTAGAAAATTTATAATAATCCTATCACGTCGAAAATACATATCGAGTAATAATTAGTTAAATATAGGTCGTAGTTACAATGATTCGATCATTGAAAAGGTTTAAATCATAATTAGCGTATGTTGGAATGACACACATAGGAATTACGAACAAGTTTGACCTGCGTAAACTAATATATTACGATATAAAGTTTGCAACGTAAATAAAGATAAAATAAAACTTCCATAAATCAATGTCGAGGTGTTACAACACTTATTGATACTTGTACAAATGTTTACAAAACACGACAAGATATTCTTATTTGTAGGACATTGACTTTTCATTAACAAGGTGGTGGTCTCATGGTTTCCCTAAGGTTTTGTCTAGTCGGTTTTGGAGTTCTTGAATGGCAGTGGACATGGTTTCCATGGTTTGATCTCGACTCCTTTCTCTTTCTCGAGATTCTAGCAGGGCTTGCCTAAGGCGTAGGTTTTCAGTGTTGATCCTCTCAAGTTCTCGGTCTAAAGTTCCCAACGTTATTTCTGTTGAAGTGTTTGCCCCACATAGTGCTCCTATGAATTCCATTGATTCCCAAAATAGAGAATCCAACTTTTCAACCTTATCATCCATTGCAAGATGACCAATTATGAGATTGTTTATATCATCTTCAAAGGTTTCTAGAAGTTCATGAGGAAGTTTGTTGATTATGCTAGCGATGGAATCAAGCCGATCTTCGTGGCGAACCATTCTTGCAGCTAACAATGGTATGGTGTGATGTATGGGTTCCCCAGTGACTGGCAGAATTCGGGAGGTAGAGTAAGAACTTTCCCCAAGTTCCCTTGTTGTTGGTGTTCCTTTTTGAGATCTCCAATATCGCATGATGGGTAACAAGAAAGACCATTTACGAGTATCCACTCGCTTGTGGGTCCTTCGGCGCCTACGGTGAACACAAGACTCTGAGGTGGTTGAGCGGATTGGGTAAGTCCTTTGGTTAGGTGATATTGGGGCACTTCGGTAAGGTACAGGTGGTGTGATATGTGTCTAATTACACATATATTTTATACTATTTGAACCCACAAAAATGACCAAAAACACACAAATGACTCACAAAATGATATAAATATCAATGAAATGTGTTTTTATGTGATTCAGGTACAAAAGATTGAAAAACAAGTGAAAATGATCAATTTCACAACAATTGTCGTTTTCAGTCCCTGGAGTTACCCAAAATGGCAAAACTAGTCCCTGAAGGTTTAAAATGAGTAAAAAGTCAACTTAAGTCCTTGGGAAACCAAAAATGTTCACAAAACATCCCTGGAAAAAAGTTTACACAAACTGGCAACTTTTACCCCTCAAGTTACAAAATTGGCAAAATTAGTCCCTGGGTGTTATAAAACTTAGAATTTCACAAAACACCCTTGTACTATTCATGAATGATAATTTGGAACAATTTTGATAACTTTTGGAAATTTACAATTTCAACCCCTTAAGAATCCAAAAATTACATAAATGGTCCTTAAAGTTTTAAAACATATAAATTATATACTTTTGGTCCTTGTGTAATTGTGTATTGGCAGGTTTGATCCCTAGATGAAAGTTTGGAAAGTGGCAAAACAGATCCCTCAAGAATTCAGCATTGTCACTTTTGGTCCTTGGGCTTATTTATACTAAAAACCAAACGGATCCTTTATATTATATACCCAAAACCAAATCTAAACCCAACACACCAACAGCCCACCCCCTAGGCCCATTCCACCCTCAGCCCAACACCCTTATTATACAAACCAGGGTTTGACCCTGGTCAAACACCCCAAACCCGCCTCCACTGTTCATCACCCTCACCCTCACCTGCAAACACCAATACCAGGTGGTATTTCCACCACCACCTCACCTTTCCACCTCACCCCCTACTCCCCCTAACCCTCCTTTCCACCTCACAGACAAACCACACCTCAATTAATGCAATTCCCACAACCTTTTCACTCCAAACCTCACCCCATCCTCTGTTTTCTTACATATCAACCCAACTTGCCCCCAAACCTTCCCCTTTGCCCCCTGACACCTCCACATACTCCCAAAAATCCTTAATTCTTCACCTTTGGCTCAAAGTTAACTTGGAGGACTTTTGGCGCCAAAATTGGTTTAAACGGTGGAGATCATTTGGACAAAAATCAAAGGCTCAGATGAGAAGTGGACTTATGGGTGGTCTCCAAGGAGTTCAAAAGCTATAAAAAGAAAGCATAGAGCAGAGGAAAACTCACCTTGGATTAGCCAATGTCATAGTGTAATTTAAACTTTAATTGTTTTCATAGTGTAATGATTTAAATGTTTTCGTAGTGTATTGGTTCCTCAATTTAGTGTAATGAAACCTTTATTTCAGTGTTAATTCAAGTTACTTTTCATTTTCATGTTTTAGTTTAATGCCATTTCAAATTTCAAGTCATTTTCTTTTCTTGTTGATCATGGTTGAATACTTGGACTCTATAAGCAAACATAGGTTCCTGACAAAGCCTTAAGGCTTTTAGATATCTTAATTCAGCTTAGTTCTTAAAAAAGTTAAAAATAGATAAAAATCTAGAAAATCAATGAAAAATACAAAAATCAGTTACTATGGAGATACAAGCTGGAGCAGGGTAAATTCTTGATGGCCCTTGGTTTAGTAGCTTCATGGGAAGCTGTTAGGATAAATAGTGTCCCTTGGATTCATGTTTCTGAGATTGTTTCACTTGTAAGCTATTTTTCTCAATTTATGTATTTTACTGTTTCAATTATGTTTATGCTTCAATTTTCATGTTCTCATGTTTATTTGTTGTTGTTTAGTTGATTTAGTACTTGATATGAATAGCTTGTTTGTTAGATTATGGTGTTGCTTGAATTTCCATTTTCACTGTGAAAATGGTATTTGAGTGATTCTAGTGTATTGTTGTTATTGTTGTTGTTTATCTGTCTGATTGTGTTTCTTAGTTGTTGTTTATTGTTTTTAAAGTTTAAAATATAGTTGTTATGTTTTGAATTTAAGTTTTGCTTTGAAAGCCATTTTTGACAGTCAATATGCTTAGTTTTGAAAATCATAGGCATAGGTTTGTTTGACAGCTTGTTTATGCTGAAAATGATCCATTTTGACATCTTGGATCACTGGGTTGGATAGGATAAGCTTATGCAGTTTAATGGTTTGAAAAGCTCAATTAATTTTCATTTAAGGGTTGTTTGGAATTGATGGTTGAACTGTGTTAAGGATTGTATGTGGTGTTGTTCTTGTTTAATGTGTGCCATATATGATCTAAGCAACTCAGTGATAACTTCAATTAAGTGGTATAGCATGCAGAAAGTCAAATTGACACTTTGATTCTCTAGTATGAGTACTGTAAGATTGTCAATACCTAGAACCTTGCATATCTATTTCATTGTTGTTAAACTAGGTTTATTTTATGTTATTCATGTTTAATATTCCATAATCAGTCAATAGATTGGGTTTTAAACTCAATTTAGTCAAACTTTTATGTTCTTGTAAAAAAGTCAAAATGTTGTTTTTCAGGATTTTGAATAAATAGATAATTTTATTATAGCTTTGTTATTTAGTTTCATGCTTAATCCTTTTGGGGTTTTATAGTTTTGTTGCTAGTATTGTTAAATGTATTTTTATTAATTTTTGTATACCATGTTTAAGTGCTTAATTGTTAGCTTATTTATACCTGTTTTTGCCCTGTATCAGGTTCACAAGTCCATTTTCACAAGCTTGTAGCTTGTTGAATATTGGACTTGTGCCTGTGTTTGTTGTTGTTAAGTGTTGCCCTGGTGGCCATTTGGTTATGTGTATGCTTGTTTTTCTTTTATTAGCTTAATCAGGTAGCTTATTACATCCCAACTTTTTGTTCCATCTCACTCCCTTCACTAAAGCAAACAGTGAAGGTGAGCTATTTTTCCAAAGCCTACACAAGCTCCTCATTGAGCTTGAGCTTTTGATTCTTGGCCTTATGTGAGGCCAAGATATCTAACTCAAAGTCTTTATATGAGTTGAGCTTATGCAGGCTTATTTGATAAGTAAATTAGAGCTTGTTGTTTGCCCATTCACAACAGTTAACTGAGAACTCAGTTAACTTACACCATTACCAACAGCTCTAATAAGCTCATCTGTGATCTAGAGCTTGTGTGGATTGGCTTCATGTGAAGCTTATCTACCCCACTCTTGGACCAGTGCTTAATTTTCACCTTGCAGCCCATATGCTAGGGCTGCAAGTAGCTTAAACTTATCACCAATTTGAAAAGCATATTGAGTCCTCAGTATGCTTACTCATACTCACCCAACTTCATAAGCTCTCAAAAAGCTACCTAGTTGGACCCAGCTGGTGAATTTTAGTTTCAAGTGGAGCTTATCTACTAGCTCATAAGATCCAACTCTAAAATCCCATTTTGCAGATTATTCAATAGGGTTGCAAGTGACTTCTTGGTTGTCCCATTCTTGATTTCACTGAGCTATTCAGTGAAATCAAGCCATTTTCATAAGCTTCCCTAGAGCTTATTTGTGGGATTCTGCCCATGAACTTTGGCTTTTTGGAAAGCCAACCACCTCAGCTTGCTACTCAAATTCTTATTTTGGCCTTTGAAGCTTATTCACTAAGCTTAAATTGCCACTTAAGTTGACTGCAGGGGTGTTTGGGACTGCAGTGTATTGGGATTAGCTTATTGGTTTATTTGAGCTTATTGGCCTATCCCAGTACTATTGCTTGTTCATAATAGCTTATAATATTTGTACATATTATATTTTTACTTTTGTTTCCTGTGTGGAGCTTATACCAAGCTTTTACAAGCTTTCACTCAATCCAAGTTTAGCAAAAAAAGCTAAACTGTCTAAACCTTAAGCTCACAAAATTTGCACTATCTCAGTCCATTTTCTTGTTTATACTTATGCATTGGACTTTTATAGATCTTATTTTGCCTTTTTATATTACTGTATAGCTTTTTTCAAGCTTATTCCTCCACTGTGAGCCCAAAAGCTCAACTGAGTGAGTAATAAGCCCACGTATGGCTTATTTCTAGGTTCTATAAGTTTTATTTTCATTATATATGTATAATAACTGTATATATTTAGTTTCATAAAAAGAAAAAACCAAAAACAAAGCTTTAACACAAGTGATAGCTTCTATTTAAGGAGTTTGAGCTTAATTACCTTCTGAGATGGAAATAAGCTGTTACACAGCTTATTTCTTAGTTTTATAAAAGTTGGTTTTGTTAAAGTTATATATTTTTACTTGTTATACAGTTTTGCAAAAAGAAAATCAAAAAAATAAAATAAAAAGCAAAAATGGGGTGTGTGTGGATTCGAACTCAGGACCTCTCGCTAGTATCATGCATATGTCACACACCCCCTTCCAATTGCTCTGGGGCACCAGTTCCGAATATCTCTACACACTTAATATACTTAAGGTAGTTTTAGTGTTTAAGCTTATTTGGACTGTTAAGCTTATAACAGCTTATTGGAAGAAGCTGGTGGCCCCAACTTATTTTTCCTAGCCCCTTCATAACATAATTTACTTTCTGTAAATTTTTCACATTTTTTACTGTTCATATAATAATTATAATAATTAATTTAGTTTATATTTCTTTTAAATAATAATTAGTAAGTAATTTTTAAAATAGTTTATTTATAATTTTTACAAACTTTTTATATTTTTAATGGATTCCTATGATGGTGAAGTAGTTTTATAAAAAGTTTTATAATTTTATAAATAATTTTAGTATGTATAATAATTATAGTAGTTTAATTAGTTTAATTTAATAATAATAGTTTTTAATTAAGTTTTCTTATTTTTGTATATAAAATATAGTTTTTATATTTTTTCTTAGCTTCTTATAATTAGTTTAGAATTATGTAAAAAGTTTTAGATTTTTTTTGCTAGTTTAGTATGTATAATAATTTAATAATAGTATTAATAAATAAATAATAGTAAATAATTAATAATAAATAGAATAATTGTATAAGAAATATATTTTTAGTTTAAAAATTTCTTTTATATTACTTTTAACTTTTCTAAGTTTTTGTTTTATTTATTTAGGTTTATTTTAGATTTTCTTATTATTTATGTAATTAATAAATAGTAAATAATAGTTTTAATTAATAATAATTAATATAAGTGTATAATAATTAATTTTCATTTTCTAATAATTTTCTTATTCTTCTAGGATTCCAAAAATATAGTTTTCACATTTGTGGGAGTTATATTTGACTGAATTCACTTTTTATTTTGTACATAGACGTTTAATTAAACGTTTACGTACGCGTTTTAGGTTTCTAGGTTCTCGTACTATAATAATAACTTTGTAAATATAGTTATTTATTTTATTTCCTTTTAATTTGCATTTAAGCCGTTAAGGCATGCAAATTCCCTCTTTGGGAATGTTTTGTTTTATTCGTTACGTTTACGTTTATTTAAACTTAAACGTACATTTGTAAATACTTTATCATTTTAGGGTTTCTGATTGCACGTTTCTTAAACGTTGTAGCTGTGACAGAGCTAGTACTATTCACATTCCAGTGTTAGTCATTCAGATTCCCATTTTTCTATATACATATTATTTCAACACATTACAAGTCATGGTACTATCACGCACACCTCGTTGGGACATAACGACCCGGGGATGTACTTTTCAGTACTCACGTACTTTTCTGTACTTAACTCCCACGGATTAAATTTGCTAGTTTCTCCCGGGCTGTCGCCCTTTTATTACGGTTGACCGTTCACCAGCGGTAAGCTTGTGTGATAAAAGACGTATGGTTCGGGAGAAATCAAATTTTGGCGCCGCTGCCGGGGAGGCTGTGCTGCCTACTATGACTTGTAATTTTGTATTTTGTTGAAATATCTATCCTTGTATGTATATTATATATACTTTATCATTCAACTTCCAGGCTGTCAGGACATCTTTATTACAGTTAATCATTCACAAGTGGTTAGCTAGCGTGGTAAACTTGACACTAGCCTGGGAGGTAGTGATTACATATACTATATCATATTTCATTTCATAAACAATATAAAATACAAAAACATTTTTCCTTTCCACACAACTTGCCCAGTTTGATAAGTCCCTCAGTTACAACATTTGGTTGTTGGCTGTTTACAGTTACTGAGCTCTGTTAGACCCAGATTCCCTTTCGAGGGGCGGTTGTTAGGAATTTTCTTTTCCTTTTTATATATATATAAAATTAAAAATACAAAAACATTATAAAATTAAAAATCAAAAAGATTCTTCGTATCCTTTTATAAGTTTCCTTGCTTCTTAAGGATTCTTAGGCTCATCTTACTGTATGAGCATTTATAATTCTGTGAGTGGCAATCCCACTCCAATTTCTCAACCAATCTTTGAGTGGCAATCCCACTCCACTTCCCCATAAACCATTTAATTCGGGGTCGAGTCAAGCTAGCGACTCGGGAATCAAAAACAGTAGCATAAACATGGGTTTTCACCCGTGTGTACCACCTAAGTGTGGGGGAGATGCCCCACATGTTGTATATATCTTGAAAATGAAATAAAAAATTGTAAATACAGAAAAATAAAATAACTGTTGTGTTACCCCACTTGACTTTGAATATTGAGGACAATATTCATTTCTAAGTGTGGGGGGGAATTCTGGCGAATTTGATCATTTATATACCCTTGTATGCCCTTTTTCCCAAAAATGACCAAAATTTAAAAAAATTTCATTTGGTATTAGTGTTTTGCACTAAATACAACAAATGGTAATCAGTCCACCATGTCTAACACACATAAGGACTGGCTAATCCAGGAGCAAACGGCTCTTGGTAAAGATAACTCAAATCCGTTTATGGCTTGTAATTTGCCCAAAATTGTATGGTACCTCAACTCGCCATATCCCATAAAGAGAATGAGTTGGCTAGCCCGCAAGATTATGGCTTGTGGTAAAGGCAGTAGAAAAACCATAATTGGTAATCAGCTCACCAAAGATAATATTTATAATTTATCTATGAGTTGGCTAGTCCAGAAGCAAACGGCTTTTGGTAAAGACAAATCAAATCCGTTGACAGCTGGTGATTTTCTCAAAATCACATGGTTATCAGGTGGACCATAGTTCTTACTTGAACTGAGACATCTTGACTACTCCAGAAGTGATGGCTTTTGGTAAAGAGTTTTTCAAATCCATTAATTTTACATAAAAGATTGCTAGGGACTAGCAATAGTTTAGTGTGGGGGATTTGATATGTGTCTAATTACACATATATTTTATACTATTTGAACCCACAAAAATGACCAAAAACATACAAATGACTCACAAAATGATATAAATATCAATGAAATGTGTTTTTATGTGATTCAGGTACAAAAGATTGAAAAACAAGTGAAAAATGATCAATTTCACAACAATTGTCGTTTTCAGTCCCTGGAGTTACACAAAATGGCAAAACTAGTCCCTGAAGGTTTAAAATGAGTAAAAAGTCAACTTAAGTCCTTGGGAAACCAAAAATGTTCACAAAACATCCCTGGATAAAAGTTTACACAAACTGGCAACTTTTACCCCTCAAGTTACAAAATTGGCAAAATTAGTCCCTGGGTGTTATAAAACTTGGAATTTCACAAAACACCCTTGTACTATTCATGAATGATAATTTGGAACAATTTTGATAACTTTTGGAAATTTACAATTTCAACCCCTTAAAAATACAAAAATTACATAAATGGTCCTTAAAGTTTTAAAACATATAAATTATATACTTTTGGTCCTTGTGTAATTGTGTATTGGCAGGTTTGATCCCTAGATGAAAGTTTGGAAAGTGGCAAAACAGATCCCTCAAGAATTCAGCATTGTCACTTTTGGTCCTTGGGCTTATTTATACTAAAAACCAAACGGATCCTTTATATTATATACCCAAAACCAAATCTAAACCCAACACACCAACAGCCCACCCCCTAGGCCCATTCCACCCTCAGCCCAACACCCTTATTATACAAACCAGGGTTTGACCCTGGTCAAACACCCCAAACCCGCCTCCACTGTTCATCACCCTCACCCTCACCTGCAAACACCAATACCAGGTGGTATTTCCACCACCACCTCACCTTTCCACCTCACCCCCTACTCCCCCTAACCCTCCTTTCCACCTCACAGACAAACCACACCTCAATTAATGCAATTCCCACAACCTTTTCACTCCAAACCTCACCCCATCCTCTGTTTTCTTACATATCAACCCAACTTGCCCCCAAACCTTCCCCTTTGCCCCCTGACACCTCCACATACTCCCAAAAATCCTTAATTCTTCACCTTTAGCTCCAAGTTAACTTGGAGGACTTTTGGCGCCAAAATTGGTTTAAACGGTGGAGATCATTTGGACAAAAATCAAAGGCTCAGATGAGAAGTGGACTTATAAGTGGTCTCCAAGGAGTTCAAAAGCTATAAAAAGAAAGCATGGAGCAGAGGAAAACTCACCTTGGATTAGCCAATGTCATAGTGTAATTTAAACTTTAATTGTTTTCATAGTGTAATGATTTAAATGTTTTCGTAGTGTAATGGTTCCTCAATTTAGTGTAATGAAACCTTTATTTCAGTGTTAATTCAAGTTACTTTTCATTTTCATGTTTTAGTTTAATGCTGTCACAACTCGTAATTTCAGGTCATTTGCCGAACTTCGATAATTTACTATTCATCAGTTACTATTCACCAATTACTATTCATCATTTTTGAGATCAATTTGATATTCTGAGAAGCGTTCAGAAATTTCAATATTCACTTAACACTATTCATTTCCGGAAGAAAAACACTATTCACGTGCATTACTCATTTCATCGTAAATTTAGTTTACGAGTATTTAAAATTCGCGTAACCGTGTTGGTTCAGGTGCGAATTCATGCATTATCAATAGGGACATTTCATACGGACTAGAAATAGTCTACATATCATCACAATAGCACTTGCATACTATTCCACTCGTAGGATATTTAAATTAATACTTTTGGTATATCTGACATTTTTACGTATATTTATTTCTAAATAAACGTTATCTTATGAGCTATTATTTTGAATAATTGATCCGATAATCCCAACTATAGTCCTAACACATTTTTATACTCATAATAATGATATAAAAATTATATTATTAATTTACCCAGTGTTTTGATAACAATTACTATATTTTACGGTCGGAGCTTATAACTCCGTCGGTTTGCGATATTTCAACCCAATCATTATTTTAACTTCCGATTCTCATCAGGAATATTATTTTACAATTTTTACAACTTCATTATATTTTATTTTATCTCGTTAAAATTTATTTTTAGTTAACTCGGTACCCGGTATCACCTAAAACACTAAAAATACAACAATATCTATCAAATTCTTACAAGATTTCCACATTTTCTTCACCCCTCCATACCTTGCCGTCCCCCCCCCCCCCCCCCCCCCTAGCCTTGGCCTCCAAGGGTCATTAATATTACTTGTACTTGACCATGTAATCACCAAAATGCCATTCAAGAACTAGATATTTGTAACAAACACAAGACTTTAACACATACACTTTTACATAGATCAAAAAGCAACTTTCTCTCCTTTTTCCTCTCCTAACTCACGGCACAAGGAAGAAACACAAGCAAGATCCATCAACTTTCCAAGATCAAGTCATAATCAAGCTCCATTTACTTTCCTAATTAAGGTTTTGTAATAAAAACCTAGGTTTCTTAATCAATTTCTCTTCAAATCACCTCAAACATTCAAGTAAGCTTCAAGAACATTTTTGATCTTTTCATACTTTCATTTTTCTAGTTTCATGATGTTTATTCAAGATCTTTATGCATATGTTAGTTTATACCACTCTATTTATACTTTTTATAACTATTGAACCCTAGATACTAAATATAAGTGGATCCTTGGTAGATTAGCAAGATTGATGATGTTTAGGAACCCATGACACCCTAAGAAGGTGTATGATAGGATATGGGATGATTTAAAGTTGTTTGGATGGTTTTTGGACAAGTTAGTAACTAGGAAAACCCATTTTTAACCTATATATATAGCTACTGTCACATTTTGCAAAACGTGGAAAGATCAGGGGCTTCTGGGTAATTTTGGACCAAATATTTAGAAAATACTTTCCAATACGGAACTATGGCCGAAAACGGGGATAAAAACGAGTTTATAACGAAGGAGATATGATTTTTGTAAATTTAACGACGAAAACTATTTTCTGAAAAACTGCATGCTGTTTGACAGTTTTCGACGGGCAAATAGAGGCGTTAAACTTAACCTAGTGGAGCCGAGCTATCAAAAATATATTAGTATATACTAAAACGAATCCGTGGATATAGAGAACGAGTAAAATGAGCTTAAAACGACTAAGTTATATATGTTTTAAAATCGTCAAAACTATATATATATATATATATATATATATATATATATATATATATATATATATATATATATATATATATATATAGTGACTACTAGAAAATAATATAACTACGTACTAAATGATTTATTTTCTAGAATTCTTATTCAAGGAGTTTATTTTTAACTAAAGAAGTACGTACGACTCAAGGTTTATTACGCGACTATTAGACATTATTTTAAGGTTTTCAAAACGAGGAATATAACACTAACATTTTTATACTATATATTACGACAAGTTTTTATAAGCCTAGTTGGACTTATTTTTCCTAAGTATGAAAAATACTTTACTTTGACAATAACAATTATTTCCAAGTTACGAGTGGTATAGGTATCATGTGCATGGACATTCACTACATCATTTCGTGATCTAAAGTAGATCACTATCATTCATATTAGGTTGCGGTTAGAGATCGAACCTCATTTCTGTGTATCCACTTTTGTCATCGTACCTATCGCACCAGGTGAGTCATAGCCCCTACTTTTTAATTATTTTGCAAACTCTTTGGGGGAGAATACATGCTCGTTTTACTTAAATGCATTCCTTGCTTTACCTGGTTGATTACCTACACTTCATTGGTATGCTTGATTACCTGTATTTCATGTGACTTGTCTCTTAAACATTATTACTTATTTTATATGACCACATTGTCAGTATTAGTTCTCTGGCGACATTGTTAGTATTAGTTCTCTTGCGACATTGTCAGTATTAGTTCTTTGGCGACATTGTCAGTGTTAGTTATCTGGCGACATTGTCAGCATTATTTATCTGGCGACATTGTCAGCATTGTTTATATAACCTCATTGACTGAATTATTTATATAGCCGTTTAGCTATATTTATCTGGGAATGTGGATACCAATATTGCTTTTGTTCACGTAGACTTTAACACATTTGGCAGTGGGTTGTAAACACACAGGTTACAAGTCTCTTATGGCGGGACTTGCAACTGAGTGGATTTACAATGCCTTTGCTGGGCGATCATTTCTCTATAGGCATTATTTGTTAAACAAACTCTATGAACTCACCAACCTCGTGTTGACACTTTAGCATGTATTTTCAGGTATTAAGCAATGGCACGCTACAGGAGGTTTTGGCAGGGCATGGCATGGTCATAGAAGACTCTGATTATTTATATGGGGACCGTTTTAAACTATTTTAAGGGCCTACTTCCGCACTACTTTTAACGATGTAAATTCAATATTTTTGATTTAACTATTTTATTCTAAATGATTGAAGTGAAAACCATTTTTGAACTTGTGCTGTAATACCAATTGAGTTACACCCCAGCTACATGTATGCTTCCGCTGGACCCGATTTTGGGGGTGTGACAGATTGGTATCAGAGCTTTGGCTATAGCGAACTAAGTGTTTTTAAAACCTAGACTATAGCTACTTTTACGAAAAACTTAACCCTATGACCGTCACGTGCCTGCCTGCCAAGATGATGCCTCACTTGTGGTTTGTTGCTGACTTAGGTGATGAGATTTGTGTCTCATTATCTGGTATATTATATTCACTTATTCTAGTTAATTACTATAATTGTCTTCCCTATTAGTATGCTTACATAACTTACGCGCCTCATGTTAAGCCTTTTCCTTGCATAGTTTCATCATTTGACCTCGAGTTTGGTCACCTGCCTTAGTCTTTCTGAACGTCTTGGTATTTGTGAAGGACATAGTCTTAGTATAACTGAGCTGAGTATTTCAAAATTCATGGAACCTCGGTGGAATATAGACTAGTCACCTATATTCAACCCGGGATAGTGGGACATAGGCTGACTACCTATATCCGACTCAGAAATGAATTTTGCAACACTGAGAATGGTTATAATAAAATTCTGTCTGGATTGAATCCTCTACTCAATTTCCAAATGTTTCATTTATGTGTGTGTATACCCTCGTTGTCAGAACGCTTATACTTTTCATCACTTCGTGAACCGCCGCCTAGAAGCTCGTCAACTGGTCATTACATCTCGTGAATCTTCACGTCTATACATGATACACTTATATCACAGTATTTTCTTATATCACAATCTCATTATGTTGCAGTTGTCACAGTCTCTTCCCTTCTCACCATCACCATCATTTCCTTTCCCCATCCTCATATATATATATATAAGGAATTAGCTTACACTCTATAGATTCATATGTCACCCATCACTCACTACTACCAATATTGATAAGTGGATATTATCAATGACCTCCCTAGAAAAGATTTTCCATACCTTCTATGAGGAGGATCCCTTGGTACATTAAGACCATTTAAAACTCAACAGAAATCTCAAGATATCACAAAACCATTCGAACCACTATCACTGGCCTAATAACAAAAAAAAAAATAATAAATAAAAAATAAAAAAAAAAATCCATCATCTGGAAAGTATTGGCTTGACTAAATTATAAGGATTAGTTTCGATACGAGTGCTCACTAAGCAACACCATAGAGATAAATCCAACCTTTTTACCGAGACTATAAATTGAACATGTCCTCACCAATAGACTTTATTCGAACGTGTTAGACACCTATGCCTTTGTGCAGACATACATACCTGACTATTTTATCCTCTTAATATTTTTACTTTTAAATGGATTTTTCTCCAAACTACAGTTATGCAAAACATATATCTTGTAAGAAATACTTTTCTGAGGCACTTATTTTGACAAGCAAATTACTTTTGGTTAATCTTTTACAAAACTACTAGATGCTAAAAAAAAAATTAAACATCGATTTTCGGTAAATCATATTATCCACCTTATGTTGAAAATAGTTCTATCTTGCATAACTATTAAATTCTGAAACATCAAGAAAAATGTTACTTAAAAAGCTGTTTGCTTAAAGTTGTAAATTTATTAAGTCAGGGAAGGTTTTTGAACAAAACACACAATCTCAAAACAAACTTTGAAAAATCAATCACTATACTATAACACTAATACATTTAGGATTTTGCGATTTGATGACATAGAGCTTGGGAAAATCTTAGAAATGGAGACCAAGCACCATAGGTGGAGAAAGACTCAATTCATGACATTCCTGCGGAGGAATCACAACCTTATCCAAATCTATTATTTTCAATAACACCCTTTGACGGACTAAACCTTGTAAGTTTTCCACAAGATTCATGATATCCATTTCAATTATTCTTAATAGAGGAATTTAATTCACCTCAAACTCCTAGCGATTACATTAAAATTCCTTTGGAACTACACTACCTATCATCGGCAGATCAATGGTCAGGATTAGAGAACGATTCAAACATAGGGAGATATGCTCAGAGCATGAGTGGTTGACTCTAGAAATGGTTGGATTAACCATTTGCCATAAATCAGATTCCTTTACAACCATAGTTACCACCCGAGCATAGAGACTACACCATTTGGAGCACTCTATGGTGGAAGTGCCAACATCCAATGACGGATCGAAATTTAGAAAAGCCCAACTCATTAGTCCAGTAAGCATTAATGAAATAACCAGGAATTTCCTACAAATCAAGAATCTGTTACAAGTTCGATAAGTTCCTAAACCTTGTAAGAGAACCAATAGAAATCATGGACTGTTAGGTCGAACGGTTGAAGCAAAGTCGAATTCCTATCGTGAAAGTTCGCTGGAATTTTCAAATACTATCATCTTTTCACCAACATCACTTCAGAGACCAACACAAACTGAACTTCGGGACGAAGTTCCTTTTAGAGGGGAAGACTGTCACAACTCGTAATTTCAGGTCATTTGCCGAACTTCGATAATTTACTATTCATCAGTTACTATTCACCAATTACTATTCATCATTGTACTATTCATCATTTTTGAGATCAATTTGATATTCTGAGAAGCGTTCAGAAATTTCAATATTCACTTAACACTATTCATTTCCGGAAGAAAAACACTATTCACGTGCATTACTCATTTCATCGTAAATTTAGTTTACGAGTATTTAAAATTCGCGTAACCGTGTTGGTTCAGGTGCGAATTCATGCATTATCAATATGGACATTTCATACGGACTAGAAATAGTCTACATATCATCACAATAGCACTTGCTTACTATTCCACTCGTAGGATATTTAAATTAATAATTTTGGTATATCTGACATTTTTACGTATATTTATTTCTAAATAAACGTTATCTTATGAGCTATTATTTTGAATAATTGATCCGATAATCCCAACTATAGTCCTAACACATTTTTATACTCATAATAATGATATAAAAATTATATTATTAATTTACCCGGTGTTTTGAAAACAATTACTATATTTTACGGTCGGAGCTTATAACTCCGTCGGTTTGCGATATTTCAACCCAATCATTATTTTAACTTCCGATTCTCATCAGGAATATTATTTTACAATTTTTACAACTTCATTATATTTTATTTTATCTTGTTAAAATTTATTTTTAGTTAACTCGGTACCCGGTATCACCTAAAACACTAAAAATACAACAATATCTATCAAATTCTTACAAGATTTCCACATTTTCTTCACCCCTCCATACCTTGCCGTCCCCCCCCCCCCCCCCTAGCCTTGGCCTCCAAGGGTCATTAATATTACTTGTACTTGACCATGTAATCACCAAAATGCCATTCAAGAACTAGATATTTGTAACAAACACAAGACTTTAACACATACACTTTTACATAGATCAAAAAGCAACTTTCTCTCCTTTTTCCTCTCCTAACTCACGGTACAAGGAAGAAACACAAGCAAGATCCATCAACTTTCCAAGATCAAGTCATAATCAAGCTCCATTTACTTTCCTAATTAAGGTTTTGTAATAAAAACCTAGGTTTCTTAATCAATTTCTCTTCAAATCACCTCAAACATTCAAGTAAGCTTCAAGAACATTTTTAATCTTTTCATACTTTCATTTTTCTAGTTTCATGATGTTTATTCAAGATCTTTATGCATATGTTAGTTTATACCACTCTATTTATACTTTTTATAACTATTGAACCCTAGATACTAAATATAAGTGGATCCTTGGTAGATTAGCAAGATTGATGATGTTTAGGAACCCATGACACCCTAAGAAGGTGTATGATAGGATATGGGATGATTTAAAGTTGTTTGGATGGTTTTTGGACAAGTTAGTAACTAGGAAAACCCATTTTTAACCTATATATATAGCTACTGTCACATTTTGCAAAACGTGGAAAGATCAGGGGCTTCTGGGTAATTTTGGACCAAATATTTAGAAAATAGTTTCCAATACGGAACTATGGCCGAAAACGGGGATAAAAACGAGTTTATAACGAAGGAGATATGATTTTTGTAAATTTAACGACGAAAACTATTTTCTGAAAAACTGCATGCTGTTTGACAGTTTTCGACGGGCAAATAGAGGCGTTAAACGTAACCTAGTGGAGCCGAGCTATCAAAAATATATTAGTATATACTAAAACGAATCCGTGGATATAGAGAACGAGTAAAATGAGCTTAAAACGACCAAGTTATATACGTTTTAAAATCGTCAAAACTATATATATATATATATAGTCACTACTAGAAAATAATATAACTACGTACTAAATGATTTATTTTCTAGAATTCTTATTCAAGGAGTTTATTTTTAACTAACGAAGTACGTACGACTCAAGGTTTATTACGCGACTATTAGACATTATTTTAAGGTTTTCAGAACGAGGAATATAACACTAACATTTTTATACTATATATTACGACAAGTTTTTATAAGCCTAGTTGGACTTATTTTTCCTAAGTATGAAAAATACTTTACTTTGACAATAACAATTATTTCCAAGTTACGAGTGGTATAGGTATCATATGCATGGACATTCACTACATCATTTCATGATCTAAAGTAGATCACTATCATTCATATTAGGTTGCGGTTAGAGATCGAACCTCATTTCTGTGTATCCACTTTTGTCATTGTACCTATCGCACCAGGTGAGTCATAGCCCCTACTTTTTAATTATTTTGCAAACTCTTTGGGGGAGAATACATGCTCGTTTTACTTAAATGCATTCCTTGCTTTACCTGGTTGATTACCTACACTTCATTGGTATGCTTGATTACCTGTATTTCATGTGACTTGTCTCTTAAACATTATTACTTATTTTATATGACCACATTGTCAGTATTAGTTCTCTGGCGACATTGTGAGTATTAGTTCTCTGGCGACATTGTCAGTATTAGTTCTCTGGCGACATTGTCAGTGTTAGTTATCTGGCAACATTGTCAGCATTATTTATCTGGCGACATTGTCAGCATTGTTTATATAACCTCATTGACTGAATTATTTATATAACCGTTTAGCTATATTTATCTGGGAATGTGGATACCAGTATTGCTTTTGTTCACGTAGACTTTAACACATTTGGCAGTGGGTTGTAAACACACAGGTTACAAGTCTCTTATGGCGGGACTTGCAACTGTGTGGATTTACAATGCCTTTGCTGGGCGATCATTTATCTATAGGCATTATTTGTTAAACAAACTCTATGAACTCACCAACCTCGTGTTGACACTTTAGCATGTATTTTCAGGTATTAAGCAATGGCACGCTACAGGAGGTTTTGGCAGGGCATGGCATGGTCATAGAAGACTCTGATTATTTATATGGGTACCGTTTTAAACTATTTTAAGGGCCTACTTCCGCACTACTTTTAACGATGTAAATTCAATATTTTTGATTTAACTATTTTATTCTAAATGATTGAAGTGAAAACCATTTTTGAACTTGTGCTGTAATACCAATTGAGTTACACCCCAGCTACATGTATGCTTCCGCTGGACCCGATTTTGGGGGTGTGACAAATGCCATTTCAAATTTCAAGTCATTTTCTTTTCTTGTTGATCATGGTTGAATACTTGGACTCTATAAGCAAACATAGGTTCCTGACAAAGCCTTAAGGCTTTTAGATATCTTAATTCAGCTTAGTTCTTAAAAAAGTTAAAAATAGATAAAAATCTAGAAAATCAATGAAAAATACAAAAATCAGTTACTATGGAGATACAAGCTGGAGCAGGGTAAATTCTTGATGGCCCTTGGTTTAGTAGCTTCATGGGAAGCTGTTAGGATAGATAGTGTCCCTTGGATTCATGTTTCTGAGATTGTTTCACTTGTAAGCCATTTTTCTCAATTTATGTATTTTACTGTTTCAATTATGTTTATGCTTCAATTTTCATATTCTCATGTTTATTTGTTGTTGTTTAGTTGATTTAGTACTTAATATGAATAGCTTGTTTGTTAGATTATGGTGTTGCTTGAATTTCCATTTTCGCTGTGAAAATGGTATTTGAGTGATTCTAGTGTATTGTTGTTGTTTATCTGTCTGATTGTGTTTCTTAGTTGTTGTTTATTGTTTTTAAAGTTTAAAATATAGTTGTTATGTTTTGAATTTAAGTTTTGCTTTGAAAGCCATTTTTGACAGTCAATATGCTTAGTTTTGAAAATCATAGGCATAGGTTTGTTTGACAGCTTGTTTATGCTGAAAATGATCCATTTTGACATCTTGGATCACTGGGTTGGATAGGATAAGCTTATGCAGTTTAATGGTTTGAAAAGCTCAATTAATTTTCATTTAAGGGTTGTTTGGAATTGATGGTTGAACTGTGTTAAGGATTGTATGTGGTGTTGTTCTTGTTTAATGTGTGCCATATATGATCTAAGCAACTCAGTGATAACTTCAATTAAGTGGTATAGCATGCAGAAAGTCAAATTGACACTGTGATTCTCTAGTATGAGTACTGTAAGATTGTCAATACCTAGAACCTTGCATATCTGTTTCATTGTTGTTAAACTAGGTTTATTTTATGTTATTCATGTTTAATATTCCATAATCAGTCAATAGATTGGGTTTTAAACTCAATTTAGTCAAACTTTTATGTTCTTGTAAAAAAGTCAAAATGTTGTTTTTCAGGATTTTAAATAAATAGATAATTTTATTATAGCTTTGTTATTTAGTTTCATGCTTAATCCTTTTAGGGTTTTATAGTTTTGTTGCTAGTATTGTTAAATGTATTTTTATTAGTTTTTGTATACCATGTTTAAGTGCTTAATTGTTAGCTTATTTATACCTGTTTTTGCCCTGTATCAGGTTCACAAGTCCATTTTCACAAGCTTGTAGCTTGTTGAATATTGGACTTGTGCCTGTGTTTGTTGTTGTTAAGTGTTTCCATGGTGGCCATTTGGTTATGTGTATGCTTGTTTTTCTTTTATTAGCTTAATCAGGTAGCTTATTACATCCCAACTTTTTGTTCCATCTCACTCCCTTCACTGAAGCAAACAGTGAAGGTGAGCTGTTTTTCCAAAGCCTACACAAGCTCCTCATTGAGCTTGAGCTTTTGATTCTTGGCCTTATGTGAGGCCAAGATATCTAACTCAAAGTCTTTATATGAGTTGAGCTTATGCAGGCTTATTTGATAAGTAAATTAGAGCTTGTTGTTTGCCCATTCACAACAGTTAACTGAGAACTCAGTTAACTTACACCATTACCAACAGCTCTAATAAGCTCATCTGTGATCTAGAGCTTGTGTGGATTGGCTTCATGTGAAGCTTATCTACCCCACTCTTGGACCAGTGCTTAATTTTCACCTTGCAGCCCATATGCTAGGGTTGCAAGTAGCTTAAACTTATCACCAATTTGAAAAGCATATTGAGTCCTCAGTATGCTTACTCATACTCACCCAACTTCATAAGCTCTCAAAAAGCTACCTAGTTGGACCCAAATGGTGAATTTTAGTTTCAAGTGGAGCTTATCTACTAGCTCATAAGATCCAACTCTAAAATCCCATTTTGCAGATTATTCAATAGGGCTGCAAGTGACTTCTTGGTTGTCCCATTCTTGATTTCACTGAGCTATTCAGTGAAATCAAGCCATTTTCATAAGCTTCCCTAGAGCTTATTTGTGGGATTTTGCCCATGAACTTTTGCTTTTTGGAAAGCCAACCACCTCACCTTGCTACTCAAATTCTTATTTTGGCCTTTGAAGCTTATTCACTAAGCTTAAATTGCCACTTAAGTTGACTGCAGGGGTGTTTGGGACTGCAGTGTATTGGGATTAGCTTATTAACTTATTTGAGCTTATTGGCCTATCCCAGTACTATTGCTTGTTCATAATAGCTTATAATATTTGTACATATTATATTTTTACTTTAGTTTCCTGTGTGGAGCTTATACCAAGCTTTTACAAGCTTTCACTCAATCCAAGTTTAGCAAAAAAAAAGCTAAACTGTCTAAACCTTAAGCTAACAAAATTTGCACTATCTCAGTCCATTTTCTTGTTTATACTTATGCATTGGACTTGTATAGATCTTATTTTGCCTTTTTATATCACTGTATAGCTTTTTTCAAGCTTATTCCAAGCTTATTCCTCCACTGTGAGCCCAAAAGCTCAACTGAGTGAGTAATAAGCCCACGTATGGCTTATTTCTAGGTTCTATAAGTTTTATTTTCATTATATATGTATAATATCTGTATATATTTAGTTTCATAAAAAGAAAAAACCAAAAACAAAGCTTTAACACAAGTGATAACTTCTATTTAAGGAGTTTGAGCTTAATTACCTTCTGAGATGGAAATAAGCTGTTACACAGCTTATTTCTTAGTTTTATAAAAGTTGGTTTTGTTAAAGTTATATATTTTTACTTGTTATACAGTTTTGCAAAAAGAAAATCAAAAAACTAAAATAAAAAGCAAAAATGGGGTGTGTGTGGATTCGAACTCAGGACCTCTCGCTAGTATCATGCATATGTCACACACCCCCTTCCAATTGCTCTGGGGCACCAGTTCCGAATATCTCTACACACTTAATATACTTAAGGTAGTTTTAGTGTTTAAGCTTATTTGGACTGTTAAGCTTATAACAACTTATTGGAATAAGCTGGTGGCCCCAACTTATTTTTCCTAGCCCCTTCATAACATAATTTACTTTCTGTAAATTTTTCACATTTTTTACTGTTCATATAATAATTATAATAATTAATTTAGTTTATATTTCTTTTAAATAATAATTAGTAAGTAATTTTTAAAATAGTTTATTTATAATTTTTACAAACTTTTTATATTTTTTATGGATTCCTATGATGGTGAAGTAGTTTTATAATTTTATAAATAAGTTTAGTATGTATAATAATTATAGTAGTTTAATTAGTTTAATTTAATAATAATAGTTTTTAATTAAGTTTTCTTATTTTTGTATATAAAATATAGTTTTTATATTTTTTCTTAGCTTCTTATAATTAGTTTAGAATTATGTAAAAAGTTTTAGATTTTTTTTGCTAGTTTAGTATGTATAATAATTTAATAATAGTATTAATAAATAAATAATAGTAAATAATTAATAATAAATAGAATAATTGTATAATAAATATATTTTTAGTTTAAAATTTTCTTTTATATTACTTTTAACTTTTCTAAGTTTTTGTTTTATTTATTTAGGTTTATTTTAGATTTTCTTATTATTTATGTAATTAATAAATAGTAAATAATAGTTTTAATTAATAATAATTAATATAAGTGTATAATAATTAATTTTCATTTCCTAATAATTTTCTTATTCTTTTAGGATTCCAAAAATATAGTTTTCACATTTGTGGGAGTTATATTTGACTGAATTCACTTTTTATTTTGTACATAGACGTTTAATTAAACGTTTACGTACGCGTTTTAGGTTTCTAGGTTCTCGTACTATAATAATAACTTTGTAACTATAGTTATTTATTTTATTTCCTTTTAATTTGCATTTAAGCCGTTAAGGCATGCAAATTCCCTCTTTGGGAATGTTTTGTTTTATTCGTTACGTTTACGTTTATTTAAACTTAAACGTACGTTTGTAAGTACTTTATCATTTTAGGGTTTCTGATTGCACGTTTCTTAAACGTTGTAGCTGTGACAGAGCTAGTACTATTCACATTCCAGTGTTAGTCATTCAGATTCCCATTTTTCTATATACATATTATTTCAACACATTACAAGTCATGGTACTATCACGCACACCTCGTTGGGACATAACGACCCGGAGATGTACTTTTCTGTACTTAACTCCCACGGATTAACTTTGCTAGTTTCTCCCGGGTTGTTGCCCTTTTATTACGGTTGACCGTTCACCAGCGGTAAGCTTGTGTGATAAAAGACGTATGGTTCGGGAGAAATCATGGTGATGCTAGTGGAGGTGATGCTATGGGTGATGGTGTTAGTGGTACAGTAGTAGTTTGGCTGTAGAAGATAGTTGGTAGTGGTGGTATCACTGGTGATGCAGGTGGTGATGGCACAACTGATTCAGGTGGTATGACAAGAGCTGGTGCTGGTACAACAGTACTGGCTTCATACGGCTGAAGTTGTCTAATTTGCCTAGATCGGCGAATCGGACCAGATGGTGCCAGAGGAGAAGCCTCTGTGTCAGATGCTGGCGGAAATTGCTGGTTTTGCATGTATCTGTCTGTAGCAAGGGACATAGGCATAGGTGAAGTAGCATAGGCTGAAGTAACATCTTTAGTTCCTGAGTTTGGTGACACGCTGATAGGGTGGGTGTTCGAAGACATGACACTGTAACAATTTCCCGATCAGTAAATGCAATCATAATTAGAATCAATTTAAAGTGCTATAAAGTAAATAATACTTTTTACCAATTATTGGAATGCTCAGGCACGAAGGGCGTAGGATGGTATTTTATGAAAATTTTGTCCCGTTTAAAGTGTAGTTATAGTCCAATGTTCCAAAAACACTTGGTTCACTATAACCGTAGCTCTGATGCCAATCTATAACACCCCCAAAATCGATCAATACAGCAGAAGACTTAAAATGTCAGCGGAAGACTTTTGGGGTATTATATCGTGGATCTTTGTCACAATTATAGAAAACGATTCAAGTGATCGTTTTAAGTTTTATTCAAAATACCAAATATTCATAATTCCAAGAGGTTTTATTATTCTATAACAAGTTTTTATTCAAAGAGAAATAAACGTTTCTTTATTTGTCCACTTCGTGCCTGATGAGGCGAAAAATGAACCACTTTTAAGGGGTCATTTAAGCCCGGAACTGAATTTATTTGATCAAATATTGCCCTAAATCGTTCCTTTTGTGATTTTAGGTACTTGGAGAGTGAATTCTGGAAAAGAAGCTGTTTTGGACGTTTTTGGAGCATAAAAGTGAAGAAAACGGCTAAGTCTCTATTTTCCTTGCTGAGATCAAGTTCCTGACGGCGTCAAGAGTACCATCATGACGGCGTCAGATGCATATTCAATTAATTTTACCGAGAGTTCATGACGGCGTCAAGAAGGAGTACATGACGGCGTCAGCTTTGATGGAATATTTTACCGAGGGATCGTGACGGCGTCAAATGAGGGCGTCAAGAGTAATTTTTGCATGACGACCAAGGGGTGACGGCGTCAAAAGTAGATCAAGCCCGTCCGAAATACTATTTAGCGGCGGTCTGACGGCGTCACAAGGTTGTTCTTGACGCCGTCAGATCAGTTTTCCTATATATACTTTTCTAGTTTTTTAGTTTTAAAAGAGAGAGCATTGGAGAGAAACCCTAGATACGAATTTGGTGCAACTTTGCAGGTTTTTCAAGGGTTCCAAACCCTTGATACCTTTCAAGTTTAATTAAGATAAGTATTCTTTTATTCAATCAATATGTCTATGTGTTGGTTGTTTATCTTTTGTTCTTGTTTTGATTCTACTATGTTAGGCTAATCTATCTTTGTGTTTGCTTGGATCTAATGAAACCTAGATGTTGATTATGTGTTGATTACTTGCTTGTAGTTGTTTTGGATGAATGATTTTGTGTTAGGCTTAAGAAAACTGGCAGATCTCCAAATGGTAACATGCTTGAACGTCTTAGGAAACACTGAACCGATATGCACTAGGTCTTTATTGGTAGTATTTAATGCATGAGCCACTGTTTCTGATCCCTATAGTTGTGCTGGGCATGGTATAGGAGTAGATAAGAGCTCATAGAACTGGGGAGTTACGTGCATCACCCCATGAATGGTATTAAGGAATACAACCCGTCATCCATGCAACTATAACAAGTAATTAACATATAAAAGATATCTAGGGAGTAAGGAAATCTAAGTAAACACATTTTCTCCAATTCTTGCTCACAACTTTAGTATAATATTAGTTTAATTAGTTTTTAATTTAATTGCATCTTAGTTCTGGGTTAGTTGAATAACAACTAATTCCGCCCAAATCCTTCAAACCCGATATTTTAATTGCTTTCTAAAAAATATAAAAACACAAAAATAATCATCTCTCACCTCTAGAACTATTAATTAGGTTTTCTAATCCTAGCGACACTATTCCCAAGCTGAACGATCAATCCCCCGGTACCTGCCACTATACTATACTACAACGATCAGGTACACTGCCTGGTGGGGGTTGTAAGCCTCGCGAGATCCCTCGAGAGGTAAAGCAAGGTGCGATTCCCACGCATCAAGTTTTTGGCGCCGCTGCCGGGGAATAGTTATTGTCTAGGTTAGTTTATCTTTTTATTAGGTCTACTTGCTAGATTCCTTTCTAGTAAGATTTTATTTTTATTTTTAGGTCTTCTTTAGTCTATCTTTTTCTTTGTGTGTTTGTTCGTAATCTCCATTGACTCTTCCGTTGACCACTATGGAAAACGCGAATCCACCCCTTTCCCCTAGTGAAGTGGCATTGTTACGTGAACAGATTGAGAATGAGGTTAGGGAACTTAGGGAGCTCAACAGGTTAGTCAGAATTGAGCTCGATCAGGCATTTAGTGACCTAGCGACTGCCTTGTATTCAAATGAGGACCTAAGAACTAATGATTTGGAGGATGTTGGTGAGGAACTTGAGGAAGGGGAGATAAATCCAAAACTAGATGAATATTTCAATCTATACCCCACGAAAGAGGAGATCACGTACTATACTAATCTTATTGATAACCCCCGATCTCCTTTTACAATGATTGAACCTAAGATAAAGAGAGGCGACCTTAAGAATGCTAAAATACCATGTATGATTGGGTATAAACATATTGAAAATGCTTACATTGATTTTAAATCCCCAATCAACATTATGTCCTCGAATGTCTATAATGATATAGTAAGAACAAAGCTTGGGCCTAGGAAAGATCCCAAATACCCCGGCGGAGTTTGTAACTTTGTCGGGAGAGTTAAAGGCCTACATGTCTTTGTTGGAAACTTTACTTATATCACTGATTTTATGGTTGTTGAAGATATGGTTAATGTGATTGATTGTCGATTATCCCATGTTGTGTTTGGTAAACCATTTATTGAAGAGTCAAAGTTAGAATATGATGAGACAAATGGGACAATCCGATTCTCTAACAAAGTTGACAAGATCACATATAGGATGCCGAACAGAATGAAGGAATTTCGTTTTGTGCCTCGGTTTGACTTGGATAAGATTGGTGCTTGTGAAGATATCAATGAAGAGGATAGAAAAAAAGGCATGGATTATGTGTGGGAGAAGAGAAGCCTTTTTTATAAGGATTGCTTAGCTCTAGGACCAAGATATAAACTTAATAGAGAGCTTGCCACAAAGATGTTAGATGCACTTAAGAAAAAGGCGAATGAGCTTTATGTAGAACATCTACGATCAGGTCCGGGATACAAAACCAATGTAGGAGATGAGATAGAGAGTGGAACCAACGATAGGAAAACGTAACCCATGACCTTGAGTCTAGCTACAAGACTCGTAAATAAAGAAAAGCGCTTCTTGGGAGGCAACCCATGCTTTGTGTGATTTTATTTGTTTGTTTGTTATTTGCTTCCGTATGCATGCTTCATTTTTATTGTTGGTAAATCATGATTCTAAATTAAAAAGGGGAAATACTTTATTATGTTGTTTAGCCTAGTCTTAACTCCAACCTAAAAGTATTTTTGCAAAAAGATAAGTGTAAGGGGAAACCCCAAATTTGTTTTTAAGAAACACAAGATCATGATTCTCCACAATTTTAAGTGAGCATGTATATTAGTATTTGTTAGTGTCAAATGCTTGTATCGAGTCATAATGAAGTTTTGCAGGATTTTCCAGGAAGTAGAACCAAGTTTTTCCAGAAATTTTCCGGAAACTTAACACAAGAATTTCTGCAGGTCCATTCTGACGGCGTCAGAGTTTACTCTTGACGGCGTCAGGAGTTAAAATCTGGAAATTTTACCAGTTTTGTTTTTCTAACGGAGTCTTTAAGTTTTTGTGAATTATTAAGTTTTATAATCTCCAGGAAATCTGCAAACTTCATTTACAAGCATTATATCTTACTTTGTTTTCTAGGATTTTGTAATTTATATAGGATGCCGCCGATTTTACGCGAGGTTTTCTTGTCTACTTTCTCAGGTTTTACAGGTTATATTGGACAAGAAGATGATTTATATTCTGGAAGGGAAGCTTTGATTGTTCGTTTTCTTGGAAGAAGATTTAACCTGGCCAACCTTTAATCCATACCGAGCGAATCAGGGGAGTATTTGATTTCATTCTCTTTACTTGTTTACTTTTACATTCTTTACTTGAACATTGGGGACAATGTTCATCTTAAGTGTAAGGGGAGGGTAAATTGATGATACCTTACAATACACTTTCGCTTGAGTTTGTTTTGTTTGATAGTAGGTGTGTAATAAAACTATGAGAAATACTTGTTAGTGTAATTTTAGCGCCAAATTTAAAATTTTTTACAACATTTAGGAGTGAAACTTTAGCCTTAGCAAGCGTCTCATGGATAGGAGATTGTATAACTAGCACATAACCGTATATTCAGAAAAATTTTCCACCCAAATACGTGAGGTTCGCCTTTAGTTTTGATAGGAAAAGCATTTACTATTAGTGCTTATGAGTGTACCGGTAGCATTTAGATTCTAGAACTTGCGTTAGTGATGCATCCCAAGACCGCTAGTGAGACTACATTCGTGTAGTAGGATTTACTATATGATAAGAGGCATTAGGATCACCCTTGTGTTAAACCCGTATTACAATTTCTTGACCACTTAAGTCATATTGTTTGGCTAGTTAAGTCAACTAATTTTTCCCACACCCTTAGCGTTGTACTCATTTTTAGTACACGAAACCCCTAGTACACCCCTCCGAGCCTATCTTTTCGTTTCTAACTTTAAGCATTTTACTTAAAGGAAGAATTTGTTACACCCCACTTAAATGTACACCCAAATCGCCTTAGCCTTCCGTGTATGCGCTCATTTTTAGTGCATTATTGTTATTTGTTAAACACTTAGTTAACTTTCTAATTGATTACATGGTTGCTAAGTCGAGTCATATCCTTGTACATATTGTTTTGGGACGATTGGGACTCATGGGTAAGTACTTATTTTATGGAGTAATGGGGAAGAACATCATATATTACCCCCATATGTACGTTAATCTTAAAAGTGCTCCAAGTGTTTTGATTTTCTTAATTCGAGTCATTAGATTAGTTAATTGTAAAGTATGTAAAGATTCAAGTGTAAGGGGAATTTACATTCCCTATGATGTATTATTTTGGATGGTAGGGCAAGAGTGTATTCAAAAAAAAAAAAAAAAAAAAAAAAAAAAAAAAAAGAAGAAAAGAAAAGAAAAAAAAAATAGAAAAAGAAAGAGAAAAACATACGGACTACCATCCCTTTTTATTCTATGTTCATTTTATGTTTTTGTTATTTTTCATTTATTAGCTTAAGTCGAGTCTAGTCTTGGCTTAGCAACGCCATATTGTACATGTAATTAACCAAGATTGTTAGCTCGCCACCAGTAAAATTCCCTTTATCCAACAAACCCATGTAATTCATATCCCTATACCTAACATTACAACCCTTTAAAAGACCTCTTTGATAGTTTATCTTAGGTGCTTACGCCATGTGGTGGAGGTTTGATCCTTTCCCAAGCCTATGGTAATCTATTTTGCTATGACAGGTAGTGAGAGATATCTTCCATTTCCATAATGTTTTATTATTTTATTACACCCGAGAGATGTGAGTATCTAAACACTATTTGTGAGGTGCTAAGTGTATGACCTCCGTGCTTGTCTTTGGTCTTTAGTGGAATGATTATTTGTTGTAATTACTTTTATATTAGTGTTAAATGACCTCTAACTTGTCTTTTGATTAGAATAAAAGCACATTTGCTTGAGGACAAGCAAATCTCAAGTGTAAGGGTATTTGATGAGGCGAAAAATGAACCACTTTTAAGGGGTCATTTAAGCCCGGAACTGAATTTATTTGATCAAATATTGCCCTAAATCGTTCCTTTTGTGATTTTAGGTACTTGGAGAGTGAATTCTGGAAAAGAAGCTGTTTTGGACGTTTTTGGAGCATAAAAGTGAAGAAAACGGCTAAGTCTCTATTTTCCTTGCTGAGATCAAGTTCCTGACGGCGTCAAGAGTACCATCATGACGGCGTCAGATGCATATTCAATTAATTTTACCGAGAGTTCATGACGGCGTCAAGAAGGAGTACATGACGGCGTCAGCTTTGATGGAATATTTTACCGAGGGATCGTGACGGCGTCAAATGAGGGCGTCAAGAGTAATTTTTGCATGACGACCAAGGGGTGACGGCGTCAAAAGTAGATCAAGCCCGTCCGAAATACTATTTAGCGGCGGTCTGACGGCGTCACAAGGTTGTTCTTGACGCCGTCAGATCAGTTTTCCTATATATACTTTTCTAGTTTTTTAGTTTTAAAAGAGAGAGCATTGGAGAGAAACCCTAGATACGAATTTGGTGCAACTTTGCAGGTTTTTCAAGGGTTCCAAACCCTTGATACCTTTCAAGTTTAATTAAGATAAGTATTCTTTTATTCAATCAATATGTCTATGTGTTGGTTGTTTATCTTTTGTTCTTGTTTTGATTCTACTATGTTAGGCTAATCTATCTTTGTGTTTGCTTGGATCTAATGAAACCTAGATGTTGATTATGTGTTGATTAGTTGCTTGTAGTTGTTTTGGATGAATGATTTTGTGTTAGGCTTAAGAAAACTGGCAGATCTCCAAATGGTAACATGCTTGAACGTCTTAGGAAACACTGAACCGATATGCACTAGGTCTTTATTGGTAGTATTTAATGCATGAGCCACTGTTTCTGATCCCTATAGTTGTGCTGGGCATGGTATAGGAGTAGATAAGAGCTCATAGAACTGGGGAGTTACGTGCATCACCCCATGAATGGTATTAAGGAATACAACCCGTCATCCATGCAACTATAACAAGTAATTAACATATAAAAGATATCTAGGGAGTAAGGAAATCTAAGTAAACACATTTTCTCCAATTCTTGCTCACAACTTTAGTATAATATTAGTTTAATTAGTTTTTAATTTAATTGCATCTTAGTTCTGGGTTAGTTGAATAACAACTAATTTCGCCCAAATCCTTCAAACCTGAGATTTTAATTGCTTTCTAAAAAATATAAAAACACAAAAATAATCATCTCTCACCTCTAGAACTATTAATTAGGTTTTCTAATCCTAGCGACACTATTCCCAAGCTGAACGATCAATCCCCCGGTACCTGCCACTATACTATACTACAACGATCAGGTACACTGCCTGGTGGGGGTTGTAAGCCTCGCGAGATCCCTCGAGAGGTAAAGCAAGGTGCGATTCCCACGCATCAGTGCCTTTGCCATCCATTCCATTTAGTTACCTGAGATAAACATGCTAAAAGTCAACAAAAGTTTCGTGAAATTCATAGGTTTATAATTAAGAGTTTGAACACAAGAGGTGTTTACTGTAATATCGATACAAATAAACGAGTTAAAAATCACATCCATTATTGTCTTAAGCTCATGACACTCAACGATTCAACAGACATCAATATAATCATAATAATGATGTGAAATAAGTTGCCCCCAAGATAGGTATTTGCCAGTAACCTATGATATTTAAAAAAAAGTGCATTTGGTAACTTTCCTCTAGCAACCAAATGGGGATTGTCAATCCCTAATAGATCTATTCACAATTATTTACGTTCACCCTGCAAGTGATTAAGGTTCATGATCGAGGGACTTTTGGCAATAGCTACTTAAGCAATAACAATATCAGGAAAAGACTTGTGTTCGGTTTTTGAGCATGTATCCCCCCCACAGAAATAAGTTAAGTGTGGGCTATGAACTCACCTTACTAGTACGGTAGAATAATCGTAATCTCAGCGATGCAAGGCAACGGCTTCACACACAACCTAAAAGATACGGCACGTTTCAGTTGCAAAGTCTCGTTTTATTGCGAACGTTTATTATTATTAATTACGAATAATCCATCAAGTGTATAGGCGATGTGTTACGTCATATAAAATAGGTAATGGTTACGTATTGTTTTATTCATCTAAATTTAGTTATCGTTATATAAATTTTATACTTATATATATATATATATATATATAAAGTTATGTTTATTATTTCTATCAATTCAATTTATATCCTATATATATATATATAATCATATATGAAATTTATTATTTAAAATAAAATCAATATTATTATTTAATCCTTTAAGTTTTTCCGATTTACACATTTTACCCTTAACGGAAAAACGTTTACGTCGTTAGTCAAAAATTATATATTATTACATTTTAGGTCCAATTATATCAATATTTACATTTTTCAATCCCAAGTTTCAATATTAACAGTTTATGCCTTTTGAAAACAGATTTTACACTTTTTATCCAAAGTTTATACATTTGACATTTTTAGTCCATAGTTAATGAAATTTTGCAAATTTAGTCCAAAAATTACCAAATTCAAAACTTAACATTTTTATTATTTCAATAATCTCAGGAAGTGTAAATTAGCTTATTCCAACAGCTTATTAGCTTAATTTCCTTATTATTCATTAAATGGCCCTAACGATCGAATATCTAAGGGCCCGTTAACGTTTTGTGATCCAAGGGGTTTGGGGGAACACTAGGTTTATAGAAATCCATCATTTTAAGTTACAAAAACATTTCAAAAGTTCTTATACGCCTAGCTTATCGTAATAAGCTGGAAACAACTTATTGGGCTTTTCGGCCCACTTAAGGTTTTTAGTTTCTGGAAATTATTAAGAAAACTCATTTAGCTTTAGGCTCGATTAGGTGATCAAACTAAGTTGTTAGGTTTAAATACTTATCATTCTCGTTAGTTTACTAGGTAGATAATTAGTTCGTACAAAAATATTAATTGGTCATGTGTCGAATTTTAAAATGACGAGGCCAAAGTATATATCCAAAACTCAGTACCTATAACTTATAAAAGTTGAAAAATAATCTAAGTGTTTTAGTGCATATCGTATAGGTTCAAACAACATTAGAAACGTGTGATTTTTATTGTGTATGCGTTAATATTAGTTCAAAGTTGTTATAGGTTCTCGTTAATGACTTATTCAAATGATAGTACGATACATAAAATATATGTGTTGTGTTTATACTTTACGAGTTATAAATAGAAAGTGTTGGTGCATAATATAAACATACGTATGTATATATATATAAAGAAAGGTTCAAGTTCTCACCTCACCTTTCAAAGGTGGCGTAAAAACAAGTGTAATGTTCGTGTAATGGTACAAATGCTTCGTGGTTCACTTCACGTTCCACCAAGGTTCAAGAGGCTTCAAGCTTGGCTTCCTAGGTTCACTTCAAGGCGTGGTACACTTGAGAATCCGTGCGTCCCTCCACATCTTCTCCTCGTTAATATTTTTAGTGGTATGGTTCGTTTAAGTGCATGTAACGATTAGGGTTGCATCGGAGGCTTATATAGGCAGTTTTGAAAGGTATATGCAAGGTAGGTTCACGTGATTTTTGAATGTAGGATAGATACGAACGTTTTGCACCTCCCTTCTTGTCTAATCGGTTACTTACAAAGCTAGGATTGTGTCATAGATCTTCTATTCATTCCTGACAATGAATCATTGTGCATAGTGTTCGCTTACTTGTCATAGGGGAAGAGGGGAGGCATGGAAGAAGCCTTGTGCCACGTTTTGGCCTTATCTCCATGGATGGTTTCATGCTTTGCTTTGTACGTTTTTAATATAGTGAACGAAGGTGAGTGAGCGAAGTTTTGGTCTCGTGTGTATCTTGGGTACTAGGCAAATCATAATGTGCAATAAAATTGGTTCGTTATGTGTAGAAATCGTTTAGAAATAGGGTGCGTTTGGAGTGTCGCATCTAGCAGAAAACAAAGAAAGAAATCAAAAGAAATTAAAGGGTGCGTTTTGGGCTTGGCCTGGTGGGCTGCTGGTTGTGTCGGCCCAAAGAAAAAGAAAAAAATAAAAAGGAGTCCGATTGGTTGTGTATTGTGTAACCGTGGCCCAAAGGGTGCTGGGAGCCCACCTAGTGTGTCTCGATTATCGTGTCGAAGTTCAAAAATATTAGTGAGCATTCTCGGGAAGTTTCGTAGGTTCGGGGAATATAAAAATAATATGCGTTATTTAGACGAAATGCATTGTTTTAAATATAAACGCGTTATATAAGTATTTATCGTTCGCAATAATTATAGGCATTCTAGGTTGTGTGTAAGCATCGTTCCTGGGTAAACGGTCAATCACAGTTATCGTAGTGGTTCAATATCAAGCCATATCAAAATAAAAAATTTGTTACCCGTAAAATGGTGTTAATTTATCGTATCATCGCTTTATTTATTCGTATGCATTTACTAATCGTATGGGAAATTTACGAGAGGTTACAACATGTTACCAAAGGCCACACAAAAACAAATTCATGTGGCCATTGGATGATCTATAGTCATAAAAAATACACATTCCTTCAATTTAAACATCATATGGTCACACTTATTCACACTTTTGGTCACTTTATGGTTAGTTGAATGTGACTAAATACACCAAAAAAAGCATGCTTTGTGTGACTAAATGTTACCAAAGGCCACACAAAAACAAAATTCAAATGGCCTTTAGATGATCAATAGTCACACAAGATACACATTTCTTCACTCTAAACATCATATGGCCACACTTATTCACACTTTAGGTCACTTTATGCTTAATTGTATGTGACTAAATACACCCCCAAAAAACATGTTTTGTGTGACTAAATGTTACCAATGGCCACAAACAAACAAAAATCATGTGGCCTTTGGATGATCAATAGTCACACAAGATACACATTCCTTCACTTTAAACATCATAAGGTCACACTTATTCACACTTTTGGTCACTTTATGGTTAGTTGTATGTGACTAAATACAGCAAAAAAAGCATGCTTTGTGTGACTAAATGTTACCAAAGGCCACACAAAAACAAAATTCATGTGGCCATTGGATGATCAATAGTCATACAAGATACACATTCCTTCACTCTAAACATTATATGGTCACACTTATTCACACTTTTGGTCACTTTATACTTAATTGTATGTGACTAAATACACCCCAAAAGCATGTTTTGTGTGACTAAATGCTACCAAAGGTCACACAAAAACAAGATTCATGTGGCCATTGGATGATCAATAGCCACACAAAATATATACATATCTATGTTGTGTGTACGCCTAATTATGTGTAAACGAGCTCCCATTTAACAACAAAATACGAGCCTAGTGTGCTTAACAAAGCGAGTTTGATTTGATCTTTATTTCATTTAACTTGTCTTAAAAAATGAGTCAAGCTCGAGATTTATAGTTATAAACAAGCCGACTTGGAGCAACCCCAAGTCCCCAAATACCTCTTTCAAATGAATTATTTCCTCAATGTACACACTCAACACTACACCAATTTTGATGTAACAGTAATAATTTCAAGAGAATTTTTTTCTTTACTAATTTTGACATAAATTTTGATACACAGACCGAATGATTTGGGCAACCAATGCTCAGCTTTTCTTTCCAAACAATGTCCAATCCCTTTAGCTTGCGGTATCATCATCATCATCGCCACTAACCAAAACAATACACAACAACGCCATTGATATCCCTTTACAAAAAAAAAACGCCATTGATATGAAAGGCAAGTCCCTTTCGCAGATAGAGCACCACTCCTTGCGCTCGAAAATTGTAATTGGGAGTCACAAGGATGAGAGTTTAACAATAAGATGAACATGTAACTGCAGAATGAACAAATATATTTCCCACAAGTAAATTGGCTGGTTTCTTTTATAAAATATTTGTATACATTCAAAAGTAATATTTGATCACAAAAATGAACCTTGCTTCTCCACCCTAAAATACACACTTATACTTTTAACCATGTTTCTTCTAGCTAGTTTTTTTTTGTGCCTCGTATTTTTAATTTCAACCCCTTCATTCACAACGCATTGGAGACGGTCTGCCCCTCGAGCCTCTTTTACAACTTTACCACACATGACATGCCCTTCCTTGCAGCTACCCGATGCTTTGGCCTCTGGCTAACCATCTTGCGATCCACCAATAAGCATATGGCTCAAGCTTACCCTTCCTCTTCAAATCTCCACCTGCCTTCTTGCTTGAGTATTTAGAACCCGTGTTCTAACCAGTACTTGAATTCTAGCAGCTCTGCAGTAGTCTTGTTATATCATGTTATAACAATTATTGTATGGGAAATTGCATATATAAACTAATATAGATGTAGGTTACTGAGGTACATATGGAAACTTGAGATGTATTACCTTTGCAAGTAGTGACCTTTTCCCAGAGTTTGAGAACACTATAAGCCCCATGGATTTCCTATCACCATCAAATTCAAGAGTGGTAATCCTGTGCCCAGTTTTAACCAACACTTGAGAACAACCTTTATGTCACAAGATTATGAGGGAACAAGAAAAAATGATACAAATAAGAGTGTCTTTGTGGCATACCCATAAGGTCACTGAAACCTCTAGATGAACTAGAATCCAAACCAGAAGGAAGTCCCATTTTTTCAATAAGAACCTGCACAGAAATAGCCCATTGAGTTTGTTATTCATTACAAGTTTAAATTCTAGGCCACAAATATGCAGAGGCTAGGTGCCCTGGGTCATAAAAGTGTCTAATGTATACTTGCATTTTATAAAATTATGCAGGTCTAATAAACAAAGACTATTGTATATAAGTACTAGCTATAGGAAGCAAGATGGGCGAGTGGGTAACTGGTCAAAACTTGTAAAGAGTCATAACTTATAGATATACCTTTAGCGCTAAAGTTGCATTTGCGTCATCTTGTTCTTGAGCTTTAGTTCTTACCCACCCATTATATATAAAAGACAGGTCACTTGAAAATGCCAGTGTTGTAACAAGTCAGAGATGTGCTTTCGTAACTATAGTATGTACCTTCACGTTACTTCAATTCAAAATATGAATGTCTCCTTGAATTGTACCACTGCCATTCTCAACAAGGAAAAATTAATCAAGATACATTGATCACTCGATATAAATACTTTCAATCTACAGAATGAGTGATCAAACCAACATTATTGAGAAAAGAAGTAAAATCTTACTTGGAAAGGAACTTTCTGTCATTTGATACACTAAAGGCAGACATCAGGTCATGCACAACAATATTTGAGCTAATACGCTTCCAAGTTGTGGTGTTCCACTTGACGATATATCCTCCTCGATCTGGCCAACTCAAACAAACATGCAACAATGATTAGTTTGTGAGACCAGATATATATTTTCCGTGATTTACATTTAGCATGTCCAAAAATTATTGCAACAATTCCTCTTTTTAGGAAATCAATTTGAACAGGTATTCTGCACATTGAGAAGTTAATTTAGATATTTGACTGAGTCAAAAGAACTTAACTAGTTGTTTATTTGGAGAATTGGTCATCAAAAGTTGCATTAATTGCAGGCTGGGTGCTTATACAAAATTAGTTAATTTTAACTAGCTAACAACAATGCAAACAATTAAACAGTAGAATCAAGAGATAGAGAAGAAAAACTGTAGAAAGATGCCAGATAGTATACGCACCTCGCGTTGCAGTTACAGAGAACTTGGTCACTCTCGCTATTTTTTGAGAACCTGCAAAATCCAAATGTGGAGTTGATTGAGGTAAATGGGTTATTCTCTTGCTTTTGAGAACTCAAAAGGGGTTAATGGCAAGTAATCTAACATATAATCAACATTCCTTACACGTCTATAGGAACTGGTGGCTTTTAAAGTAGTAACCAAGTCTGATTTTTATCCTGTGATAATTAGACAAAATATATGACACTGGGTCATAATTATACATATATACGTGTGTACAATTTAATAATTGATGACTACCAAATGAAATCCATACCATAAAGAGCATGTGGCTACTGTCATCAAAGATAAGAATTTTAGAATTAGCGTCTGAGCTTTGATATCGTGAAGGTGTGAGTTGGTGTACAAAGACGCTGAACCAAGCAAATCTCAGTTTCCATATAAGAGTCTCCACAGATAGTACTTCAGCTCAACCCTGTATCCTCAACCATCAATCCGTTATCATTATCTAAGAAAAACTATTTTAAGCTCAAACTTTAAGTTAATAATGGTCATGTAGCATTATTAAACCAGTGACCCTTATTAACGACAAATAACAATAGTCACATGGAACGCGGTACGTTCTGGTACGGGAACGAGAAACGGGTACGCGATTCCCTAAGTCCTTAAAATTTGGTACGAAGGGGGTAGGCTCATTTCGGTACGCTCCGGTTCCTTAAAATTCAGCGTTTCTTGTGACTATGATTTACTGTTACTCTGAAGGATACTGACTCGAGGATAGGCAGTTTCGACCTAACAACCCATTACTTGAGAAAAACTGGTAGAACTTACAAAAATATACTGTAACTTAACATGAGACAAGTCAAAAGTGAAAAATGTATTCTTTTACTGAGTTTCATGCAGTTCTGTTCTGTCCTTAGCGCCATTATAATAAAGATAATCACCGATAACTGTTGTTTGTTATGATTATATTAGGCAAATATAAATATTTATCTGTATCATTTGCTTCTACTATCTTCAGTTAGGGTGATTACCGTTAGTTTGATATATGTAGGTTGTATTACTCACAGTAAGTATAAAATACAGTTCAGATAACACGATACAAAATCTGTAAATTTTTAGTGATTAATATTAACTAGAGAGACTATTGAATAGGCATACAGAGGGAACTTACCAGGTGAGTTTACGGTAATATGCCTGCAAGATTTCAAGCCAAACCAAAGTACAAACCCTTCAAAACAATCTGTCCTCCACCACGAACTGTCTAACATGAAACAATACATAATTAAAAGCAGTAAATCTTAAGCATAAAGAATTACATATATATAAACAAACCAATGAGCAAATGACTTTTCATGGGTCAATTTTAACAAGTAACATACTACAATGAGCCGGCTTGTTTATGATCTCAAATAATAGAATTTGTAATTTATCATTATTAATATAAAAAGAGATTTCTAGTCGCGAGGTAACCAATTGGTAAAATGTGACTATAAATGTAAAGAGTTACCAACCATTCCGGGCAGCATTGACAATTTGCTGAGCTTCTTGCTTCGCGTTTAACATGATTCCGATTCCATTTCTTCCGCTGCTGGTATCCGTATTCGCCAGACCTTAACTCATCAATAAGCTGCAAAACCCCAAATGGCACAAGGGAGATGAAATTGTCAAAAACACAAGATGCTATTAATATGTAAAAAAGCACTTATGTTGACCACAATTAGACTCAAATTACAGTAATTACACAACCATATAATCGAGTACATATGATAAAAATAATAACTAAATTACAATGTCAAAGGTTACCTAAATAACATAATCCCTTCCCCCCTCATACGATCTAGACTATGGTATACGGTTAGGGTTTCATGACAAGGTAGTATGTACTGACGGTTGCCATGCTAGTGGCCAGCAATTGTGATGTGTGTGAAGTACAAAACAATGAGACAAGGATAAGGAGATGTGAAGGTTTCGTGTAGATGATGAGAGTGCGATATTACCGGATCCAATTTTGGAGGGATCCAAAATTTGGGAGGGGAGTTAGAAATGGCAGAGAGAAGTAAAATTTGGGGGTGGGGTTTGGGAGGGGATGTTAAAAAAAGTTACTCTAAAAAAAACTAGTGTCTAAACAATCTTAAAAATTATAATATAAATATTTAAATTAAGATGTAAGAAATATCTTGATAATAAAAATTATACCCTCATAGTTCCTTTACGTTTTCATCATCCATGTGAGGGTATAAATTAGGGGTGAGCAAGCGGATCGGATGGACTGGACCGACCGACAAAACCAACCGGACCGGACCGACCACATTCGGTCCGGTCCTCGGTCCGGTCCTCGGTTAATTCGGTCTTCGGTCCGGTCCGGACCGACCAAAAATCCGAAAAAACTTGCCAAATCTTGCCTATTTGGACCGGACCGACCGACGACCAGACCGGACCGGACCGACCACATTCCGTCTCAGTCTCGGTCCCAGTTTTTACCTTAATTCGATCTTGGGTCTTGTCGGTCCGGTCCGGTCTCAAACCGATCCTCACCCTTAGTATAAATGTACAAACAGACTAAATTGGAATGTCCCGATCAATTGGGGAGTGAGCAAATCATCTCACTTTTGAAATTGGTGGCCACACTTCTTATAAGTTTAATAACGTTGTGATACGGAGGAAAACGTCCAAAAAACCTTGAAAACTTATAAAAACGAGCGAAAATTGCTAAAAACGTTCAAAAATGGATGAAATCGGTCAAAAATGTTGAAATTGGTCGAACACGGTCGCAATCGGTCGTAGTCGGTCTAAAACGGTCTAAATCCGTCAAAAATTGTCAAAATCGGTTGAAAACTAGCGAAATCGGTCAAAATCGATTGAAAACGGTAAAAAAGGGACGAAAAACGTTACAAATAGGTCAAAAATGTTGAAATTAGCAGTATGTTGTCTCTGCGTGAAAGAGCAGCAACATGCTTAGTACTAAACTTATGAAAAAAAAACACTTGTTAATGGGATTTTGTTAAAAAATTAAATATTTGTTAATATGTCATTATATCTTATCGGGTTTATCGGGTTGACCCGTTAACCCGACAAGAAACTAATTAGGACCCTAACCCGGCCATATTAGGTTATCGGGTTGACCCGATAATCTAATGAGGTTATGATACAAACTAGTTGGGTTCAGATTCATTTGAGTTGGATTTAGTCAAGCAGTCTAATAAACACCCATTAACCCCTATTTATTTAGATTTTGGTTGGTCGGGTTTGGGTCTACTTGGGTCGAGTCCATTCGGTGGTCAACCGATACATGAGTAAAATGATAAAAAAGAATCACTAACACTATAAGTTTATAAGAATATGTTTTAAATTTTTTATATGAAAAGCCTTAATCGGGTTGACATGAGCCTAGTCGCTATTCGACCCTATTTAGTATTCGGATTAATCAAGTCAATTTGTTTAAGACTTCTATCCCGATTAACCCGATCTAAATAGCATTCATCGGGTTCAAGTTAGGTCAGCTTTTTAGACGTCCGTAGTTAGAATAATGAATGTTTTATAAGTTATCTACTATCAAATATGTTTCTAACTAATTGATTTTGACCGGAACTTGTTTCGACTTGTTGGTTATAATTTCAAATCTTTATTTTATTTTCCTTTTTAGTTGGATGTGGGTTTTGACATTTTAATCGACTAAAACTCTAAGGCATTACCCCACTACTACAGAGACTCACAACGCTTAAGCCTTTCCTTTTGAGAGGTGGCCATGCCATCTCGCGTCTCTTTGTAGCATTTCATGTTTGTTTTCGGCAAGAATTGCTTTAACTTAAAAATCTTTAATATTTTATGTCATTTTGGTCATAAGAGTTTATCAAATTTGTACCCTTTTAAACATTAGTGATACGAGCCAATGACGCGTAGGTATCGAAGTAATCGATCCATTCTATTTTGCCTTCTATCTATAAAGAGGCGAGTATGGTTTAGAGATAAACCCTTGAGAGATGATTAACGTCTATGAGAAAGCTAGGTGTTGATCATCTATAGAGCAGTCCCACTGTACTATGTCAGACTCATACGTCTTAACCGTTAGTGAAAATCGGGAACAGTTGTCTCTTGTACATGTACTATGATGCCTGAGAAATGTTACTAGGCCTAGCTCGACCTGGGTTTAGAAAGTTCTTGTCAACATTGACTCGCGAACTCTTGTTGTTCGGGCTTGATTCGAGCCTATCCTTAGTGGGCTTTGGCCAATACTAATGATACGTTATAAAGTGCCCTCGTCTAGTATCATGTCATGTACAAGTAAGATGACGCTGGATTTTGAAATAACCGAGTCCCCCCAGTCCTGTGCTCGAGTCGAGTTCTACCTCGAGTTACAAAAAAAAACTCAATTCGTTTACACCTTTATTATATACACTATTTAACAAAGTTTTTTGAATTATTAAATTTTTTAGTAGTTCTTTTATTTTTTTTTAAAGAATTATAACTTGATGAACCTTTTCTTATATTTTATTTATTTATTTATTTATTTTTTATCTATTTATGTAGTTATCAAAAATTATTTCATCCTAAAATCAAAATTTAGTTCCCGCATAAATAAAAAATTTCACTTCCCCCCCCCCCCCCCCCCCAAAATTGTGAGTAAAAAAACTTGAATGAAATTGAATTACACCAAAAACTAAAAAAACTGGTTCTTTTTATATAACCATTTTGAAAACCCTAAACATACATTCTTATAACTCTCCTCCCTCCTCCTCCTCCCGTAATAGCCGCCACTACCAAATAATCCGACCGCCACCTCTGCTACGCCCACCTCCGGCAGTCGCCATCACCATCAACACCACAACCACCATCACAACTGATCATCCCCGTTCTTTCTTTACATCTCCGGCCACTGCCACCACTCTCCGGCCGCTGCAGCCATGAAGACGCCACCTCTACCACCTTTAAAGGCCGTTTTTATTTGGGGTTGTAGATCGAGGTTTGATAATGGGTTCGTTTTTTGTTTTGATGTGAGCAAGGAGATGGATTTGGATCTTATCAAGCAGAATTCTTAGGTTCTACGGATTTATCAATTTTTTTTTCCTTATCAATTTTTATACTTCTGTGTATAACATAGTAATTTCTATTTGCTCTAATTAGGTTGAGAGAATAATTGCTGAAAGGATCAGCGAAGGTTTGGAAGTGCAAGAATACTTGGTTAAGTGGCAAGGGCTCTCCTATAATGAAGCAACATGGTATATACATGGTGTAATCCTGAATTTGTTTCTCTCCTTGTTGTTCGATTGGCTGCTTTTTATCATTTTTCTATCATTCTATGTTCTTCCTGGAATTAAATACCATGTCTTATGATCAAGCATCCGCATAATTTAATACTTTCATTCTGGAATCAACTGCCATGGTCCCGTATTAGTGAGTAACTAACTATTTATTGTACATTTTTTCCCACTTGTTACAAACAATTAACATGATTTAGCATATATACAAAATCTTTGATTTAGACAAATTGTAATCATGTACATGACCTTGCAACACAAGTAGCGGTCTCAAAAGCATGAGTGACTCCTGTGCCTAAATCAAGGTGAGTAGAGCTAAGTTTCTGCATAGCTTACAACTTGTCTAGGACACACTGTTTTTATTAAATATAGGTCTGAAGATTATGCAAGCATGAGGAAAATTCATGCATAAGAACAATGAGATTGGAAATTCTTAGTTAAGCCATTTTGTTTATGAGTTAGATCATGAAGCCTTTTTTGAATATATGACGCGAATGTAATTCTTTGTTGCTGAGAAGTGTTTAGTGGATAATGGGAATTAAATTGACTCACAAGTGATTGTGTTTGATATATAAAAAGTTTAACTCGGGATTATGTAAAAGCTCGCTAAAATGAAGAGTTCAAGATACTTAATTTTAGAGTTGTCTTTTTTACTTTGTATGCTAGATAGTTGATGATACGTATATGGTTTTTCTTATAGTGATGATTGTTGAAGTAGAGCTGTATTATGCTTTGTAGTGGAGTCTGATGATGGTGTAAAGTTTATGGATGTTTTTATGCTGTGTTAATATTGAGGTTATTTCTGTTGATTTAGTTCTGTTGGGTTAAGTTTTGGATGAATATAAATATCTTTTCATTGGATGCTGCCTTTTAGTTTTCCTCAAGCAGCATTCAGGAACTTTTGAAATAATGAAGTATGCTAAGGTTGATACAAAATAAGGATAAAAATAGTCATGGATTTATAGGTTATGCATTCCATAGGGTTGAGAGTCTAAGTAAAGATATGCTATCTCGAAAATGGAGTGAAACATAACTAGTACTTGACACCGTAAATTAGAGAGATTAAAACCGTCTGTTCTCTGTTTTTGTTGTCTAGTACATATGGATATACTTGGATTGAATATAACTTTGAAAATAACCTTGGGGTCTATTTCTTTTCTTCTGAAAATGCCTATTTGTGTACGGTTTTGCAGTTATCAGCTTCGCCCGGGCTACTAGAGATCTACAAACACTTTTAGACGTTGATCTTAAACTTATTGCTTTGACTTATACATTGGAGTCCCAGATCCATGGAACTAGCCATCTACGAGAGACCCCTCCACCGATTCACAGAGTTAATGTAAAGAGACTCCCTGAGAAAGATTTGCCTGGATGGGGGTCGAACGTTCCTAACTTGGCTCAGTGGGAAGCAGTGGAACATGCAATCGGGGATGGAACGGGCCCAGAGTCGAGAATTCATCCTTTAAAAGATCTGAACATGAATGTTGTAAATGGAGATAAAGATCAAAGTATTGATGATTCTGTTTCAGCAAATGGATCTGAGCCACACGATGATGGTGCTTTTGGCAAACCTCGGAAGTATTTACCAATAAAGAAAGAAGTCGTTATTGAAGGAAAAAAGATGGTGGCAGCTGGGGTTGATGCATCACAGGGGCAGTGTGAAGATGATGCAGATGACTGGCTCCCTGCTGTGACTATGCAAGCATGACTACTAAAGGAGCAGGACACACTGTTTTTATCCATGCTTGGTGAGTAACTGATTATTTATTGAGTGAAACTTTGTGAGTAGTCTCTGTTGCCCATTTAAAAGTAGTTCTGAGAATGTGTTAATGAGTTGTAGCAACTTGTTTTATCATTCCTGCAGGTTTCGCGATCGCTTAAGGGGTCTTGAAGCAGCTCCCCAAAAACCTCCGCCAAAACTGCCATGGCCTGGTAAGCCGACAAACACACAAATCCAACTTATTATTATTTGTAGTTAAAACCGAGTATATCTAGCGGCTTGTTAATAGTTTTCGAGGATATTAATTTTGGTTAAAACGTGATTAAAATATGGATTTAAAAACGTTTTTGGACCTATTTTGTGTGGTGAGAATCTTGTTAAGGGTGTGCTTGTTTGGTTTGATTTTTGGTACAAACCCGTTTAGAGTTGAGTTTGGTTTGATTTTTGCACAGATCAAGGTCCATTTGCAAGAGATGCATGATTATGCTCAACAAGATAATGAAGCTGCCAGATCCATTTTAAGAATGAAGATCCACATCGAAGTATTGCTAGATCCATTTTATGATATACTTCTAGTAAAAGTTAGTACAACTAGTACGAAGTTAAGACTAGTTACAACTCTTAGTTATAAGTTAGTACTGTTTGTTTATATAGTTAGTACTGCTTATATGATACGTATTAGTTGTTTATGTAAAAGATTATAGATACTTAGAAAAGTATTGTAGTCCGACTAGGACTCCTTAGTCTATAAAAGGAGGTCCATTTTTATATTTGGTTCAATTATATAAATTCCAATTTTGTTGTATTTGAATTTGTTTTGATATATATTATTTTTTAAATGTTACTAAAAGATAACAAAAGGTCACACAAAAATAAAATTCATGTGGCCATTGGATGATCAATAGTCACACAAAACACACATTTCTTCACTTTAAACACCATATATGGTCACACTTATTCACAGTTTTGGCCACTTTATGATTTATTGCATGTGACTAAATACCCTAAAGAAAAATGCTTTGTGTGATTAAATGTAACAAAAGGACACACAAAAATAAAATTCATGTGGCCATTGGATGATCAATAGTCACACAAAACACACATTTCTTCACTTTAAACACCATATGGTCACACTTATTCACACTTTTAGCCACTTTTTGCTTAATTGTATGTGACTAAATACCCAAAAGAAAAATGCTTTGTGTGACTAAATGTAACAAAAGGCTACACAAAAATAAAATTCATGTGGCCATTGGATGATCAATAGTCACACAAAACACACATTTCTTCACTTTAAACACCATATGGTCACACTTATTCACACTTTTGGCCACTTTATGATTTATTGTATGTGACTAAATACCCAAAAGAAAAATGCTTTGTGTGACTAAATGTAACAAAAGGCCACACAAAAAATAAAATTCATCTGGCCATTGGATGATCAATAGTCACACAAAACACACATTTCTTCACTTTAAACACCATATGGTCACACTTATTCACATCTTTGGCCACTTTATGTTTAATTGTATGTGACTAAATACCCAAAAGAAACATGATTTGTGTGACTAAATGGTACAAAAGGCCACACAAACATACAATTCATGTGGCCATCTGATGATCAATAGTCACACAAAACACACATTCCTTCACTTTAAACACCATATGGTCACACATATTCACACTTTTGGCCACTTATGCTTAATTGTATGTGACTAAATACCCAAAAGTAACATGCTTTGTGTCAACATTGACTCGCGAACTCTTGTTGTTCGGGCTTGATTCGAGCCTATCCTTAGTGGGCTTTGGCCAATACTAATGATACGTTATAAAGTGCCCTCGTCTAGTATCATGTCATGTACAAGTAAGATGACGCTGGATTTTGAAATAACCGAGTCCCCCCAGTCCTGTGCTCGAGTCGAGTTCTACCTCGAGTTACAAAAAAAAACTCAATTCGTTTACACCTTTATTATATACACTATTTAACAAAGTTTTTTGAATTATTAAATTTTTTAGTAGTTCTTTTATTTTTTTTAAAGAATTATAACTTGATGAACCTTTTCTTATATTTTATTTATTTATTTATTTATTTTTTATCTATTTATGTAGTTATCAAAAATTATTTCATCCTAAAATCAAAATTTAGTTCCCGCATAAATAAAAATTTTCACTTCCCCCCCCCCCCCCCCCAAAAATTGTGAGTAAAAAAACTTGAATGAAATTGAATTACACCAAAAACTAAAAAAACTGGTTCTTTTTATATAACCATTTTGAAAACCCTAAACATACATTCTTATAACTCTCTTCCCTCCTCCTCTTCCCGTAATAGCCGCCACTACCAAATAATCCGGCCGCCACCTCTGCTACGCCCACCTCCGGCAGTCGCCATCACCATCAACACCACAACCACCATCACAACTGATCATCCCCGTTCTTTCTTTACATCTCCGGCCACTGCCACCACTCTCCGGCCGCTGCAGCCATGAAGACGCCACCTCTACCACCTTTAAAGGCCGTTTTTATTTGGGGTTGTAGATCGAGGTTTGATAATGGGTTCGTTTTTTGTTTTGATGTGAGCAAGGAGATGGATTTGGATCTTATCAAGCAGAATTCTTAGGTTCTACGGATTTATCAATTTTTTTTTCCTTATCAATTTTTATACTTCTGTGTATAACATAGTAATTTCTATTTGCTCTAATTAGGTTGAGAGAATAATTGCTAAAAGGATCAGCGAAGGTTTGGAAGTGCAAGAATACTTGGTTAAGTGGCAAGAGCTCTCCTATAATGAAGCAACATGGTATATACATGGTGTAATCCTGAATTTGTTTCTCTCCTTGTTGTTCGATTGGCTGCTTTTTATCATTTTTCTATCATTCTATGTTCTTCCTGGAATTAAATACCATGTCTTATGATCAAGCATCCGCATAATTTAATACTTTCATTCTGGAATCAACTGCCATGGTCCCGTATTAGTGAGTAACTAACTATTTATTGTACATTTTTTCCCACTTGTTACAAACAATTAACATGATTTAGCATATATACAAAATCTTTGATTTAGACAAATTGTAATCATGTACATGACCTTGCAACACAAGTAGCGGTCTCAAAAGCATGAGTGACTCCTGTGCCTAAATCAAGGTGAGTAGAGCTAAGTTTCTGCATAGCTTACAACTAGTCTAGGACACACTGTTTTTATTAAATATAGGTCTGAAGATTATGCAAGCATGAGGAAAATTCATGCATAAGAACAATGAGATTGGAAATTCTTAGTTAAGCCATTTTGTTTATGAGTTAGATCATGAAGATTTTTTTGAATATATGAAGCGAATGTAATTCTTTGTTGCTGAGAAGTGTTTAGTGGAGAATGGGAATTAAATTGACTCACAAGTGATTGTGTTTGATATATAAAAAGGTTAACTCGGGATTATGTAAAAGCTCGCTAAAATGAAGAGTTCAAGATACTTAATTTTAGAGTTGTCTTTTTTACTTTGTATGCTAGATAGTTGATGATACGTATATGGTTTTTCTTATAGTGATGATTGTTGAAGTAGAGCTGTATTATGCTTTGTAGTGGAGTCTGATGATGGTGTAAAGTTTATGGATGTTTTTATGCTGTGTTAATATTGAGGTTATTTCTGTTGATTTAGTTCTGTTGGGTTAAGTTTTGGATGAATATAAATATCTTTTCATTGGATGCTGCCTTTTAGTTTTCCTCAAGCAGCATTCAGGAACTTTTGAAATAATGAAGTATGCTAAGGTTGATACAAAATAAGGATAAAAATAGTCATGGATTTATAGGTTATGCATTCCATAGGGTTGAGAGTCTAAGTAAAGATATGTTATCTCGAAAATGGAGTGAAACATAACTAGTACTTGACACCATAAATTAGAGAGATTAAAACCGTCTGTTCTCTGTTTTTGTTGTCTAGTACATATGGATATACTTGGATTGAATATAACTTTGAAAATAACCTTGGGGTCTATTTCTTTTCTTCTGAAAATGCCTATTTGTGTACGGTTTTGCAGTTATCAGCTTCGCCCGGGCTACTAGAGATCTACAAACACTTTTAGACGTTGATCTTAAACTTATTGCTTTGACTTATACATTGGAGTCCCAGATCCATGGAACTAGCCATCTACGAGAGACCCCTCCACCGATTCACAGAGTTAATGTAAAGAGACTCCCTGAGAAATATTTGCCTGGATGGGGGTCGAACGTTCCTAACTTGGCTCAGTGGGAAGCAGTGGAACATGCAATCGGGGATGGAACGGGCCCAGAGTCGAGAATTCATCCTTTAAAAGATCTGAACATGAATGTTGTAAATGGAGATAAAGATCAAAGTATTGATGATTCTGTTTCAGCAAATGGATCTGAGCCACACGATGATGGTGCTTTTGGCAAACCTCGGAAGTATTTACCAATAAAGAAAGAAGTCGTTATTGAAGGAAAAAAGATGGTGGCAGCTGGGGTTGATGCATCACAGGGGCAGTGTGAAGATGATGCAGACGACTGGCTCCCTGCTGTGACTATGCAAGCATGACTACTAAAGGAGCAGGACACACTGTTTTTATCCATGCTTGGTGAGTAACTGATTATTTATTGAGTGAAACTTTGTGAGTAGTCTCTGTTGCCCATTTAAAAGTAGTTCTGAGAATGTGTTAATGAGTTGTAGCAACTTGTTTTATCATTCCTGCAGGTTTCGCGATCGCTTAAGGGGTCTTGAAGCAGCTCCCCAAAAACCTCCGCCAAAACTGCCATGGCCTGGTAAGCCGACAAACACACAAATCCAACTTATTATTATTTGTAGTTAAAACCGAGTATATCTAGCGGCTTGTTAATAGTTTTCGAGGATATTAATTTTGGTTAAAACGTGATTAAAATATGGATTTAAAAACGTTTTTGGACCTATTTTGTGTGGTGAGAATCTTGTTAAGGGTGTGCTTGTTTGGTTTGATTTTTGGTACAAACCCGTTTAGAGTTGAGTTTGGTTTGATTTTTGCACAGATCAAGGTCCATTTGCAAGAGATGCATGATTATGCTCAACAAGATAATGAAGCTGCCAGATCCATTTTAAGAATGAAGATCCACATCGAAGTATTGCTAGATCCATTTTCTGATATACTTCTAGTAAAAGTTAGTACAACTAGTACGAAGTTAAGACTAGTTACAACTCTTAGTTATAAGTTAGTACTGTTTGTTTATATAGTTAGTACTGCTTATATGATACGTATTAGTTGTTTATGTAAAAGATTATAGATACTTAGAAAAGTATTGTAGTCCGACTAGGACTCCTTGGTCTATAAAAGGAGGTCCATTTTTATATTTGGTTCAATTATATAAATTCCAATTTTGTTGTATTTGAATTTGTTTTGATATATATTGATTTTTTAAATGTTACTAAAAGATAACAAAAGGTCACACAAAAATAAAATTCATGTGGCCATTGGATGATCAATAGTCACACAAAACACACATTTCTTCACTTTAAACACCATATATGGTCACACTTATTCACAGTTTTGGCCACTTTATGATTTATTGCATGTGACTAAATACCCAAAAGAAAAATGCTTTGTGTGATTAAATGTAACAAAAGGACACACAAAAATAAAATTCATGTGGCCATTAGATGATCAATAGTCACACAAAACACACATTTCTTCACTTTAAACACCATATGGTCACACTTATTCACACTTTTAGCCACTTTTTGCTTAATTGTATGTGACTAAATACCCAAAAGAAAAATGCTTTGTGTGACTAAATGTAACAAAAGGCTACACAAAAATAAAATTCATGTGGCCATTGGATGATCAATAGTCACACAAAACACACATTTCTTCACTTTAAACACCATATGGTCACACTTATTCACACTTTTGGCCACTTTATGATTTATTGTATGTGACTAAATACCCAAAAGAAAAATGCTTTGTGTGACTAAATGTAACAAAAGGCCACACAAAAAATAAAATTCATCTGGCCATTGGATGATCAATAGTCACACAAAACACACATTTCTTCACTTTAAACACCATATGGTCACACTTATTCACATCTTTGGCCACTTTATGTTTAATTGTATGTGACTAAATACCCAAAAGAAACATGATTTGTGTGACTAAATGGTACAAAAGGCCACACAAACATACAATTCATGTGGCCATCTGATGATCAATAGTCACACAAAACACACATTCCTTCACTTTAAACACCATATGGTCACACATATTCACACTTTTGGCCACTTTATCCTTAATTTTATGTGACTAAATACCCAAAAGTAACATGCTTTGTGTGACTAAATGTTGCAAAAGGCCTCACAAACATACAATTCATGTGGTCATTGGATGATCAACAGTCACACAAAACACACATTCCTTCACTTTAAACACCATATGGTCACAAATATTCACACTTTTGGCCACTTTATGCTTAATTGTATGTGACTAAATATATAAAAATAAAATGTTTTGTGTGACTATACAGTGTTTATGGTCACTAATACTGCTTAATCCAACGAAATTTATACCAAATTAGTCACACATATTAGGTTTTGGTTACTGTTTTGTAATCGAGACTAAAAAGAACTCGAACATGTGATCATAGGTACCCTATGCTCACGCGACCTTTAGTCACACACACTCGAAAAATTTTGTGTGACTATATGTATTTCGTCACACATATTGGGTGTAGCCAAATCAAGTTTTTGTTCTAGTGAAAGGAATCTTGCAAGTAGACTTAATTAAAAGAAATCCTAACCTAGACAATAACTATTCCCCGGGCTGCGGCGCCAAAAACTTGATGCGTGGGAATTGCACTAGGCTTTACCTCTCGAGGGATCTCGAGAAGCTTACAACCCCCACCAGGCAGTGTACCTGATCGTTGTAGTATAGTATAGTGACAAGTACCAGGGGATTGATCGTTCAACTCAGGAATAGTGTCGCTAGGATTAGGAAGCCTCAAAACTAAGTCTAGAGGTGAGAGATGATTCTTTTTATCTTTTTTATGTTTTATGAAAGCAATTAAAATATCGGATTTTGGAAGAGTGGGCGGAATTAGTTGTTAATCAACTAACCCAATAACTAAGATGCAATCAAAATAAAATAACAAAAATGTAAATAAACTAAATTAAACTAATGGTGTGAGCAATATGTGGGAGAAATTTGTTTACTTAGATTTCACTACTCCCTAGATATCTTTTCCAGGTTAATTACTTGTTACAGTTGCGTGGATGACGGGTTATATTCCGTAATACCATTCATGGGGTGGCGTACTTACTTCCCCAATTCTATAAGCTCCTACTTCACTACTATGTCGAGCCGGCAAAGAAGCTCCTAACACGGGATCATTAGAATTCGCTCATGCATTAAATACAACCATAAAAACCTAATACACATCGGTTCATGTTTCCTAAGATGTTCAAGCATGTTACACAATGGAGATCTGCCAGTTTTCTTAAGCCTAACATTGAAATCATTCATCCATTACAACCAAAAACAAGTAATCAACAATTAATCAACATCTAGGTTTCATTACATCTAAGCAAACACACAAAAGATCTATCCTAGCATGTTAAAATCAAGACAAGCATAAGATATATTCAAACAACACATAGACATATTGAATGAATTGCAAGGAGACTTATCTTAATTGAAAATGAAAGGTTTCAAGGGGTGAAAACCCTTGAAAATACTGTAAAAAACGACCTAGGGTTATTAGGGTTCGGCCCTAGAATTCTCCTCACTTGTTCCTCTTTAATGAATGAAAAATAGAAAAGTATATATAGATTTTATGAGGTGACGGCGTCAAGAGTAAAGTTCTGACGCCGTCATCTCACCGCCAAATAAATTCTCGGATTGCCTAGATCTGGGTTTGACTCCGTCACGTGTAATCCATCTTCAGGCCGTCACCATTTTAACTCTTGACGCCTTCAGGTTTTCTCTGGGTCGTCATGGATTTTACTCCTGACGCCGTCAAAATTTCCTTCTTGACGCCGTCAGGTACTGTTCTCAGCATGGAAAATTAAGTCTTTGTCGTTTTCTTTACTTTTATGCTCCAAAAACGTCCAAAATCCTTCCTTTTCCAGAATTCACTCCCAAAGTACCTAAAATCACAAAAGGAACGATTTAGGGCAATATTTGATTAGATAAATTCAATTCCGGGCTTAAATGACCCCTTAAAAGTGGTTCATTTTTCGCCTCATCATTGCCCTCGATAATCAAGAGTTATGGGAAGTTACTCATGTTATAAACTCGGCTATCAACACAATCTCGACACATGGGGAAACCAATCAAATCTCTGAAGAACTCATGTGCAAACTTGAGGCGAAGGTCGACTATCTCATGGAAAAACAAAATAGGCCTTTGAGTCCTAGGCAGGCGACTGTCAATTAGGTCTCAAATATGATTCCGACACCGCTTTCTGAGTCACCTTCTAGAGAGAATGTCGAAACCTTTCAAAATTTTACTCCACCTTATTCACCCCCTCAAAGCCTTAGCCCGGAATTCGAAGCTCGAATGAGAGAGTACATGGCAACCCATTCTGAGCGGCTTGCTGAATTTGAGGAAGCTATTTATAAACAAAAAGAAGAGATGCAGGTAAAAATGAAGGAGATGATGAGCCTAGTGGAGGAATACACAAATCAAAAACCCCCATAAATGATGTTATTAAGAAAAGAAAGCGCTACCCCCGCTACCCGGTTTGTTAATTCTATCACCATTGTCCATGAGGATAGTGAGGAAAAAGAAACCCCTAGTGAACAAACCTTTGAGGAACCGCCAAAATCCCAGTCATTAGGTTACTACCTAAAACATAATATAAACAAGAATACTATAACAAATTGGATAAAGGGCGACGGGCGTAACCAACCCCCCATACAGATTTCAAAGAAGAGGAAAGAAGGGGAAGATGAGTATGATACATTACCTGGGGGACCAGTATTCGAGAAACTACTTGTCCAAAAAGTAGCTACTAAGCAGATGGCTTTTGGGAACTTCGAGATACCAGCCAACATTGGGGGTTTGAAAAATCTGAATACTTTCGCCGACCAAGGATCGGAAGTAAATCTTATGCCCCTAACTATCTACACCCAACTTACCACAGAAATACCTGCCACCACCCGTGTTAGCTTATCTTTCGCTGGTCACTCTTATGTGTATCCTTTGGGAATTGCAGAGGATGTGCTGGTGAACGTTGCAGGATTCATGTATCCTGTTGATTTCATGATCATCGATGATAAAGGGGGTGGGTGCATACCAATAATCCTTGGGGCACCATTCCTTACCACCGCAAGAGCTGTTATTAGATATGAAAAAAGGGAAATTGAGCTTAAGTCTGGAAAAAGAAAGGTTAGCTTCCCCATGACTCCACGATATGCACAGGAAACCCTGATGAAGAGAATGATCAATAATAACATTGAAACATCACGTAATCATGTTCAAGAAAAAATTCTTGCATGGGAGACAAGGATCAAAAGTTACAAAGAAACTGAGCCTGAGAGAGGCAAAGGCTGAGATAAAATTCATGTCAAGTATGAATGTAATAAACCAACGAAGGATCATGTACCATTCACGGAAGGAGACCTGGTACTTTTAAGACACTCAGAGATAACAGTACCTCCCGATAAGCCAAGTCCTTGGTGGTATGGACCATTCACAATTGAAAGCATATGTCAAGAAGGGATAGCTACCTTGAGCAGTCAATTTGGGGGAGGGAAGATTGCGAGTGTCGATCGATTAAGACATTACTGCCACGATAGTGAGGATCATAACTATATGGGATACATCAGCTCGAGAGATGAGGTCACGTAGTAGCCCATGACCTTGAGTCTAGCTACAAGACTCGTTATATAAAGAAAAGTGCTTCTTGGGAGGCAACCCATGTTTTGTGTGATTTTTAATTGTTTGATTGTTATTTGCTTCCGTATGCATGCTTTGTTTTTATTGTTCGTAGATCATGTTTCAAACTAAACATGTGAAGATACTTTACTTTGTTGTTTAACTTCATCTTAACTTCATACAAAGGTATTTTGCAAAAAGATAAGTGTAAGGGGAAACCCCAAATTTGTTTATAAGAACAAAATTGATCATGAAACTCCACAATAATAAATGAACATGTGTATTAGTATTTGTTAAAGTCAAATGCTTGTATCGAGTCATAATGATGTTTTGCAGGATTTTCCAGGAAGTAGGACATAAGTTTTTCCAGAAATTTTCCGGAAACTTAACATAAAGATTTCTGCAGATCACTTCTGACGGCGTCAAGAATTAATTCTTGACGGCGTCACGTGTAAAATTCTGGAAATTTTGCTAATTTTGTTTCTCTAACGGATTCTTTAAGTTTTTGCTAATTCTTTAGTTTTATAAACTCCAGGGAATCTGCAAACATTCCTTCCACAAGCATTATATCTGAATTAGTTTTCTAGGATTTTTTAATATATATAGATTGCCGCCGATTTTACGCGAGGTTGCCTTGTTTGTTTTCTCAGGTTTAACAGGTTACGTTTGACAAGAAGATGATTTATTTTTCTGGAAGGGAAGCTTTGAATGTTCATTTTCTTGGTTGAAGATTTAACCTTGTTACCTCACTATCCACACCGAACGAATCCGGGGAGTATTTGTTTTCATTCTTTTACCTGTTTCACTTTTACATCCTTTAATTGAACATTGGGGACAATGTTCAGCCTAAGTGTAAGGGAAGGGTAAATGATGATACTTTATAGGATACTATTGCACTTGAGTTTGTTTTGTTTAATGGTAGGTGTGTAATAAAACTATGAGAAATACTTGTTAGTGTAATTTTAGCGCCAAATTTAAATTTTTTTACAACATTTAGGAGTGAAACTTTAGCCTTAACAAGTGTCTCATGGATTGGAGTCGTATAACTAGCACAAAACCGTACCATTCAGAAAAATTTTCCAACAAAATATGTGAGGTTCGCCTATAGATTTTAAAGGAAAAGCATTTATTATTAGTGCTTATGAGTGTACCGGTAGCATTTAGATTCTAGAACTTGCGTTAGTGATGCATCCCTAGACCGCTAGTGTGACTACATTCGTGTAGTAGGATTTACTACATGATAAGAGGCATTAGGATCACCCTTGTGTTAAACCCGTATCATAATTACTTGACCATTTAACTCATATTACTTGACTAGTAAAGTCAATTGATTTTTCCTACACCTTAGCGTTGTACTCATTTTTATTACACGATACCCCTAGTACACCCCTCCGAGCCTATCTTTTCGTTTCTAACTTTAAGCATCTTACTTAAAGGAAGAATTTGTTACAACCCACTTAAATATAAAACCAAATCGCCTTAGCCTTCCGTGTATGCACTCATCTTTAGTGCATTATTGTTATTTGTTTAAACGCTTAGTTAATTGTCTAATTGAAGACATGGTTGCTAAGTCGAGTCATATCTTGTACATATTTTTATGGGACGATTGGGACTCATGGGTAAAGTACTTGTGTTATTGAGTAATGGGGAAGAACATCATTTATTACTTCCGTATACGCGTTAATCTTAAAAGTACTCCAAGTGTTTTGATTATCTTGATTCGAGTCATTAGATTAGTTTATTGTAAAGTATGTAAAAATTCAAGTGTAAGGGGAATGTACATTCCCTATGATGTATTATTTTGGATGGTAGGGTAAGAGTGTATGCAAAAAAAATAATAAAAAAAGAATCGAAAAAATCAAAGAAAAGAAAAACATACGGACTACCATCCCGTTTCATTCTATGTTTGTTTTATGTTTTTGTTATTTTTGATTTATTAGCTTAAGTCGAGTCTAGTATTGGCTTAGCAAAGCCATATTGTACATGTAATTTACCAAGATGATTAACTCGCCACCTATGAAATATTGCATATATCCAACAAAACTGTGTATTCCATATCCCTACACCTAACGTTATAACCCTTTGACAGACCTCTTTGATAGTTTATCCTAGGTGCTTACGCCAAGTGGTGGAGATTTGATCCTTTCCCAAGCCTATGGTAATCTATTTTGCTATGACAGGTAGTGACATATATTTTCCATTTCCATATTGTGATATATAATTTATTACACCCGAGAGATGTGAGTATCTAAACACTATTTGTGAGGTACTAGTGTATGACCTCCGTGCTTGTCTTTGGTCTTTAGTTGAACGATTATTTGTTGTAATTACTTTTATATTAGTGTTAAATGACCTCTAACTTGTATTTTGATTAGAATAAAAGCGCATTTGCTTGAGGACAAGCAAATCTCAAGTGTAAGGGTATTTGATGAGGCGAAAAATGAACCACTTTTAAGGGGTCTTTTAAGCCCGGATTCAAATTTATTTGATCAAATATTGCCCTAAATCGTTCCTTTTGTCATTTTAGGAACTTTTGGAGTGAATTCTGGAAAAGGAAGCATTTTGGACGTTTTAGGAGCATAAAAGTGAAGAAAATGGCAAAGTCTTAATTTTCCTTGCTGGGAACAGTACCTGACAGCGTCAACAGATTCTACATGACGGCATCAAGAGTAATACAAGAGGTGGAAGTGGCTAAAGTCCGTGACGATCCAGTACAATATTACACTAAGGACATGACGGCGTCACCATAGACCGTCATGGTCCATTTACTAGTGACGGCCTAGAAGATTTTACACATGACGGCGTCACAAGTGGATCTAGGCAATCCGATTTCATTATGGGCGGTGAGTTGACGGCATCAGAAATTCCTTCTTGACGCTGTCACCTTATAAAATCTATATATAGTTTTGCAATTTTTATTCATTAGTGTGAAACATATAGGGAGTAACTTTAGAGAAACCCTAGTCCGAATTTATCAGTATTTTCAAGGGTTTTTAACCCCTTGGATCATTCATGTCAATTTGAGATAAGTACTATTTCAATTCAATCAATATGTCTATGTGTTGTTTGAATATATCATACACTTGGCTTCAATTTAACATGTTCGGCAAGATTACATTTGTGTTTGCTTAGATGTAGTGAAACCTAGATGTTAATTATGGGTTGATTGTTTGTTTATAGTTGTTACAGATGATTGTAATCGATGTTAGGCTTAAGAAAACTGGCAGACTTCCATTGGTAATATGCTTGAACGTCTTAAGAAACATGATCAAAGGTGTACTATGATTTTTGGTTATATTGAATGCATAGGAGAATTCTAATGATCCCATGTTAGGAGCTTTTAACAGGATCGACATGGAGTGAAGTAGGATCTTACAGAGTTAGGGAATATTGTACACGGCCCTACGACTAGTATTAAGGAATATAATCCGTCATCCACGCAATTGTAACAAACTATCAACCTGTAAAAGATATCTAGGGAGTAATGAAACCTAAGTAAACATAACTCTCCCCATTATTGTTTACACCACATTAGTAATTAGTTTTATTTTCATTTCTTTTATTTTATTTTGATTGCATCTTTAGTTATTGGGTTAGTTGACTAGCAACTAATTCCGCCCACTCTTCCAAAACCCGATATTTTACTTGCTTTTATAAAATATAAAATACAAAAAGAATCATCTATCATCCCTAGACTTAATTTAGGAGGCTTTCTAATCCTAGCGACACTATTCCTAAGCTGAACGATCAATCCCCCGGTACTTGTCACTATATTATACTACAACGATCAGGTACACTGCCTGGTGGGGGTTGTAAGCTTCTCGAGATCCCTCGAGAGGTAAAGCCTGGTGCGATTCCCACGTATCACTTTCAGCTGGTGGAATTCATCTCCCAATTTCCTCAGTTCAGAACGGGGGCAATACTTCTTCAGTATTTTGGCCTTGAATTCCGCCCATGTGAGTTGTTAGGCTGCCGTGTTTCCCATAGTCTGCACTGTGGCATTTTGCATGAGTGTTCCTATGGCGAAGGTGACTTTCGTGTCGTCAGTACAACCGCTCCTTTGAAAGACAGTCGCAATTCGCTCAAAGAAGTGGGGCAGTTCGGTCATACCATCACTTCCTTTGTAGACGGTAGGCTGGAAACTCATGAAGTCTTTGTAAGTACATCGGTGATGGGTGGCTGCCAAACTCTCTCCAGTGGGCATTCTAGTACCGCTGTTGTGGGCATTAGCTGCTACTTGCTCTGCCAAGACTGCATTCACGTCATCGGCGATCGCCTTCTGAATATCTTCCGGAATCATTACAGGTGTGGTGGTTGCGGTTTCAGGGGTAGCAGTTGCTGTTCGGGTGCGTGCCATGTTTCTATAAACATGAAAGGAACATTGGTTTAGAGGTCTTATAATGCTAGAGTAGGATTATATAAAGAGTGAGGGAATCGAATATAGCCATCATGTTAATTACAACAATTCGAGTCTATGGAGTATCCCAAGGGGCTCTAAGCGGGTTTTATATAACATCACGACATGTCTGAATCAAATCACAACATACATGAGAAATATAAAAGATCTAAATATCCTGCATACATCAACAACTCATGAGACAGTATATAAGAGAAAATGCAATATGAATATGAGAAGCAACCACAGAGAAACATAAATCAATATTAATATAGTACATCCACACAATAGAAGATTAATAACTTGTTTGATAGTTTGTTACAACATATGGATACAAGATTCCTTATTAATACAACATTGGCAGTCTAATAGAACTCTTAGCTATACTAATACATCTCTGATCTATGGTCCTCTAGGTGCACTGTCCAGACGTCGCTGAAGGCTCATAACCATATCCATCAAGATCTCTACTGTCTGATCTCGGGCTCTATCTCTAGCGCGGAGATCCTCAATCATGAGTTGGTAAATCAGGACTTGAGAGCTGAGCTGGTCGACTACAGAGTCAAGTGCCTCTATCGCTGTCTGCATCGAATAAACATCATCGCGCAACACGGTCATAGTCTCTCTGACCTCCTCAATCTAAGTACCCATGTGGTCAAAAGGTATCTCCACAGCTAGCTGGCCTATGACAAGGTTCTCTACCTCATCTCCAAGAATCTCGACTTGCTCTGAGGGCAAATCATTCAGGATGCCAACGATGTAGTATAGTCGATCCTCGTGTCGAGCTAGTCGGGCGGCGAGTAGGGGTACGGTGTGGTGAAGGGGTTCTCCGATGATAGGAAGACTCCTCGAGACGGCGACGGATGAGCTCTCTCCTAATTCAGCTGTGCTAGGGGCTCCTTACTGGAACCACCAACGACAGATGATCGGAAGTAGGAAAGACCATCGGCGAGCTTCGACTCTCCTGTGAGTCTTGCGACGAGCTGTCGCCTCTGCTGCAACCTGGGCGTAGGGATCTGAGGAAGAAGGGATCAAGTGGCATTCCTTACCACGGGTCGGCAAAGGGTCGCTGTGAGTGGTTGGGGATGTAGGCGTGGTAGAGGATGGTAGTCGCAAGGTAGTGGTCTGTCGGTAGAAGATAGTAGGGGATGGAATAAAATACGGCGGTGCAGGTGATAGTGTCCTGGTGTGCTCCGGGGCTAGGGGTGGTATAGCAGAGTCTGTAGGTGCACATACCCTCTTTCGGGCAGCGATCTTACGGACAGGGCCTCCTTCGTGTCGGCGAAACAGACGGCGAAAGGGTTCGGGTTCAGAGGGTTGAAGTCGTCTAACACGTCTTTGGCAGCGGATCGGACCAGTCGGAGAAGATTGAGAAGGGGAAGACATAGGAGAAGGATTTTCTGAGTCGAATGCTGGTAACCACTGTTGACGCTGCATGTGTCGATCAGTAGCAGGTGATGTCACAACTCACCATTTCAGGTCATTTCCCAAACTTTAGAAAAACACTATTCATCAAACACTATTCATCGTTTTACTATTCATCAATTTCGAGGTCAATTTGATATTCTGAGAAACATTTGAAAATGGTACTATTCACAGAACACTATTCATTTCTGGAAGAAGTTATCACTATTCACTTGCATTACTCATTTCATCGTAAATTTAGTTTACGGGTATTAAAATTCGCGTAACCGTATGGGTTTAGGTGCGAATTCATTTCATTATCAGTAAGGACATTGCATACGGACTAGAGACAGTCTGCATATCATCATAACAGCATTTTCATGTTATACCACTCTTAGGATTTTCAAATTTATATATATTTGATACATTTAACGTTTTCCTTATAATTATTTATAAATAAACGTTAACACCCGGTTTATAAACGCGACGAATATATCTAAATATTCCCACAATGGTCCCGACATATTTTTATATCCATTATATCATCATAAAAGTTATAATATTCATTTACCCAGTATTTTGGAAATTTATTTTATTTATAAAGTAAGTTTATAAATATTACGACGGTTTTCGTGAAAACTAAACAATAATCACCCGAACACTCAGTAATTGTACCCAACATATTTTTAACATTTTATGACTTTATTAAGTCCCGGTTAACTTCGTTAATATTTATTTTTAGCAAACCCGTTACCCGATTATAACTAATACTTACACTAAACTACAACTAATATTACCCTACATTTCCTAAGTGATCAAAACCGATTTGGCTACCCCTTGCTCCTTTGAAAACCGGCCATGAGCACACCCCTAGCCACACGCTTATTATTTTCCAACCTCAGTCATTAATATGTATTATTATACATTATACTTATACAAATATCTACCAAAAACACATATAACATAAACATACTAGTTCCTTTGAATCATAAACTCAAAAATCTCATCTTCTCCACCCCAAAACCCACGACTTCACCCAAAATCTTAGATCAAGTGATTATTTTCCAAGAGTTAAAGCTACAAAGTTGTTCCATTTGTCATCCTAATCAAGAATCTTACAACAAAAACACAAGTAACACAAGGTTTCTCATCATCTAATCACCCATTATTTCAAAGTGAGTTATCAAATTTATTTTCATGATTTCATCAAATTAATACTTGTATCTTATAGTTTTCATGCTTAATTTCATGCACAAGCTAGCTATACCACGTTATTTTTGTTAACTTTTTGAACATACAAACCCTATAAGTTGTTTTAGGTGTTCCCTTGTTAAATTAACATGATTAGTAGTGATTAGGAACCCATGGCACCCTAAGAAGGTGTATGGTAGGATTAGAATAGCTTTGTGGTGTTTGCAAGAGATTTGGTGATGTTAGAAACTAGTTTTGAACATGGAAAATGGATTTGTAACAAGTATATAAACCTACTGTCCCATTTTTGTAAACCCAGGAAAATCAGGAAATATAAAGTAACCTTTGGCAAAGTATTTAGAAAATACTTTCAAAAACGAAGCCGTAGGTGAAAGAATGGATTAAAACGGGTTTATAACGAAGGAGATATGATTTTTGCAAGATTAACGAGGAAAACTATTTTCTGAAAATATACATGCTGTTGGGCGATTTTCGACGGACAAACTGAGGTGTTAGACGTAACCTAGAGGAGCCGAGCTATCAAAAATATATTAGTATAAGTTAATACGAAACCGTGGATATAAAGAACGTAGAAAACAAGCTTATAACGAAAAAGAACAAGCGTTTGAACTTAGACGATTTCAATATTTTTTTGCTTCAGCAAAACACTTAGAAAATTTTCCAAAGTATTAACCATTTCGCCAAGCCGTTTTCCTCATTGATAAACTCATTTCTGAAAAATTTACATCATTGACAAAAAATTAGTTCACCCAGACTAGTTTTCAAAACATTCAACCGTTTATCAAAAGGATTTATAACGAATAACTTATGGTCTTCCAAACTTTCCCGAAAACTGCCCAGAATCTGCCAAAACAGCCCAAATACCTCACTTCGCGGCTATTTCTCTTTATGATCGAGACCCGTATGGACAAACTGCAGTTCTGTGACTTTTTAGATAAGGTGAAAATCTTTTTAAAACTACTGAGCTTCATTCCTAACTCTTCATATTTACTATTTCGCGACTAGTTTTTGCGAGACCATTTTGTCACTAATAGAAATACTACTACGTACTAAATCCTAAATTTTCTAGAAATAATACCCAAATACCCAATATCATAACTAATGAAGTATTAGTGAATACAAGTATATTTTTATTACTACAAGGCGTTATTTCAAGGATTTCAAATCGAGGATTTCAACACTAACATTTATATATACGATATATATATATACATTTCAACTAGTTTTATTTTCTAGTTGCCTTATTTTCCTAAGTTTTGGAAAAAGTATTATTTTGATAACAACAAGTATTTTTCAAAGAGTAGAGTGGTATAGGAAGCATGTGCATGGACATTCACAATATCATTTCATGATCTAAAGTAGATCGTTCATCATTCATATTAGGTTGCGGCTAGTGTGCGCGCCTTGTTTTTCAGTTCATTTCATGTTCATGGTACCATCATATCAGGTGAGTTTTCATAGCCCCGTATACATTTTATTATTGATTTCAAATCCCATGGGGGGAATACATTGCATCATTTCAGTACGAGCCCAAGTATCAAAACATATGTACATTGCTTAAGTTGCCTTGCTGCCTTGTGATAGTCCCCTATTATTATCATGTACAGTTAATTCCCTGAAAGCGAGAGTGAGTGGATAGATCTATTGAGGGGGACGCCTCCATCCGTGGTAGTATTTACCAACAGTAAGCGGATGCATTTCATGTCTGTTACATTTGAGTGTTTTGGCAGAACATTCAGGAGGGGCATATAATTTCAACAGTTTAGCTTCGGTGCCATGTGCTTAAGGTCTATTGTACTATTTTATGTGACTTTTGTCATACACTTATACTTGTGGTGGCCGTACAACATTACATTTTATAAACCTATGGAATTCACCAACATTCGTGTTGACGTTTTAGCAATGTATTTTAGGTTATTAAGGTAGCTCATGTGACATGCATTTGGACCTTCATGGAGTCGCGGAGTCGACGCGTCTCACCATTATTTCATGCACTTATGTAAACGTTTGATCTAGTAGGACTAGTTTTCATAAACATGCAACACCTTTTGGGGACCTCATTTTGTAAACTCTGAATTATTTCAATGATCAAACGAAGTATTTTCCAAACGACACTTTAGGTCGTTCAATGTAACTGTAACTGTGATGTTATGGCAGTCATCCCCAGGTATTCCATTTCGCTGCAAGTCAGGTAAATTGGGGGTGTGACAGGTGACATAAGCATCACTGCAGGAGCAAAGTCTGAAGTAGGAGGCACAGGGTCTTCACTTTCTGAGTCAGACGATATTGCGATGGGGTGCGGAGACATAGTACTGTAACAATCCGAATAGTAAATGTAAGTTAAAATTATAAACATGTTAGCCTTGCTAAAACTCATATAATAGGCAACATTCTTAAATGTTAGGAATACATAGGCACAGAGGGCATGAGATATTTAGGTTTTTGAAAATTGTCCTTTTTGAAAGAGTAATTATAGTCCAGTGTTTTTTAAAAATATACCTGGTTCGCTATAACCATGGCTCTGATGCCAATCTATAACACCCCCTAAAATCGATTAACGGCAGTGGAAGACTTAACGGGGTATTACGTAGTGGATCTTTGTCACAATCTTAGTAAACGTTTAGAAAACACATTTTGTCATTCATTTCAAATATTTGATTACGTAAATAGTTTGAGATAGACAAGTCATATCTTCACAGATATGTTTTATTTAGTTGAATGATAAAGAAAATGTTTATTTTAGAAAACCCGTGCTCGGGTTAATGCCCTTCTCATTGCCTTGATCATCCATTCCTTAATTACCTGAGATAACATGCTAAAAGTCAACAAAAGTTGAGTGATGTCCATAGGTTTAAGTTTAAAGTTCGAACATAAGTAAGGGTGTTAATTGTATCGATAACCAATTAACAAGTTCAAAAATCAAGTTTGTTATTGCATTAAGCTCATGAAACGCAACGATTAGACAGGCATCAATGTGTGATGTAAACTAATATAAAAGGGGTGCCCTTAGGATAGGTCTTTGCCAGTAACCTATGAGTTTGTTAAATATTGTGCGCCTAGTCGCTCATCCTAGCTAAACTAAACGGGGATTGTCAGTCCTAAATAGATCTATTCCCAGATATTCACGTTCACTCGCAAGTGATTAAGGTTCATGATCGAGGGGCTTTTGGCAATAGCTACTTAAGCAATAAAAACAGCAGGCATAGCATACTAAAAATATTGTGTTCTAGTTTGAAGCATGTATCTCCCCATAAAAGAGTTTAAAAGTTTAAAGAGTGGGCTATGAACACACACCTGGATAGCTCGGTAGTACTAGTATCGTTATTCAAATGATAGGTGGAAACGGCTTCAACACACAACCTAAGTAAAATATATGGCAAGTTTTCAGAGTTTGATAGTCTAAGTTCAGTTTATCGCGAAAGTTGTTTACTATAGTGTATGGTTTTGTTAGTCGACTCATAGCAACTTAAATGTGCGTGTTTAAATGCCTGATGTTCAAGAACAAAAGTTATATTTCAAAATATAACTTGTGAGTATGTTCTTGTTGACGTAGTGTAGAGATTTTACAAAAAAAGACCGAGATCGGTGGTTGGTAAAACAAAATTCGGGTTTAAGCTTTGGTTAATAGTTTTTTTTTATTATTTTCTTATCGTAGTATTATATATATATATATATATATATATATATATATATATATATATATATATATATATATATACTTATATATACGAAAATATGGAATGTTACGTTATATGTCGAGAGGTTAGAAAGGTCTGTGTGATTGACAAACGGTGGATAGGTGTCAAAAAGTGAAATGAGTTTGAGAGGATGTGTTAATTGTTAAAGGTTTTCTATTTATTATTTTCGTTATTACGTTATATATATAAATTATATATATTTATTTATTTAACGAAAAGTGCTTGATCGAATCGGTTTTATTTAAAATACTTATATATATATATAATATAAATTATAATATTTATATTTTATTAAAAACCTTTATGTTTTAAAAAGTTTACCTTTTAACCCCCTAACGGCATAACTTTACACCGTTAGTCCAAAACGTTATTTAATTTCATTTTTAGTCCAAAACTCTTTTATATTAACATTTTATACCCAAAACATTCTAGATTTACAGTTTTCATCACAAAAATGTGAAAATGACAAATTTCCCTTAAACTTTTCATATTTACAGTTTTAGTCCCTCGGTTAGGAATTTTTGCAAATTTAGTCCAAATTTCACCAACTTCAAAACATAATATTTTTATTTTCTAAATAAGTTTGAAACAGCTTATTTAAATCATAAAAACAGCTTATTTCCAAAAAGAGCTTATTTCGAGTTAATTGGGCCTTTAACGAGCCAAAGTTAGGCCCGTTAAGGTTTTTGAAATCATTGGGCTTAGGAAACTTTTGGGCTTTCCATTGGGCTTATTTTTGGACTCTAAAACTTTAGAAAACAGCTTATAGGATCATCTTATCACATAAGCTAATTTTCGGCTTAATGGGCTTATAAGCCCAAACGTTAGTTTTAAGTTTTAAGAAAACGTGACGAGCTTTAGGGTTATACGAGGGATCGTGTGAGGTTATGGGGGTGAGTTAGAGGCCTAGCTTGTTAGTTTACCATGTGAACTAATATTTCAAGCTTTAAAAATACTATGTTGTGTGTCTATTTTTAAAAATACGAGACCAAAGTGTGTCGACCATACCCACGTTTAAAACAATTTTCAAAATATTTCTATGTGTTGGGTTGAAATCGTATAGGTCAAGGTAACTTAGAACGTTCTATATATACTACTTATAAGTGGTTATAAACGAAATGTGCTTTACTAAACTTGGTTTGTATTGTGATAAACTTATAGTTTAGTTAATAGTATATATACGTTATAACTTAATAATAACGAGAAAATAGGTAAAGTAAATTTGTAGTAAAGAAAATAAAACGTGAAGGAAATTTAGAAGGGAGGGTTTGCTCGCCTCACCAATTAATGGTGGAGTAAAAAACAAAACTTGGAGGCTTAGAAACGAACAAAGGAAAACTTGAGCTTGACTCCCACGTACACACAAGCCACCAATCGTGTGGTATAGCTTGGTACGAGACTTCCAAGGCTTACCAAAGTTATACGTTCACCAAAAGAACTTAGAACTGAGTTTGTGAGTGGGAAAATGATTAAGGTGATGTGCATGGTTCATATACGTGCATGTACGCATGTATATATATACACAAGAGGTTTGGAAACGTGGGAAATGTGCCCCTTAGTGACCAAGGAGTATATGGTACTAGGAATAGGGAACAAAACAGTTTTGTGATGATGAGGGTGGTTTATGAATCGTCCTTGTGCACAAACGAGTAAGGAGAAAACAACAAGTTTGCATGGTTTGCGTTTGGACTTGTAAAACGTGGTCAACAAGTTTGTGTGAGGATTTTCATGCAAATAGTAGAGTTGGTGCATGATTTTCGTCCTTGTGGAGTGTTTGCCGGAAGAAAACAACAAGGGAACATGGTTTGGAGTTGAGTTTATGGGTGTAGGGAAGGTCAATCCCTTTTAAACTATGCATGACACTTCTAGGAGACCTCATTGTGCCTCTTCAGTCCAAAACGAGTAGAATGTTGAAGGGTTTACACGTATACGTCCTTGTGGTATAGTTAACGACAGAAAACAACAAGAAAATCATCATTATACTTGTCTTCACTCATTTGTGGGTTTGTGAAAGGTCAAAACACAATAAAAACGTATTCTAACGACTTTGAGAAACTTTGGTGCCAATTTTAGGTTGATATGAGGTGTTGTATACTCAAAAATGAATTTTTAGTTCTTGTAGTCACGTAAAAACGAGGCCAAGCTTTGTTTGATTTTCAGGGACTAAACATGCACGTTAGGAAAAGCATTTTGTCACTTATGATACTTGGGTAGGAGGGTTAACGAGAGGTGCAAAAATATTTAGGTGTCGTTTGTGAAAATTGTGAATAAACGGGGCAAAGTAAAAGGGATATGAGGCATGGTTTCGAAAATATTAAAAGGAAGTTGGGCTTGGGCTTACGGGTGGACTAGGACCAAAGAAGAAAAGAAAATAAATCAAAGGGTCTGTTTGGCTTGTGCGGTGTGTAGCAGAGTTGGGCCGAGGCCCAATGGGTGTTTAGGCCCATTCATGGAAATTTTCGTGAGCTCGGGAATTTATTAAGACGTGTTTGGTTAGTTATCGGACTATATATATATAATTATATAAATATCACGTTACTTAAAAAATGTTAGTTATAAAATTAATTCGCGATACTTAGACTATCTAGGTTCGTGTGTAAGCGCATTCCCAAGTAAACGGTGGTCACAAACGACGTTGTGATTATAAAAGTATATCTCGACTAACAAACAAAAATTTTGTTATCGGTAAAAACAGTTTTTAATTATCGTAATGATTCGTAAATCATAGGTTTGCATTTACTATTCATAAGGGAAAATTACGGATGGTTACAAAATCCTTGAGATGTTGATTAGGATCTTCGGAACGAAGTCCATGCAATGCACATCCGCTTTGCACCAACCGGATGGTCTAGGATCGCAAGGGAGAAATATTGGCTCCTTGAGTAAGCTCAATGGTGTTTCGATAACCTTGGTGGCTAGCACGGGAGTACTCTCCTAAAGTGCGGGGTCTAGGAGGTTTGTTTGGTTGTGGTGGGTTTTGTGGGTGATTTTGTTGTGGTGGGTTGACGGGGTTAAAGATATTACCACCTTCCATGATGGTGGATGGTAATGGTTACGAACAAAGGAACAAAGAAATAAGATAGTCTAAAGAAAACCTATAAAAATAAAATAAAAATCCTACTAGAAAGAAATCTAGCAAGTAGACCTAATAAAAAGAAATTTCAACCTAAACAATAACTATTCCCCGGAAGCGGCGCCAAAAACTTGATGCGTTGTTTTGCAAACTTCCAAAAGGTTTTACTTCTCAAAGGATCTTGAGAAGCTTGCAATCCCCACAAGGTAGTGTACCTGACCGATGTAGTATAGTGTAGTGGCAAGTACGGGGGATTGATCGTTCTTTGTTGAGTGTTTATTCACTCACCTTTTCTTTACCAAATTATAACTAAATAATCCAAAAACTAATCCAAATTGCCAAAGAAAATGTGTTTTTGTGATTGTGAATGTGCAGGTACGGATATTTCATAAAAAGATGAAAAACAAACAAAAACCGGTAAAAACGAGCACCAGAGTGGAATGAGTGTAGAAAGTCAAAGATAGTCAAAGCTGAGCCTACATAATTCAAAGAAGACCTCATAGATTTGAGAAATGTCAAAATTGATCCTTGGTTGAGTTTCAAGAGATTGTCACTTTTAGTCCTTCAAGTTTCAGAAATGGTCAACCTTAGTCGTTTGAAGACATCTTTCAAGATATGACATTTTTGGTCCTTAGAGAATCAGAAAATCACAACAAAAGCCCTTGGATCACAAAATTGGGAAATAACAGTTTCAGTCCTTATAGTTTCATCATATTCACGTTTGGTCCTTGTTAGTTTATAACACAAAATCTGAATATAGAAACATAAGCTTAGTCCAAATAAAATTAGTCCAATTACCAAATCCAATTTCCTAAACCACACAAAACCTAGTCAAAAATCCAAAATCCAAAACAACAAACCAAAGCCCATTACCCAACACCTAGACCCGAGCCCAAAACCTTTGGTCAAACACCACTTAACCACGGGTCAAACACCAATAAAAAAAATCATTTACCCTTCCCGCCCCCCAATTCACCCCATTTACCCAGAAATCACTATTCACCATAAACCCTAATTTACCCGTCTCATCTATTAACAGCAAGTAAGGGTAATTCCATACAATTACATGGTTTCTATAAGGTCAGGAGCATGTCAGGGTGTGTCAGCATCCAAGAAGCACAAAGAATTACACTTGGCAGCCTTCTATTAGTCTCTACACGTCATGATATATGATCCAAGGGTGCAAATCGTGAAGGAAATGATTGATGATGATCTAAGGGATCAATGATGTTTAAAAGAAGCCCATCACACGGATTGCCAAGCTGGCAATCCGTGACCCCCTTCCTTCTAGATCCTTATCTCTTTTACTATAAATAGAGGTGTAGATAGCCTGTTTTAGGTGGTAGAGTTTAGTGTAGCGTAGCTCTGCCCATTTTATTTCTCAGTTATAGTAGTGTAATCTTCTTTTAATTGTACTCTTTAATGTTTTAATGAATTCAGTTTTTACTTTTAATCAATTCAACTTATTGTTTACTTCTTAATATTCAGCTTTTATCTCCTTAATTTTCAACTTACTTCAGTTTGTTAAACTTTTCATACAAGTTTACTTTCAATTCCGAATTCATTATATTCAAAAGCTTTATAAAAATCAGAAAAATACAAAAATATAAAAAGGAATTGTTGAATCAGCTTGCATATAAGCTTGTTTGTAGTTTAAACAATCTCATATTAGCTTGTTAGCTTCTGTGAGAGAGTTTGTTAGATTAAAACAGTTCCATATCTCTAATTCATTATTGGTCAACAAAAGTCAACTATCAGACTTTAATGGTGATTCATGGTGTATTATGGTATGTTAAGCTGAGAAATGAAAGAGCTTAGCCTATCTAAAGTTTGTTGTTTTTATGGCACATGGGTTGAGTACCGCTGCATACCGAAAAAATCATTGTAAGTATGTTTCTTCTATTAAGATAACTGGTATTGAGTTCAGTGGGTGCAAACGGGTTCGGTTAACTCCTTGATCTGCCACCTAGAGTGGTATGAATAGCTGCTCTGACCAACCCTAGTTCACTGGGCTTAATCCAAGTTAATCTTGGGTGTGAGTTTCGTAGTATTAGTTTTATTTTTCAGTTTGTTGTGTCTAGGTCGCAGGATTTTAGGATTTATGATGTCTTGGAAGTTGAGATTGATTGTATTGTTGGTGGTTTATTCTTGTTTATACGCGTTCTTGATATAAAATTCGATATACAGTTTAACAATATAATGGGTTTCAAGTTTGATATACATTGGTATTGGAAAATTAAACTCTATAAAAATTTTCAAAACAATTTTCAAGTGCGGTCCTTGGAAACCTTTGTGTTTGTCTTTGCGATTATTTGATCTGTCTATGTATTGGATGAAATCAGTGGTAACCGGCTATTTCTGTGGGGGTGAACGGATCTAGGGGTGATTCCGGGCTACCTTTTACCATAGATGGTCGGTTTACTTAACCCGTTGTAGTTGAGCTCAGATATCGAGCCTCAGACTATTGACATAATCTTTCTTGTGATTAAGACATGGCGGAGGTAGTATGTACTCCCGATCAGGCTCAAACGACACGGTCAACTGTTTGCACTACTAGCGATTGTAATTGCAAAGATTTGAATTCATTGGAAGTACTCCCAAACTTGTAAATTCTTTTGAAAAATTTTGAACTTTAATTATCCACTAACCAATTACAATAATTCTTTGACACTGTCTAAATTTGACAACTTATTACTGGTTAGCCACGAATGTTTGCGTAAACACTAATTTGGATTACATTTATTAGTTGTTACTCGTTTTAATTTGTTAAATTATGTGTGACCAAGCTGTATAAAAGTTCATATTTATGTGTTTATCATTTGCCAGTCCTTTAAATCGATGTATATGTGTTTTTTTGGTTGGTTTATTAGATATTCGTTTGTTTTTTCCTACCTGTAGTTTATTTTTGACCAAAGACCCTGAAATATTTCCTAAATGCCTATAAGAATGTGTGTGTAAAAATCAGTGAGGAATTTAGGATCTGCGTAAACACCAATTTGGATTACATTTATTAGTTGTTACTCATTTTAATTTGTTAAATTATGTGTGACCAAGCTGTATATAAAAGTTCATATTTACTTATGTGTGTATCATTTCTCCCATTGTGTTATATGAATATTACGTATATATGGGTTTTGAGAGTAACATTGGTTTGTTGTTAGGCGTATTATTTGTTACTTTTTTTACTTTCAAATGAGAGATACATGGCATTTTGTATTTGTTGAACACGTGCGCAACCTGTTAATAAAGTCATACTTTAGACTTTGACTAATTAACTGAGCGACTTAACGCTATTGATAGACTTCCTGCGTATTAAACTATTAATGATTCATTTTGTTCGGTTGGAGTGCAATTAAATTAGAAAAAAGTGTATACATATATAGCTATGTAATTTTTTACACCGTCTTCTAACTAATTACACACAAACATAGATAACAGTTACATTTCGGGAAATTATTATTATTATATATACTAAAACCCATTGGGATGAATAGTAAAATCACTGTTTTGCACTGTTCATTGCCCAATTTTTGCTTTTAGACCCTGTGGTTATAGATCTATTGCAAAGTTAGTCCTAAACGCCCGTTAATAATGTATAGAAAAAGCCCTTAGGTTAACTTTTAATTTCAAAGTTAGTCAACATACCGAAAATCTCAGGCCGTAAAAAATCATATTATTTTCATAAACACTTTTCGAAAATAGTACTTACGGTTATCAACCTTTTGCATATATAGTCCTTAATAACAAAAATATTTTTTTTACAACCGTTTCATTTAATGGTTTGGATTAAACAAAACATTCCCGCAGCAACGCGCAGGTAACAGTTACATTTCGGGATGTTGATATAAATAATGTTTAAAAACGTTATTAATATTTCTCAATAAATCCATGTTTTGATAATCACAAAACTCAAATCAAATTAAGTCATGATTAAGACGTAAACAAGTATTTAGTAACAAATATTTACCTCTACATCTAATATCACTTAAGGTATGCATAAACTAAGCATCTTATGCATTACATGATCAAAGGAAACCTTGTCTTAAGACATAACATTTTATAAAATGATATTAACATTTTATATATATTAGTAAATCATTTTTGGTATTGTTGTATTAAACTACAAAGATATGATTTCAAATTTCCAACCAAAAAGGGCAAATTTTTTCCAGAAAAACTTTCCCAACGTTCAGTAGGGCGGCCCCCTTAATCATTAAGGGGACCGCCCCCTAATTAAGGGGACCGACACGCTCCAGAACAGTATTTTCTGGCCCTTTAAATACTGAATCATTCCACATATTTTTCTCACCTTTTTGCACTAAAAACCTTCTGATCTAACCTCCATTCCTATCTAAAAAATCCTTTGATCATATAATTCATAAGTCTTTGTTTCCAAGTGATCCAAAGCTTCATCCACTCAAGTGCAAGAAGAAGAACACTCCTCTACATCCATTTAATTGTAGTAGTGTTGTGATTAGCTAGTTTCATATTGTAGTAGTGCTAGATATTTGTAAAGTGTTGTGAAAGCTTGTTGATTGTAGAAACTAGGTGTGTTGTAAACTAGTGTAGTAGTTGTGATCTAGTTGTGCTTAGAAGAAGGTGTGAAGTTGACAAGAAGAAAAGGTGTGAAGCTTTCTTGAAGAAGTTGTGAAGGTGTGAAGTCTTGAAGAAGTTGTGATATTAGTTCTAGCTACTATTAGAACTCGACATTTAGCTTAGTGTCGTTAATAGGTGTAAGCCAAGGTGTGTAAGGTTTCTCCGCCATAAGGAGTTTGTTGACATAGTGAAGAAAACTCTCGAGTGTGGTACTCGGGGAGTGGAGTAGGGCAAGGAAGGTGTCCTTGTAGCCGAACCACTATAAATTCGTGTCTTGTGGTTTGATCTTTCTAACTCTATCTTTTCTTCATTCCATTTCAATACTTGTATTATTAGATTAGACTTGCTCATATTGGTTGTTACTTGAATTCACCTAAGATTGAATCGAGAGTTTTTATAAGCTACAAAACATTTTGGAAATAAATTTAAAAAGGACGTAAAACTATTCAACCCCCCTTCTAGTTTTCCACAATTGGTATCAGGAGCCACGTCTAGCAAGATCTTTAAAATATATTGTATTTTAAAACTTGTAACGATCTATGGAATCTGAAAAATATTTAGAAGGGCTAGCTAAAGTGATGGCTATTGAAGAATCAAAGAATTTGTCAACATTACAACTTGATGAATTAATTGGAAACTTAAAAGTCTACGAAGAAATTATAAAGAAAGATTCCAAAATGGTCAAAGGAAAACGAGAGCAAAGCAAGTAAATCGCCTTGAAAGCTAGAAAGGAATCTAGTATCCAAGATAGCTCATCTTCCGAAAGTGATGACGAAGAATATGCCATGGCCGTAAGAGATTTCAAGAAATTCTTCAAAAGGCGAGGAAGATTCGTAAGACAACCACATGATGAAAAAGAAAACATTTCAAAAGAGTAAGGATGACAAGAATAACAAGAATGAAAGGAAATGTTTCAAGTGTGGTGATCCAAATCACCTTATTGGAAAATGTCCAATGATGACAAGAGATCAAAATCAAAGAGCAGTTGTTGGAGGAGCTTGGGGTGATAGTGATGAAGATGAGAAAGAAACGACATAGGAGGAGAAGTGTCTTATGGCGAAGACATCAAATGAGGTACGTTCCGAAACCGAATATTTTAGTGATGAAAATTTATCATTAGATGAAAAAGACTTAGATAATGAATATAATAGACTATGCAAATTAGGACAACTAGTAATGGCCAAAAACAAATCACTAAAATATATAAACAATCAATTGGAAAATGAAGTGCTAGAACTAAAAATTAAAATACATCAACTTGAAAAAGGTAAAGAAATTTTTGAAGAATGTAAATCATGTCAAGAGCTTAAAGGTGAAAACGAAATACTCAGGGAAGAAATTCACAAACTTGATAAATTTGAAAACATTAGTCACTCACTTAGTAAAATAATAAGTTTTCAAAGAGTATCCGGAGATAAAACCGGTTTAGGATTTAACTCAAACGAAGCTTCAATAAGCGAGATTAAAAATGTCAAATTCGAAAATGAACTTAACGAACAAAAACCTCTAAAATCTAATCCTAAGTATATACTTATTAATGATAGAAAAATACCTATTGCCAACAATGAAGAAGTAAAAGCTTTTTATAAACCATCTTTAAAAACCGAAGTAGGATCTTCTAAACCTAAGACAAGATCTAAAACTCCACCACCTAGAAAACCAAATAACCCTCATCCTAGGTCTAAAACACCTCAACCAAGAAGAAATCAAAATAGGCTAAACTACAATAACAATAGTAATCAAATGTGGAACTATCAACAAAGCTACAATCCTTGGGGTATACTACCACCTTTCATGCATCCTAGTCAAATGTTAAACATGTTTGGACCAAACAACTTTGGACCAAAGACGCAATGGGGACCAAATAGCTAGATGAACATTCCTTGAGGCAATCTTGAAGTTTTCTCACCATAGACTTTTTCAAAGTCTATATGTCATCTTGAAGATTTTTGTTGAAGAGCGCCGGGTACACCAGTCTTTCACAACTCATTGCCATGCTTAGATAAATATGCTTTGTTTGATTACGTTGTTTGTATAGATATAGCTTACTATTTTTCTCTATTTGTTTGATCATATATATATATATATATATATATATATTCTCGTACTTATTATATTAGATATACATATATATATATATATATATATATATATATATATATATATATATATATATATATATATATATATATATATATATATATATACATGCTTGCACATAACCTAGATACGTCATTAGTTGACTTTCTAGAACTCCAGGAAATTGTTAGTTAATCGAACCCTTTCCTTCCCCCTCGTGTTACTTTTGATCTTTTACGCTCAACACATTATTCTATTATGTCCACTCTTAGAAGACTCATGATGATGAAGAGATATGAGTCAAGTGGACTATTATCCTGTAAGAATGCCTTCGCACGTGAACACTATGGATGAAACAAACTCGTTTCGCCAACTATATTCTATCTCCGTTATCATCTCTCAAACCTCATCTATCAACCCATCATTCACTCACATCTATACATATATATATATATATATATATATATATATATATATATATATATATATATATATATATATATATATATATATATATATATATACATATATATATACATATATACATATATACACATATTCACATATTCCCGAACACACCTCAAATCCCTCATCAACCTAACACTTTGATCATTTTATCCAAAATTGTCAAAGGTACATTTTAATTATCAAAACGGTAATTAAAAATTGTTAAGTATTTTATCATCGTGCCAATAAACGCTTACGTATTTTTGATATATTATAAATCTAATTATATACATATAAACATATTTGTTCCAGAAATTAAAACCACGAAAATTCGAAAATTCAAAGGGCGGCTCCCTTAATAATTAAGGGGAACGGCTTGTTATCGAGGGCGGTCCCCTTAATGTTTAAGGGGGCCGGCCATCTGATACTTTCAATTCCGTTTTCCACCTTAAAACTTTTGCCAAACACTCCATTTGTTCATAATTTCCTTCCTCACCTTTGCTGTGTACGAACCAAAACCATCAAAATCCTTCACCAAATCACCAATCCGGGGTTGTTTCGCAAGGGGCAAACGCTAACCAAACGTATAACAACATCTTTTGTAAGTTTTCTAACATACATTTCATCACATTTCATTAAATTTGATGTCCTATCAATAATTAGGTATTTTATTAAAATTTATTTAATTCGAATTTTAGTGAAATTGAAGCTAGGAATTGAACAACCAAATGCTTCCCATAGGATTAGAATGATGTATTCCTACTCAAACTTAGTATTACACATCTTTTTGTCAAAATCTTTAATCGCCCATAAACCCTTGTTGAATTTCATTTTTCAAAAAAACACATTGTTGATATAACTCTTAAAAACTAGTTAAAACTTACTACATTATATTAGTTTAATGTTGTAAACAGTCAAAACATACTTCTCAATTCATTACAAAATGGTTCATGAAGACAACATGGGCGTTTGGTTCATGAACAAATTATAATTATATGTAGTTATTTAAAACTTCAAACTAGCTCATAAAATTTGTTAAAACTATTAGAGTCAACAGATGTCATCAAGATATATAATCAAGATATATATTGATGTTTTAGGTTATATTCATCTAGTTAAGGGAGCATTTGGTTTATCTTGAAAATGATATTTTGAAAACCATAAAGGATTCTACTATGAAGCTATAAAACTAAAAAAACTTGCACAATGTCTTGAACAGACCCTTGAAAATGATGTTTTGAAAATGATATTTTGAGAAAAGTAAAGTGTTACTTTTCTAATAGGATAAAAATGAACTAAAATGACTTATAATGTTTAGGATGGGCTCAGTCTAGTGTCGGTTGGTAATTATTGTCTTTTAGACCTAAAACCGGAAGCCTAAAAATCAAGGAATGACTTATAAAATCAAGGAATGATTTTTGGTCAAAAGAGGAGGAAAATATGTTGACTTTTCCAAATGAATTTGAAAACTCAAATTGTCTCATAAACGCGGTGTAGGTATAGGCTAAGGTTACGGATAAGCCGAAGTGCTTGAAAACGTAAGTTTCTGTTTCTCACGGTCCTGGGTCTATTTGGTAACATTTTTCTTAGTCATGATCAATTCTCTAATTAATCATGAGCGTATCAAACATTTATCTGATGTGGGGAAAATTGACGCGGTTGAGTTTCGTTGTGCGTAGGCTTTTTGAATGACGCTTTAACCTAAACGTGTATTTCCTTAATAACTTTCGTGAGAATGATCTGATGAGTGTCAAACTTTTATTTTGCCATGGAAATGATTTATCACACGAGAATATGAAACAAAAATAAAATTTTGGAAAATGAATAGTGAAAGTGAATAGTAAAATTCCGAGGATGGATAGTGATCCGAAAATGTGAGTTGTTACATATGTTTTGATGATCACAAAAAGAAAACTCATCAAACCAAAGATCTTGACGTAAATAAGTATTTAGTAGTAAATACTCACTTTCACCATCTAATCACTTAAGGTATGAATAAACAAAGTGTCTAATGCATTATAAGATCAAAGAAACATTTTTATTAATCACTAGATTTTTATAAAATGTCACAAAACATTTTATATCTTTTATAAAACATTTTTAGAATCAAAGGAATATGTTTAATTCATTACAAATATATGAATTCAAATTTTCAACCAAAAATGGCAAATCTAATACAGAAAAACTTTCCTCACAAAAGGACAAAAATTTCCAACGTTCTAGAGGGCAGCCCCCTTAATTATACTAGGTGGCCCCCTTAATCATTAAGGGGACCGCCCCCTAATTAAGGGGACTGGCACACTCCAGAACAGTGTTTTTTGGCCCTTTAAATACTGGATCATTCCACATATTTTTCTCACCTTTTTGCACTCTAAACTTTCTGATTCAAACCTCCATTTCTATATTCTAAAATCCTTTGATCATGTATACATTAATCTTTGTTTCAAAGTGATTCAAGCCTCAACACTCAAGTGCAAAGAGAAGAATACTTCTATTAATTAAGATTAGAAGTATTACAACTTAGTATCATCTTGCTATCTAAGTTGTTTGTTCATTTCATCTTGTTAATCATTTATACTTTGGTGAATAAGGTGTATATATTAGTTAGCTAGATTTTGAGATAGGATCTAGAATTGTTGATTGGTTGAAGAGGTACTAGAAGTGAAGAAGTAGAAGATCATAGCATTAGTGATAGGAGATATAAGAAGTTGTTGCATATTGAATTAGTGGTAAGTAGTGAAGAAGCTGAAGACTTTAAGTTGTGAAGACATAAAAGACTAGGAGGTGTGAAGACTTGGAAGCTTTGAAGCATATAAAATATAGAAGGTTTCAAAGTAGAAGAATCATCGTTGTGGTATATAGATAATGGCCCTTAAGTATAGAGATAGAAGAATTGAAGTTGTGAAGACTTACAAGCCTAGAAGTTGTTAAGTAGCCAAATCCTTGAAGTTGTGAATAGATAGAAGTTGTGAAGGTGTGGAGAATCAAGAGTTGTGAAGAATCATAGAAGGTGTGAAAGGGTGTGAAGAAGTTGTGGTGTGATTGTAGTTGTGAGATTGGTTCTAGCTACGATTAGAACTGGACATTTAGCTTAGTGTCGTTAACCGGTGTAAGCCTAGGTGTGTACGGTTTTCTCCGCCATAAGGGAGGTTATTGACTTAGTGAAGAAAACTCTCGAGCTCGGTGCTCGGGGAGTGGAGTAGGGTAAGGAAGGTGTCCTTGTAGTCGAACCACTATAAATCCTTTGTCTCTCGGTTTGATCTTTCCATCCCTCACTCTTTGCTTACTTATTTATTAGCATTTCGTATTTAGTTATAATTGCTTATGTTGTGCATATATTGATTTCACATAAAGATCAAACTAGGTTCCACTCACAACATTAATTTTATATAAACAAACCATAAGGTTATTCACACATTAAAACACTTATACATATATAAATATATATATATATATATATATATATATATATATATATATATATATATATATATATATATATATATATATATATATATATATATGATATATGAAATTATAATTTCTACTCAACATTATATAAGTAGTGCTTATATGATAAGTTTGAACAAACTAGTATCTATACTTTTGTATCAAAGATTTTTGAAACTTGCGTCTATTCTTTAGAAGCAAACTTTTACAAAACAAAAAGGATGTAAAACTATTCAACCCCCCCCCCCCCCCCCTTCTAGTTTTCCACAAATTATATAAATTCAGAAACACCTTTGCAGCAGCATCATTATGCTTCATTAAATTAGCAACTTGCTGCATTAATGTTGTTACTTGACTATTTAGCTTAAAAACCATTTCTTCAATAGCTACCTCTCAACTCGATTTCCCGGTATCAATATCTGCATCTCCTCTATACGAATCTCCTCCTCCAACTCGTTCAGGTTCCGAGTTATCGACCTGTGCAGATGGTGACTTATCATTATAAAACTCTTGAAGTCTTCTCAACCATGCTTGTTTCATCTCTTTGCCGGTTGCAGTCAGTCTAAGTATTAGATTTGAATCCTAAAAAAAATAATAAAAATAATAAAAAAATAAAAAAAAAACCAAAAAAAAAAACAAAATAAAATGTGGTTGTATTATAAACACATAAAAAAGATGACTTACTATTATGAATCCTAACCAAAAAAAACAGTAATAGTAGTAGTAGTAGTAGTAATAGTAATAGTAATAGTAATAGTAATAGTAATAGTAACAACAACAACAACAACAACAACAAGAACAAGAACAAGAACAAGAACAAGAACAAGAATAATAACAATAACAATAACAATAACAATAATAATAAAATAAAATAAGTAGTAGTAGTAATAGTAATAGTAATAGTAACAACAACAACAACAACAACAACAACAACAACAACAACAAGAACAAGAACAAGAACAAGAACAATAACAATAACAATAACAATAACAATAACAATAACAATAATAATAAAATAAAATAAATTAAAAAATATAACGTAGTCGTATTGTAAACACTCACAAGTACATAAAAGGATGTGTTCATATCTAATTTCATATTGTGTCTTAGTTATTTTTACCTTCCCAAGCAGTTTATGGTAGTCGGTTTTACGAAACCGATTATTATCGCTCCACGCAAGACACCTTGGTAAAACACTAGCATCTTTGACCCACCAACGATCACTATTCGGAAACGTCTCCAAAATCCAAACCTGTTAATTTCTTCAGTTAGCCAAGCAACTAATTAGCAAATATATATAAGTATAAAAACATATAATAATAACCTTAAAGGCCCTAGCAAATCCATTTATGGAGTATGTTGCCTTGCTACTAGGGTCGGACTATAGTTTCAAAATGTATGACTTTCTATGATCTGCAACCAGGTTGACCATCCTCTCATAAAATTCTTTCCAAAAGTATTCACCCCAAGGAAATTTGTTCCATGCTGCAAGATCCTCTGCTAACATCATAATTGGCTTGCCCACAACCTGTCTTGGCTCTCGGCCCATAAAAATGCTTTCTGACATTATCAACAAACAAACCCGAACGACATACTCATCTGTGAGTTCTTTCCACTTGTATTCCTCCGTAAGGAACGACTGGAGTTCAGAGCCTTTGACATTGTACGATACACTTTCCGGTTTTTTCCCCTTCTTTTGGGGGACTTTTTCTGGAAATAGACGTCGAACTAAAGGAGGAATGTCACGCTTCTTTACTTCTGGAAAAACAACTTTTCGGGCAGAGAAACCAGTAAGCAAGCAAAACTCATTCCTTCTAAGCACTAGAGCATGATCACCAATATCAAACTTGAGAGTCGAGTCTATACTCGGGGAATCAGCGTACCGCTGATGGGGAAGAACGTAATTCAAGAGATGGTTATTATGGTCTAAGGATATAAGTTTTATCCATTTTGAAAATACAGTTTGGTCAAACAACCTTAGTCTATTAGGTGTCTTTAGCAAACGATCTCTAATAGAGTGAAGTAAATGTGTTGTGGACATTACTGTCACTTTGGCATCATAGACCTGCATTGACAAACAAACAATATACATTATTATATTTAACTAATATTAATGTGTTCAATAAAAATAGGAACATTACATGTAATAAAACAAGCTACCGTAAATTTTCATCTGGTTTAAATACCCCCAATTTTTTCATATCTCAAACACTAACTACAACAAATCCGTATACCACTCCATTTCAATCAAAGTGGTTGCCTAAACTACTGGGGTGTATGACTATGAGCTTTCCAATAAAAAGGGCAGTGAGAATGTGGCTATAGATGCCTTGTCAAGAGCATCCCTTTATTTAAATTTCAGCATAAGCATCCCTTTATGTAAACAAATGATCTCCTTCTTGTATCCTAAACAAACTGTGTAACAAAATCTTTGTTTTAGTAATCCGTAATTCAATTTCGAGTTCTATTATTTACCAGGGAATAAACCTTTAACCAAAAGAAATTCAAGTTCTATTCTTCTCCTATGAATTCCTGGTTGTTTTACTAGTTTGATCTTCGAAAGTATAATTCCTGGATTTAAACATACCTTTTTCATTTAGCAAGTATCAATTGGTATCAGAGCTAGCCCTACCTTTCGAGGTTCCAACACTCGGAGTGGTGACTTATAAAGTCTAGGTGTCCTCTCCTCTTTTTTTGCTAGCTTTTTGGAGTGAGTTCTACACCTAGCTTATAAACAATTGATATCAAACTACTTTCGTGAATTGTCCTAACTTCTATCTAAATTCACCTGACTGTTTAATTAACCGTATTCCATTTCCTAATCGACAAATAATATATATTGGAAAATTGTCTAGGTAACCATAACCGGAATAGTGAACGCACCTTAATCGGATCTGCGGTAGACATTGCGGAAACACAAGCTGAGTGTGTTTGTGTGATTTTTTTTATTATTATTTGTATTCTTTTTTATCCTTGTGAATGAGGTCGTTAAAAAAATACACGCATATTGGGTGATGTCATTCACGCATATTTAACACTAATTACTATGTAGCATTAAAAAAATAAACCCTAAATCAGATTAACAAAAGAACCCTACTAGATCTTCCAATCATCTATTAACAAAGAAACCCCAAAAACAACTTTTATTAAAATAAAACCAACTAGTAGATGATCAATTAATTAAGTGAAACAATGCATGAATCTATAAGCAATATATTCGGCAAAGAATACATTTGGAAAAGTGTCTAGATAACCATAATCGGAACAGTGAACGAACCTTAATCGGGTCTTCGGTAGACACTGCCGCAACACAGGTTGAGTATGTTTGGGTGTGTTTGAATAAGGTGATTTTCTTTTTTTCCTTTGTTCTTTCTTTTTTTCCTTTTGATTGACTAGAGTAGTAGATGAGGTAGGTTATCTTTGTGAGTGTGGTCGTTCAAAATTAATGGAAAATGATATACTCACAAGTGTCATATTTGACGGTTTAGATGCAAAGAGAGAACGAATTGGAAAAATATATAATATTGTCGTGTGTGTAAGAGGATTAGTAGGAGGATATTATAGGAGGCTTTAGCAATGCTGAAAAAAATATATACACGCATTGTCTAATTACTAGCAGGGTACCCGCCCCTGTGATTAAATTTAGGCACCAACAAAATAACAATGTCGAACTAATTAACCGGAGAAAAAAATGACTTTCATACCTAAAAAATGTTTGCCAGGGTATGTTTTTGCTTAGTTGATGAAACCCTAATTTATCGTCTTGCTAATTTTTTAGTTTGGTGATATATTATTATTTTTTTGCCTAATATATCAACTGATTTCTTTAATTCCCCCACCCCTCCCCCCCTCTTTTTGCTCCATTTAAATTGCCTAATATACCTAATAAAATGTTTGCTAGGGTATGTTTGATAGGGTTAGGATTTGGGAATAACCTCCCCCTATTCTTTTACTATAATAACCTCCCCCTTTGTTAAAACATATTCCTTCGGTCCTTCCACAACAAAGCTTTCTAGCAATTTGTTATTTGCCTTTCCCTCTTCGTTAAACATGAGAGTTTTAAGAGGAAAAAAATATGAGGCCAGTTTATATTTAGAAATTTTACCACATGCTTTGTAACTAATCTAACTAGGCATAGGTTCAACGCTTGTATTTTAGACTTGCCAGATGTAAGTTAATGACATTATGTTACTACTCCATGCTTAGTCAACTTAGTCATTTACTAGAGCATGACATGTCATATATACTTAATTGGTGCCTAGCTAATAATACTATAATAAGCTTTATATAACGCAAGTAATACGGAGTACTATTTATGGTCAAAGGTGAAAAAAAAATGGACACTAATTTTTGGACGGATGTTGATAAATTATTAACTTACTATTTATCTATGCTAGTTATAATACCCGTGCACGCACGGGTTTTTTTCCATAAAAATTTAATTATATAGTATTATCTTTTAAAAACAGAAAATCTTATGTATATTTTAAAAAGTTAGAGCATCAACATGTGCGAAAGTAAGAAAAATAGTTAGCATAAATTGTAAATATAATCATGGCATCGACCTTGTATTGGATTCTTGAACATGTTTCCTTATAATGTTATTGGGCCAAAGGTTCTTTGATCACATGGGTTTACACATAAATCAAATTTATTTTAAAATTTTTGTTTACTATATGTATATATAAGAATTTAGCCGTGAAAATTATGATATAAGTACAACTAATAAGTATGCATGAGTTTTTCATTATGTATTAATATCAATTAATATTTTATAAAAAATTTAGTGGATGAAAGATTTAACTTTGTTTAGCTGACATATATGTTAATGTTGAGGTTGGTGTTGTTGTTTAACTTTAACTACTGATATCATGTTGTAAAAAATGTGCGAGTTTAGTAACACATAATGAGTGTTGATGAAGTTTTTTAAAAATGTTTTTCCGGATATCCGTATATAAACTTTAAATAATAATTACATGAGTCGTTATAAGTACAATCGCGTATATTTATTTTCATATCACAGCAACTCTTACTTACCATTTGATATTTATATTACCGTTAATAATAACTTAACTGTATTTAATATTCAAACCCGTGTACGTATAGATTAAACTTTTAAATAGGATAACATGAGTTTTTATTTATATTTAACGTACATAGTAAAAAGTATTTTAATAGATGAAAGTTTGAAACTAATATTTATTTTAAAAGTATTTAACGTATATTAAAACTAATTCGTACATTTATAAAATTTTGTAAGTTTAATGGATGGAAGTCTCAAACCAATACTAATACTCATGTAATTGTAAACAAAGTTAATATTATAAAGTGTAAGGGGTTATTTGTTTATTCTCGAAAGTTATCAAAAAACATGGAGATTTATAATTTTACATTTAACTCCACATAATATATTTAAAATTCAACTACTAATGTTTTATTAATTACCTACTCTTTTTTAAGTTTTTATTTTCATAAATTTGACACATATATTTTTATGTGTTTTTTTTTCCTCAATCAAATTCTCCACCAAATTTATTAAAGTTTGACCAAAATCAATTCAATTTTGACTTTTAATTGGCTAATCATATTCCTCGATTTCGCTTATGTGTCAAAATCGATCATTCCTATTGGTCCAAATTTTTTTCCATTAAGATTGTTTTGTAAATAAAACTACGAAATGATGTAATTCCTTTATTATATAAAAGATTTTGCTAAAAAAAATAATCAACCTACTCTTGTCGGTGTTGTTGATGTTTATATTTTCCATATAAGTTTACTTCGTAATTTCGTATCAGAAGAATACTACTACTACTGTATCACTGAACAGTTGGGTCTCTTCTTGCGTTGGAGAGTGGGAGGTGGCATTTATTACTTTGGGTACTAGAACGAATAGGGGAGCTTTAGGCTTACGTGTTTGTTTGGGAATACAAATCGGCTGTGTGTGTGTATTTTAGGCGGGAAAGAGTAAAAGACTAAAACGCCCTCTCGTGAATGGCACGTGACGGTTTAATAACACAAGTTCCTTACCTGTAGGCTGTAGCCTGTAGGCATTGTTAATGACAGATGTTCTGTAGTAAACTTTTTTTTGACTTAATGCTTACTATATGTCCCTTAAATAAGAAAAATTGTTAAGAGATTTGTGGTAGTCCATATTAAAGACCAATCATATTTTTTTAAGGGTTTAGGCCGCACAATAGCTACGTACTTCCACTAATGTACCGTTTTGGTACGTGTACTTATTTCTGTTGCACTTAATGTTTTTTACTTTTATTTTTTGTTCCATTTTGGTACGTGATGCTGACGTGTCTTGCAAAATGGAACAAAAAATAAAGTAGACAACATTAAGTGGAACGGAAATAAGTACAATTACCAAAATGGTACATTAGTGAAAGTATGTACCCATTTTATGACCTAAACCCTTTTTTTTTAAGAAAAATTAATGTCATTACCCAAAAAAAAAATGTTAGATTTGTAGTGCTTACAAGGCTACAAGCAATGATTTGATTGGTCGATTTAAAAAAATAAATGGTAGAGATTTTTAGAGATAAATCATATGACCCAATTGTACAAGTAATTTATGCATTAGGCATACATTTAGGCATGTGTTGTAGGTCTAAATAGCACTACTCTCTTTTTTAAATATTTAATATGGTAGATTACACCGATACTCCCTGAACTTCACCCCGTTTTCTCGTTTGGTCCCCCGTTTCGTTTTAGTGGCGTACGAGGCACCTGTATTTCCAGAACGGTGCGCAAATGGTCCCTCGAGCCCGGTTATGGGCTTATGGCTAACGAGCGTTATCTTTCCTCGTTAGAACCAGAGCTCTCTTCCCTGCTTTCCTTCCTTTTTTAAATGATTATGTTGAAGTCGTTAAAAAAGAGACAATATTGTATCACAAAAAAAAATATATATACTATATTTGAGTCGTCAAAAAAAAGAGAAACGGTCGTTCAGAAAAATATCAAATAAATTGAGTCTAAAAAAAGGGTTAGCAATAGGCGGCATAACTTAGCTATTAATTGGATAGAGTGGCTATTTATTCCTTGTAACGCTCTATCAACTCTTTTTAATTTTTTGCCTAGCATCTTGCTAAGCTTTTAATCTTATTCTCCGCCTTTAAAAAAACAAATATAATAAATAAAAATGAAAAATGCTTCTTGTAACACCCCCAAAATACCGCAGCGGAAGACTGTGTCATTGGGGTGCTACTTCATAATACAAAGCACAAGATATAGAAAACGACCTCTAAATGAGACGTTTTGAAAAGTTACCATTCGATTAATGAATTCAAAGTAACAAACATGAGATTCCAAAGTATGATACATAAATGTATACAAAATGTTTGAATGGTAAATGACAAAAGCGTAAGTCTTCAGAATATGCAGCTTGACTCTAAGTTCCACGCACTAGCTATCGCCTTACTAACCTGAGATAAACATGCTCAAGTGTCAACACAATGGTTGGTGAGTTCATAGAGTTTGTCTTAAAACAGTTGAAAAGTCTTAAAGAATGTTCACACAGCAAAGGCATTGTGAATCCACTCAGTTGCAAGTCCCGCCCATAACAACACTTGCAACCTGTGTGTCCACAACCCACTGCTACAATATAATATGAGTAAGACATGTATAAGTTCATCACAACAATTAAGCAATTAGTAGTGAGTCTCTACTTCATCTCCGAAGACCTCACTTGGGTATGCTGCTCACAAGGAAGGTAATAGCATTGGTTCTACTTCATATCCGAAACCCAATGCGTGTGTTATCCAAGGAGACTTACAAGTACTGGGAGCCACTTCCCAAAGACAACTGGGAGCCAATTCCCAAAGACAACTGGGAGCCAATTCCCAAAGACAACTACTAGCCACTAAATAGAATAACGCAATTAAGTATAACACAGTCATGTATGTATGCAACCAAGTATAATGCAATCAAGTATAAGACAGTCAAGTATAAATGTTTTGAGTATTTGCACAAGTAAGTAAGTAGTTGAGCATGTATCCCCCCCAAGAGTTAAAAAAAGTATGAAAAGAGTAGGGGCTATGACTCACCTTAAGTTATGATATCAAAACGTATAACGGAATCGATGGATTAAGCCAGGAAGTCTCTACGCGCAACCTAGAATATGACGTTGCGACTTAGGTTGGAGTAATGTCTAAGAATACGAAGAATTGCCTATATATGTCTTGCATATAGTTCATGATGTAGTACTTAGTATATAGTGTAAGTCGTTGAATAAAAATGGTTTATGAAACATGTATAGTTTGTATATCTCTTACTACCGTTCGGGCCGACATAATTCAGAAGTCATGCAGTAAACGTTCGAGGAGCCAGGACACTTTAATTCGTAAATCCACAACTCATCTCGACGGCTTACTTAATGAACTCCTCACATGAGGCTCCCTACTATTGTAGTGTTCAATATGTATAATAGTTATAATAATTTCGGTTTAGAAAGCCTTAAGGTCTTAGTCGTGGCCTTGCCGTGGCTTTGGTCATGGCTACCATGGTCTTGAGACTCAGCCTTGGCCTTATCCATGGTTGCGGTCTCGGATTTAAGGTCATTAGACCCCTTGGTTATACTTAGCCATAACCAATAATATAGTAACTTGGGTATATGAAATAGTTGTTTAATAAATTGAAGATATCTCATTCATTATTGGTTTTCTGGATACGTGCCCCTAAATTTTTTGAAGAAAACATCATTCTGAACAACTTTCATGTTTTAACTTTTTGATGAAACGGACCAGAAGGGCCTCTTTTTGCGTGTTTAGTGTTCTGTCACAGAAACATTTGGCAGTTTTGCCTTAAAGTTTTGGTAATTTCAAATGGTCATAACTTTTGACTCGGTTACTCGTTTTGGGTGATTCAAATTGCTATATTTTCCTTGTTAAGTCCTATTTAACAGTAAGTAAGTGTCCAATATCATAGTTGTACTACTTTGGTCGTGGTTCTCCATAAAAATCACTAGTTTGCTTGTTTACTTATCATAAGTTAACATATATATATCAATACTTGTTTTATCCATTTTTAAACATCATGAACTTAATAACAAGAACATATATAGCATGAATGAAACACAAATAGCATGAAAGTGATAATTAAGCAAGGAGTATGTTAGGGTTTCTTACAACTTTTGGCTTTCTCTTAAGAAAGGAAGTCAAGTATGGAACTAGGACACTAAACCTATGCTTGCAAACCCTTCACCATAACTCTTGCAAACCCTTGCTAGCCTTGATATAACCCTTGTGAAAACCCATTTAACTTCAGCCCTAGTAACCTTGTGTAGCTCCTAATTCAACCATGGAATCACCAAACAAACTTAAGAACTAGGTAGAGAATACTAAGACCTTGAACTTTGTAGTGTAACTTGTATATTGAAGATCAAAGGATCATGGTGCTAGGATTTAATAGTGTGGCATTTTGGTGGTGAAGAAAGGAAGACATGAGCTTGCTATTTATACTATGAAGAGGAGGTTAGGAAATAACTAGGAAAGTTACCTAAACTTGGTGACCAAGTTGTAAATAAGTATTGATCTAATGGCTAAAGTCATGAGATCATGCCACAAGTGTGAATCCCCCCCCCTATATGGCGGTTCATAAGGCTTGGGGAGCAAGTGTGGACTTTTGATGATATTATCCAAGCTTATGTAACTAGTTTTGACTCTGTAAGTTACTAATCGTAAACTGTTAAGCCTCAAAACGTAAAACCGGGTATCTTAAAAATATGAAACTTGAAAGAATGACTAAACTTGTCAATATGCTCCATAATAAAATATAAAATGAGTGGTAAGTCCTATTGGGTTGCTCAAACCCTGCTAAAACTGGAAATACGGGTCTAAAACGCGTAATACGTAAAACGTACGAATATTGTGTAAAATTGAGAAAAGTAAAATGTTACTTTTCTAATAGGATAAAAATGAACTAAAATGACTTATAATGTCTAGGCTGGGCTCAGTCTAGTGTTGGTTGGTAATTAATGTCTTTTAGACCTAAAACCGAAAGCCTAAAAATCAAAGAAGGACTTATAAAATCAAAGAATGGTTTTTGGTCAAAGGAGGAGGGAAAATATGTTGACTTTTCTAAAGAAAACATTTGAAAACTCAAATCATCTTAGAAACGCGGTGCAGGTATAGGCTAAGGTTACGGCTAAGTAAAAGTGCTTGAAAACCTAAATTTCTGTTTCTCACGGTCCAGGGTCTATTTGGTAACATTTTTCTTAGTCACGATCAATTCTATAATTAATCATGAGCGTATCAAACATTTTTCTGATGCGGGGAAAATTAACGCTGTCGAGTTTCGTTGTGCGTAGGATTTTTGAATGACGTTTTACCCTAAAACGTGTAATTCCTTAATAACTTTCACGAAAATGATCTGATGAGTGTCAAACTTTTAATTTGCTATGGAAATGATTTATCACTCGAGGCCATGAAACAAAAATCAAATTTTTAGAAAATGAATAGTGAAAGTGAATAGTAAAATTCAGAGGATGAATAGTGATCCAAAAATGTGAGTTGTTACACTTCTAATAAGTAAACCAATATTAATTAGCAATCAATATGTTTCCTAAATTACCTGAATATACATGCATTTAAGTAACATTATACTCATTAATGATTTTAGTAATCAATGTTTACATTTTTACCTTTTACTTATTATTTTTTTTACTAACAATTTTGTTTTACATATACATTATACATCCGCATGTATCCGCAAGTAAATATCATATAATCGTATATCTTAGCCATAAATCATATATCTTAGCCATCTAAATCTAATGCAACTACAAGTGTATCAATTTCTTTAAATATTTCTAGCAACTTAAACAACATTAAACTCAAACTATATATCATGTACGTTAGACTTCTACTAGTATAAGATAACCATTATTTTTTGTATTTTTATTTTATGTCCATTGGTTCATGACTTCATGTATAGGGTTCATTTGACAGTATTTTTTTGTAGTGTTATGTGTTATGTTTTTTATGGTTTATACAATACGAAAGCAAGAACTCTCTAAAAATGCACTATCTTGTTTTGGTAAAAAATATAATTAACAAAAAACTGGGCTACCAATTAGATGTTGTGTCGTATTTTCTTGGCATTTTGAAGCAGTTTTCACCGAGGAGGTGTTGCTGAAATCGAGACGTATTTGTTGTAACCAACTGACTTAGATCAGTTGGTAATCTGAGTTCCTTCTGGAGCTTGGGGAAAAGTTTTACCCGGGTTTGAATCTCGCAAGTGACAAAGGAAATGCCGATTTTCCTCTTAGTACGAAGCCGTGTGTTTTAGGGGTTTCCCTTCGCGGGTCTCTCCTAGTGTTTCAGGTCTCGGGGCTGGCCCGTTTGAAAAAAAAAAAAAAGTCGAATGTATAAAGAAGTGCATAACTATAGAAATATAATTTAATTCTCGTCGCGATGGTATACTTTTTTCGCGTAAAGATTAACGGTTGCGAGATATTTATTTTTTTTAAAGGTTAAAATTTAGTTTTATTTGTTTTGATAAAAAAAATAAATGGTCATGATTAGTTCAGTGAATAATTGGATCTATGGAAAATATGGGATCTATATTGATTGTTTGTCGGTCTTAGGCTGGACACAGAAGCAATACACGACCGACTTACAAGATCGAATACATATCGATCGTCCTTTTGTGGGTTTTTTTCGAATCTGTCGTGTGACGATTTTTTTTTGAACTTGGTCGAGGTAGCGACCGAGTGTGTATATGTTTTGTGTGTGTATGTTATTTAATTAAAAAAGAATATTTGTGGGATATGTTTTTTGTAGTGTAGTCGCCCTTACTGGGGCATCCAATCGCCTACAGGTCGCTGGAGAGAGAAAGCTGACATGAAAGGGAAAAAGAGGGGATTGAATCCCCTTACTCTGTCTAGCCTTACATTCTTATTTTAAATAGTTTTTCTCGACTTATGAGTTACGAATTGTGCGGAATGCGTATCTCTAGTCTATTTGAAGTTTTTATTTTGGCTAAAATACATATTAATACCTCGAACTTGGTAATCTAGATTATTCAATACCCGGAACATTAATTGTTGTGGAATATTACCCTGACTATGTGTAATGGGTCATTGCATTATCGTCAACCAAACACCTTTTTTTTAATTACCTTACCCATTACTTGCCCCCTCCAAAACCTTCTACTAAGCACGTAATAATAAATAAGTTTCATGTAGTGGATATATGAGTTCATTGAGAGGGACCCTTTTGTAACGCCAATGTAATATGAATGATTCGTAGTTATATTTAAAATAATTAATCATATTTTTATGAAAATTTATTTTTCTTAAAATTAATATAACATTATATTTTGTTATTGAGAATACATATATTTTGTCAGCCATCAAACGTTGAATATTAGTGTTTACTAAGTTGATTTGTAAATGTTATTCCCAAAAGGTGTAAATCGGTGGGAACACTCCCGATCCCATGCATTTTTTTTATGCTAACCATACCCTTCCCCAGGGATCCGGCACCAGGCAATGATCACCTGTTCTCATTGACCTATTTAGTCAGGAGTTGGGATTGAACCAAGTCAATTTTCCCAAAGAGGCCCTCCTTAATTGACCGACCCACTGAGCGTTTGCGATGGGGGACTAATACCACTGGAGCAAGCCCTAGTTGGTGATTTTTCAATGTTATCTTCTATAAGAAGATTGAAACGTTAAACACTAGTCAACCTTGCATTTGTTTCAAGTTTCTATACTCATCTTTCCCACTTCCATCCTCAGATAACGGTATGTTTTCGAGTTAAATATGTCGAAGATGAGAAGAGAAAAGATTTAGGAGAAACGAAAGGAAGATAGTTCTCCTCTTTTTTCCTCTTCCTACAAAAAGTGTGAGGAAGATTTATTTAAAAAAAAATCTTCTTTGTTTTGTAGTACTTTTGGTTGTCATAATTATATCGTTATTTTTGCGAAAGGATTTAATATGTAAATTTGTTATGAAACATAAACAATATACCTAATCTATCTGTGTTCATATGAACCAACTGAGGCTTGATCCATTGGTATTAGTCCCCCACCACAAACACTCAGTTGACCGGACAAGAAGAGCCTCTTGGAGAAAATGGTCTGGGGTTAATCCCAACTCCTCACTAATTAGGACAATGAGAATTGGCGATCATAGCCTGGGCCAAGTCATTGGGGAAGGGTGCGGCTAGCATCAAAAGATGCATGCGATCGGCGTGTTCCCACTTCCCACCGATTTACACCTTTTGGATATCTATGTTCATATGACTATTAAAAAAACGAACATAATCTAACGAAATAACTAAAGAATCTAGTTTATATGAAACCACAGGTAAAAAAATAGTCAATATTTTCTCATAGTGAAATCACATCATAATACACTTAAGAAATTAATGATGGCATCAGAATCGAGATAACTTTTACATTACTTATCCAACACTACACGTATACCTATGTCTCATTTTATTTATTCCAAGGCATTAACCTAGACTACAATATACTCTAGTAGAGTACCATCATGATACTTATATATTTAAAACACAATCGTCGGCATTTTTAACTAAAAATAAAAATAAAAAAAGGGGGGGGGGGGGTCGATTGAATAAGTAAAAAAACGCTTAACATTAAATCATTTTATATTAGAGATTATTTCAATATATATTTTGCGAAATTTAAAAATTGCAAAAAGGGATTAGACAATCATCTTCTGTAAAATTGATGCATAAGTAAAATAATGAATTAAAATGAAAAAAGTCAAATATTTATAAAGTTCCAACAATATTAGTGCATTACCATCTTGAGGGTCCCAATTAATAAAGTAACAGTTGCTAAATCCGAGTAAAAAAGAAACACAGTTATCAAGGTTTTAATATGTATTTGTGCATTTAGTAGTACCCAGTTATTCGTTTCGCAGGCTACCAATATATATCGTAATTCGTAACTACATCCAATACTTTGTGTCAAGTCTGTTAAAATAAATAAACGTTTTATTTTTAAAGAGCTCCTTTTTGAATTCTTCTGAGGGGAGGTACGTACCGTATGTATAATTATTTGGATAGTCCTGGGTAATTTTCAGAGCAACAAATGTTTTGATAGTCCTGCATGGGTAAGTTTCTGTCAGTCGAAACCATTTAGCTACAAGTTTGGGTTCTGTGTTTGAGTGTGCTAATAGAATGCAAAATTTATTTTGATTAAAAAATAAATTTTTCATTCTATTTGCACTCAGAGTTTTACAGCTTGACATGCAGCACTGAAAGCCGCCCTGTGCAAAGTGACAAACCACGAGAAAGCACGCATTGAAAACCAACGAGTTATGAACAGTAATGTTATGGCACATAGATCTACGAATGAAGTTTTTAAAAGAGTAAGCTTTGCAATCCAAAAAAGGCTAGCGGCGCAGTTTGTTGCTCGTTTACCTTCAACCAATATGTAAAAAATCTATTTTGATTGAATAAGAAAAAGTTCCCATTGAAAAATCCAAATTTCTAATCTATGGTTTATGTACACAAATAATGAATCACATGCATTGTCAGACTATACCACTGGGGCATTTGTCCAGTGGGTGGGGCTTTCGTTCTTGAGTCGATAGACTAGGGTTCGAATCCTATCCCTGGCACTTTTCTCCAAGATAGGTACCCACCTCCGCAAAACCTATGGGCTTGTAACCTCTCGTAATTTTCCCTTATGATTAGTAAATGCTCTCAAGAAATAAAATGATGTTACGATAGCTTAACACCACTTTTACGGTTAACAAATTTTTTTTACTAATAACTTGATATTGGAATCACTACGATAACTGTGATTGACTGTTTACCTAGGAACGATGCTTACACATAACCTCGATAATCTATAATTATTGCGAACAATAAATATATAAAACATTTATAGTTATAACTATATGTTTCGTATAAATACCATATACTATTTATATATTTCCCGAGCATACGAAAATTCCCGAGAATGATCACTAATATTTTTGGACCTCGACACGATATTTGAAACACACCATGTGGGCCCCCATCACCCAATGGGCCACGTAAACCAAGTTACAAACCAAACGGACTATTTTTCTTTCTTTTCTTTCTTTGGGCCGAAACCAACCCACAAGCCTAGTTACCAGCCCAAACGCACCTTTATATATTTCTTTCTTTTTTCTTTCTGTCACGATACATAACCAAAACAACCCTACTTTCTTACGATTTCTATACGTGACATGTATATATTTTTGCTTGTCTCGTTTCACCTAGTACCCAAGAATCATGAATGGTAAAAGTTATACCCTCACTCACTCGTTTACTACCCTAGAAACCACCCAAGTAAAGCACAAAACTCACCCTTGAAAGATAAGGTCAAAACGTGGCATCTTATTCCTTCCACCCTAGAAACCACCCATGCTATCCAATGGCAAAACGAACAATATGCACCTTGTGAATGTCAGGAATGAACAAGGATTTACTTACACAATCCTAGCTTTGTAAACTAACGATTGGACAATGCTTGAGGTGCTACTATTCGCTTAACATGCCACCTTCCAACTCTTGTGAACCTACCTTGTCACTACACTCCCTAAACTCACTATATAAGCTTCCCCATGCAAGCAAAAATCGTTACATACACTTATACGTACCATATTGCACAAAATATAACGAGAGGATGAGTTATTGAAGGACGAAAGGATTGCCCAATTGTACCAGTCTCAAGGAAGCCTAGGACTCCAAGCTTGACGTCTCTTGAACCCTTGGTGGAACGTGAAGTGAACCACGAAGCTCTCGTACCCTCACACGATCCCTACATCACGTTTTACTCCACCTTTTAGAGGTGAGGTGAGACCTTGAACTTCCTTACTATATTTATATACGTACGTTTATGTTTTGTGCACCAACACTTTCTATAAATAAATCGTAAAACATGAACACGACATACATATGTTATATATCGTATCATTTGTTGGCTAGGCCACTAACGAGACCCTATAAAAGTTTTAAAATCACATTAACATATACACATGAAATATCACACGTTTCTAATTAGGTTTGGACCTATACGATTTCTACGAAAAGACTTTGAATATTTTCAGGTTTTATTGTTTTTACGTTATTAGTTTTGGCCGTGTACTTTGGCCTCGCCATTTTAAATTTTGACACATAACCACCCTATATTTAAACGCGAACTAATTGTCTATCTTGCAAACTAACGAGACGAATAAATAACTAGGTCTAATAACTTCATTTGGTCACCTAATCGAGCCTAAAGCATGTCGAGATTTCTTAAAGTCTTTCAGGAAATTAAATCACTTATGGGCTTGATAAGCCCAAAAAGCTGTTTTTAGCATATTCCGATAAGCTGAGCGTAAAAGCTCTTTTGAAATGTTTTTGTAACTTAAAATGATGGATTTTGATAAACCTAGTGTTCCCCCAAACCCCTTGGATCACAAAACGTTAACGGGCCCTTAATTTGGACTCGTTAAGCCCATTTAATGAAAAATAAGAGATTTAAGCTAATAAGATTCTAAAATAAGTTGTTTTGAACCTTCTGAGGTTATTGGAATAATAAAAAGTTAAACTTTAAGTTTGGTAATTTTTGGACTATTTTTGCAATTTCGTTAACGAGGGACTAAAACTGTCAAAAGTATAAACTTTGGGTTAAAACTGTCAAACCTATTTTCTAAGGTTATAAACTGTTAATATTGAAACTTAGTGTAGAAAAATGTAAATATTGATACTATTGGATCTAAAATGTAATAATATATAACTTTGGACTAACGACGTAAATATATTCCGTTAAGGGTAAAAAGTGTAAAAATTGAGAAACATAAAGGATTGAATAGTAATATTGATTTTGAATAATAATTTTATATATAAATATATTTATATTTATTAAGATGATAAAAGTATAAACGTTACTTATATATATATATATATATATATATATATATATATATATATATATATATATATATATATATATATATATACGTATAAAATTCGTATAACTATAATTAAACTTTAGACGATAAAACAATACATAATTATTTTTCTTTTACATCTACAACGTAACACATCACCTATACACATTATGATTTAATCATGAATAATAATTAATGTTCGCAATAAAACGAGACTTAGAAACTGAAACTTGCCATATCTTTTAGGTTGTGTGTGAAGCCGTTGCCTTGCATCGTTGAGATTACGATTATTCTACTGTACTACTAAGGTGAGTTCATAGCCCACATTTAACTTGTTTTTGTGGGGGGGATACATGCTTATAAACCGAACACAAGTCTTTTCTTGATATTGTTATTGCTTAAGTAGCTATTGCCAAAAGTCCCTCGATCATGAACCTTAATCACTTGCAGGGTGAACGTAAATAATTGTGAATAGATCTATTAGGGATTGACAATCCCCATTTGGTTGCTAGAGGAAAGTTACCAAATGCACTTTATTTAATATCATAGGTTACTAGCAAATACCTATCTTGGGGGCAACTTATTTCACATCATTATTATGCTTATTTTGATGTCTGTTGAATCGTTGAGTGTCATGAGCTTAAGGTAATAATGGATGTGATTTTCAACTTGTTTATTTGTATCGATATTACAATAAACATCTCTTGTGTTCAAACTATTAATTATAAACCTATGAATTTCACACAACTTTTGTTGACTTTTAGCATGTTTATCTCAGGTAACTAAATGGAATGGATGGCAAAAGGCACGAAGTGGGCAAATAAAGAAATGTTTATTTCTCTTTGAATAAAACTTGTTGTTGAATAATGAAACATCTTGGAAACATGAATATTTGGTATTTTAAATAAAATTTAAGACGTCTCACTTGAGTCGTTTTCTATAATTGTGACAAAGATCCTCGATATAATACCCCAAAAGTCTTCCGCTGTCAATAAAGCCTTCCACTGTATTGTTCGATTTTGGGGGTGTTATAGATTGGCATCAGAGGCACGGTTATAGTGAACAAAGTGTTTTTGGAACAATGGACTATAACTACGCTTTTTAACGGGGACAAATTTTTTTATAAAATACCACCCTACGCCCTTCGTGCCTGATCATTCAAATAATTGGTAAAAAGTATTATTTACTTTATGGCATTCTAAATTTATTATGATTATGCTTACATTTACTAATCGGGAAATTATTACAGTGTCATGTCTTCGAACACCCATCCTATCAGCTTGTCATCAAATTCAGGAACTGAAGTTGTTACTTCAGCCTATGCTACATCACCTATGCCTATGTCTCCTGCAACAGACAGATACATGCAAAGCAAGCAGTTTCTGCATGCATCTGACACAGAGGCTTCTCCTCTGGCATCATCTGGTCCGATTCTCCGAACTAGGCAAATCCGAAAACTTCAGCCGTATGAAGCAAGTACTGCTGTACCAGCACCAGCTCTTGTCATACCAACTGAATCAGCTATGGCACTACCACCACTGGTAGCATTAAAATTATATTAGAAAGTGATGGTCATTCTCATTATTAGATTATTGTGTCGTATGTAATAGTTTAAGTTAGTTGGGCTTTGGACTTGGTAAGCTAATATGTTTTGTGTTAGCTTATGTAAGCCTTTTATAGTCCATGTAATCCAAGTCCAAGCCCAAGCCCATGAGAAAGCCTTTAGGGCATTATATCTCATGAACTATATAAACACCTCAAAGCTCATTTGAGGTGTGTGCTTGGGTGTGTATTGTGTGTGTTTTCTTAATAAAAGTTCTCTTCATCTTTACCTCTATTTTATACAAGTTAACGCCACACATATCTATACCAAGTCACCATCTTTACTTCAATTACATGCTATATTTTTATTAAAGTTGATATATCAAAGGTCATACAAGTGGTGTTAAAGTTGTTGTTTTTATTGAAGTTTTAGTGATTCTAAGTGTTTTGGGAAAGATTTGATCAAAAGAAACAAGTGGAAAAAGTGTTTTTGGTTGAAAAAATCGGATTTTTAGCTATTTTGGTCATCTTACGCGTAAGTTTTTCGTCCTCTCCAAGTTTCCAGCTGTCTACAGTACTTTTTGGCAAGTTTACGCGTGAGTTTAGGCATAAAACCCATTTTCTACGCAAAAGATCACTTTCTACGCGTGAGTTTTGGCATAAAACCCATTTTCTACGCATAAGATTGGAATCCTACGCCTAAGGTGAGATCCTACGCATAACTTCCTACGCTAAAGTCTGTTTCTACGCAAAAGTCTGAATCCTACGCATAAGGTGAACTTCTACGCAAAAGATCCTACGCGAAAGATCCTACGCAAAAGTTTTCTTCAACGTTCAGAGTTTACTCAGTACTTTCCTAGCTTGGACAAGTTAGTGAAATACTTCGACACAGGATATCTTTCAAGCTTGGAAAAGGTTGAGAGATTAGTTTGGTCTGTAAACCTTACGCGTAAAAAATCTTACGCATAAGCTAAAACTTAAGCGTAACATAAATCTTACTCATAAACATAAAGCTTACGCATAAACTACTAATTCTACGCTTAAGAATTTTCTTACGCATAAGATTACTGTTTATGCATAACTTTTGTTTACGCATAACATTTACTTTACGCATAAGATTCTGTTTACGCCTAAGTTTATCATTTACGCATAAGATTCACTGTTTACGCATAAGATCTGGGTTTTAAGCGTAAGAATTTTACTTTTTGACAACCAAACTTCAAACGGCCATAACTTTTGAACCGTAACTCCGTTTTCGACGAATCAGCTGTCAAAACGACCGTGAGACCGAGAAGAAGGACACGTTGAACAATCTAAAGATCATTCAAGCTAAGCTTCGAGGCCCAAATCCACTCCGAACAGAAGTAATTGAGATTTTAAGGTTTCAGATCAAATTTTTCACCATAAAAACTTTCATAAACTTACACTAATCACAACTCCTATTTCGTTGGAACGATCCAAGTATCAACTTTATCAATCTACACTTCATCAATGGCAAATCAACAAGATATTCATGCAGCCGGTGCCGAAATCCGACCTCCAATGCTTGAAAAAGGTGGATATCTCCCATGGACAAGCCGCATGCTTCGTTACATCAAAACAAAGCCTGATGGTAAATTAATGATCAACTCCATTAAAAATGGTCCATTTAAGCCAAGACAAGTTCAAATTGAAGGCAATCCAAATACAACACCTCCTACTCAACCACTCGTCCGTGAACAAACAGAAGCAGATTACACAGATGAAGACAAGAAGCAGATCGCCGTTGATGATATGGCAATGCATTTAATCCAACTTGGATTAACACGGGAGATCTTTGTTGCGGGTTATTGATGATAGGTGGGAACGTGTTAGAAGGATATGTCATGGAACAGAGATTGGACAACAAGACGTTGAAAACAAACTTCTTACTGAATGGGAGAACTTTACATCTACAAAAGGTGAACAGATTGAATCATACTACACAAGGTTTTGCACTTTGATGAATGAGTTAATCAGAAACAAGTTGACACCTCGAACAATTGCAACAAACATCAAATTCATCAATAACCTTCCAGAAGAATGGGGTCGTTATGTTACAATTGTCAATCAAACAAAGGATTTACACAAGGTGAATTATGATCAACTCTATGACTTTCTGAAGCAAAACCAAGCTGAGGGTAATGAAGTAAGGAAATAAAGATTGGCAAAGAATCATGATCCTCTTGCATTAATTGCAACGACACCAACACCGTTATCAGTGAACACACCACAACTATCATCATCTTCCAATAACAACTACATGCAACCATCATACATTCAACAACCAACACCGGTCTACCAACAACAGTTCTACCCACAACAACAACAAGTTATTCCACAACAGCAATACCCACAATTCCAAGAACCGGAATTCACTGACAATGATGAAGCTAATGCAGCATTGACACAAGCATTTGCTTTTCTGTCAAAGGCATTCCAAGGACGCTATTCTACAACAACAAACAAAAACCAAAGGATCTCATCAAACACTCGCAACAAGCAGTTTGCTTAGCCGAGTTTCAATATGGACAATGGAGGCCAAATGGTTGGAGTTTATGGGAATCCGCAGGGATATCAGAATATGCAGAATGCAGGTCAGTATGCAGGGAATCATAATGCAGGTCAGTTTGCAGGGAATCAGTATGGTCAGTATGCAGGGAATCAGATGGGTCAGTTTGTTGGAAATCAGAGGGGTCAGAATGTTGGTAATCAGGCAATGGGTAATCAGAATAGGAATGTTGCAGCTCCAGTTGTTGGGAATCAGGGTAATGTGAATCAGGGTAATCCGGTAAAGTGTTTCAACTGTCAGGGTGTAGGTCATATAGCAAGGAACTGTCCTACTAAGCCGAACAAGAAAGATCTAGCGTACTTGCAGAATGTAGTGCTGCTAGCACAAAAGAATGAGGCAGGGTTTCAGTTGAACGCAGAGGAAAATGATTTTATGGCTCTTATGGATGACATGGAAGACAGAGAGGATATCGATGCGAACTGCATTTTTATGGCAAATCTTCAGGAGGCAAAGTATGACACAGATTCTGACACACCTCCGGTTTATGACATCAATGCAGTCTCTGAGGTATCAAACTTCAACACATGTCACAATAATGATATATTTGATATGTCTCCTCATGAGGAACAACATTCTGAGAAGCTAGAAACCACTTATGATACATACCTGGACACGCCAAGTAGTAGCAATACTCCTTCAGCAACTCCAGATGTGAATCATAATGGAGGCTTCGTCTCACAGCATGCTGAGAATAATGAGGAAACACGTGCTTTATTTGAATCATTATTAAATAATTGTGGTATTGAAATCGAGAAAGTGAAAAAGGTCAATCGCGATGTTAAGGCCGCGAATGTGAAATTGACCACTGAGCTTGAGAGTTACAAGGAAAACGTTAAAGCTTTTGAATTTCATAACAAAAGATTGTCAGAATTAGAAACTGGTTATCAAAATTCCGTTTCAAGGGAAAAACTGTTGCAAATCAAGTTTGATACACTGGATGTTAACTCGTTCAAGAAGATAAAATCCTTAAACGCGGAAATTTATGAGTTACAAAACCAACTTTCTAAACAAAAAACAGCTTATACCAATCTTGAAAAAGAAAGGGATGAGTTGAAAAAGGACTTTGCAAAGAAAGAAGACAAACTTTTGGAAGAAATCGTAGAGTCAGAACACATGATTGCTCATTTAGAAGAATTAGTGGTTAAGTCGGGTCAGTCAAGTCAAACAATGAAAATGATTTCAAATCAAACTAATCCGATTTACCCTACGAAACATAAAATGGCTCTTGGCAACAAAACTCCTTGTAATCTCAAGAAAGCTCAGCAAGAACAGAATGTTTTGTATAATGGTAATGTGATTTACACCAAACATGATCCTCCCGTCGTTCAGGATTCTGTGGAAACGATGGAACTTGTCAAAGAGAGCATTACTAAAATGAAACAAAAGGATTTGAAACCCATTGATTACAACAAATTGAACAAACTTTCGGGAATTACTTTTGTTTCACAAACAGAACCATCTGTGTTTTCCATAAAACGACCATTCGCGAAATTCTTTTCTAATAAGACGGTTGTTTCTAAATCTCTTTAAAAAAATAGAACAAATGTCTTCTAACAACACTTTTAATACAAGTGAGGCTAGAGACATTCTCGATGACGTTAAAAAGAGAATTCAAGAACTTCAAAATATTGTTGAATCTAAAACTACTATCAATATTAACAATTGGCATTTTAGTTTTCATATCGAACAGAAAAAGGTGTTTGAAAACGAAATTACTATCCCACTGAATAACATCAGTGCGAGGGTAATCCATTTTGAACAAGCTTTCTTAAAAGAAACGGCCGACTTTGTCAAGGACCACAAATCCCTAGTAAACGAAGCTAATGATACTCGTGAAAACATGAATGTTTTGGAAAACCTTAATGAGTCTCTCTTCGAAGCTGTTATGACCACTGATATTATGTCCATCATTTTACAAACATATTCTGTTCAAGACGATGAAAGACTGAGAACTGAGACCTCCGCAATTGTTTCGTAATATGAAAATGCTCTTATTAAACTTGAAAAAGAAAATGCGTCATTTTTCAAACAACTTGATCGATAAAGCGAAGAATGCAAGTATGAAAAATTGTCGTATGAGCGTGCCTTCAAGAACATGAAAGAGCAAAATAATCTTTTGAGGACTCAGCTTGAAAGTCACAAAGGGAAGGGTGAGGAAACTAAGTTTGCAAAACCATCGACTTCGGAAAAACCAAATGATTCAAACACGGTTACAAAACCAAAAATGTCAATTTCAAGGTTTGCTCCAAAAGTCGATGTGCAAAAGGATTTTACAAAACCAGTCACTCCAACACCCTTGCCCAAGCATAGTGACAAGAAAAATACTGTTGATAAAGGAAAAGCGGTTGTCGCAACACCAAAAGTGATAGCACCTGGCCTTTTTAGGATTAGTCCCACTAATGCGTCTGCCTCCACATCTAAGACAAATGCATGCAAAAAGGATAATTCTAAAGATTCTAGTGATGCAAAAAAGGACAACAATATAAATCCTAACGCGTGTGCCTTACCTTCTACAGGATTAGAAAGCACCTCTAGGAGCAGCAGACTAAAGCCTAGGAGCAATACAAGGAACAATAGAGTCTCGTTTGCCTCTACGAGTAGTAGCAAGAATAAAATTGAAGAAGTAGAAGAACACCTTAGGAATTCATCGCTTTGTAATAAGAAACATGATTCATCTGAATGTAATGTCGAAAGTACTGGTTCTAATGCATGTAATGACTCTGTTTGTTTAATATGCAAGAAATCTTTAATTAAGGATGTTCATGATGAATGTGTTTATAAGAATGTGAATGTTACGCCTAAACAGAAGTATGTTCCAAAGGGAACTAGTGCTAGATCTAGATCTATAGAAAGATTAGCTGCACGCTTTAGGTCTACCACTAGTAGTCTAATGCCTAGGAACTACCTTAAGTTTTGTATGTGGATACCCACGGGTAGAGAGTTCATTCTTCAGAATGGCAAATTGGAAGTTGTTCAAAATAAACATGTAGCAACCTTTGATGTGTGTGATTCAGAATTTACTCCTAACCCCATGGAACCAAATTCAAAACGGTTTCAAAATAGAAACTCTTCTGTTCTTGGCAGGTTATCGAAATATGTCTTTGGATCGTCGACTCGGGTTGCTCCAAGCACATGACCAGGAATTTAAAGCTGCTGATCAATTTCATCTGGAAATTCATGGGAACTGTACGCTTTGGAAATGATCATGTAGCAGCTATTCAGGGTTATGGAGATCTTTGGTTTGGGAATTTCTTGATCACTCGAGTTTACTACGTCGAAGGGTTGGGACACAATTTGTTTTCTGTTGGGCAGTTTTGTGATGCAGATTTAGAAGTTGCATTCAGGAGAAACACGGTTTTTATTCGAAATTTGGTTGGTGATGATCTCTTAACTGGTAATCGTGGTACAAACCTGTATGCTATCGACATCAACCAAATGGCTTCTACATCACGAATTTGTCTTATGACAAGGGCATCCGATACTAAGTCCTGGCTGTGGCATAGACGTTTATCCCATCTCAATTTTGACACCATCAACAAGTTAGCCAAATACAACATCGTCACCGGTCTTCCTAAGTTCAAATACACCAAGGAACACATATGTCCATCATGCGAACAAGGAAAAAGCAAAAGAGCATCATATAAACCCAAAACCGTACCTAGTTCGAAAGCAAGGTTACATTTGTTGCACATGGACTTATGTGGCCCAATGAGAGTTGAAAGCATTAATAGGAACAAGTATATTCTTGTTATTGTCGATGATTATTCAAGATATACATGGGTCAGGTTTCTGAGGTCAAAAGACGAAGCACCAGGTACCATCATCACCTTTATGAAGCGTATCCAAGTTCTACTTCAAGCTTCAGTAAGGATTGTAAGAACAGATAATGGCACAGAATTTACAAATCAGGAGGTAAGAACCTACTTTGAAGATGTTGGAATCACACACCAAACATCAGCTGTTAGAACTCCACAGCAGATTGGGTAGTTGAAAGAAGAAACCGAACTCTTGTTGAAGCTTCTCGCACAATGCTAATTTTTTATAGTGCACCAATATTCTTATGGGGTGATGCTGTTGCCACTGGTTTTTTCACTCAGAATCGATCCCTAGTACATCCAAGATTCAATAAAACCCCATATGAGCTAGTGAACAACCGTAAACCTGACATCTCTTACCTTCACGTATTTGGCGCTTTGTGCTATCCGACGAATGACAGAGAAGATCTAGGAAAGTTAAAAACTAAGGGTGATATTGGAATTTTCATTTGATAATGGAGACGATGAATGTGAAGTTTGACGAGATTTCACAAATGGCTTCTGAGAGACTCGCTTTAGAACCCGCGCTTAATCCGATGGCTTCTAATCAAACCAGATTAGGACCCGAACTAAACCAGCAGACTTCTGGACACATCAGTTCAGGACTCGTGCCTCAAGGAGCTCAGTCAACAAACACTGGAAAACCTTCAGAACAAGAACTGGAAAATTTCTTCGAGTTAATGTTTGATGAATACTATGGTGGAACTAAGACAAATGCATCTCAACAACATTCCGCTGCACCCGCTCAAAACCATCCACCACCACCACCATCACAAGATGCATCTACAACTGTTGAAGCTGAAGCACCAACGACCTCAACATCATCAACATCTACTCAAGCAACTCCAGTAATTGAATCTGTTCAACCAAGAGTTGATGAGGAAAATCAAACTACAAATTTTCAAGAAGAACCTACACATAATTCAAACGATGTTGCGTTAGAAGAAGAAGAAGCATTTGAAAACCCGTTTACAACAGACTCTGCTGAATCTTCTTCAAGGTTACAAGAACCATCTAACACACATTCAACCAAAGGTACCCTTCTACGTTTCAATGGACAAAAGACCATCCAATAGAACATGTTATTGGTGAACCTTCAAAGCCAGTTCAGACAAGGAGACAACTTGCCACCGATCTCAAATTGTGCATTTACATTTGCTCAATCAGCCTTAAAGAACCAAAAAACATTCGAGAAGCAATGGCAGAAAACCCTTGGATAGAAGCAATGCAGGACGATATTCTTCAATACCAGTTACATGATAGTTGGGAACTTGTTGAACGACCACTTGATACTCATGTTCTTGATCTCAAGTGGTTGTGGAAGAACAAACTGGATGAGGAAATGACTGTTATTCGTAACAAAGCTCGTCTCATGGCTAAAGGTTATCCACAAGAAGAAGGGATAGATTTCGAAGAATCATTCGCGCCTATAGCTAGACTTGAAGCAGTCCGGATTTTCTTAGCCTATGCAACTCACAAAAACATCACGGTCTATCAGATGGACATTAAGACAGCTTTCTTGAATGGAACTCTGAAAGAAGAAGTGTATGTGAGTAAGCCAGAAGGATTTGTTGACAAAGAACATCCAGACTACGTCTACAAGCTTAAGAAAGCCATTTATGGTTTAAAACAAGCTCCAAGAGCGTGGTATGACGAACTATCATCTTTCTTACTCAATAACAATTTCACCAAAGGAACAGTTGATGACACCTTGTTTATCAAAAAATTCAAAGATGACATTTTGATTGTTCAGATTTACGTGGACGACATTATTTTTGGGTCTACTAATCTGAATCATTCAAAACATTTTGAAAATCTCATGAAAAGAAAATTTGAAATGTCCATGATGGGGGAACTAAAATTCTTTCTTGGTTTACAAATACATCAATCCCCTCGTGGTATTTTTATCAATCAAGCTAAATATACAATAGATATTTTGAAAAAACATGGAATGGAAAACTGTGATTCTGTTGGTACACCAATGGTCACTTCACCAAAAATAGGTGCTGATTTGTTTGGGAAACCCATCGATCCGAATAAATATCGGAGCACGATCGGTTCTCTCATGTACCTAACTGCTAGCCGACCCGATATTCAATTTGCTGTTTGTTTGTTAGCACGATTTCAGGCAAAGCCGACCGAACTTCACCTCAAAGACGTTAAACGGATCTTTCGGTACCTACGAAGCACCATTAACATGGGAATTTGGTATACGAAAGATTCGGGGTTTAATCTAACAGCATTTTCAGATGTAGACTGTAACACCCCCAAAATACGGCAGCGGAAGACTGTGTCATTGGGGTGCTACTTCATAATATAAAGCACAAGATATAGAAAACGACCTCTAAATGAGACGTTTTGAAAAGTTACCATTCGATTAATGAATTCAAAGTTACAAACATGAGATTCCAAAGTATGATACATAAATGTATACAAATGTTTTGAATGGTAAATGACAAAAGCGTAAGTCTTCAGAATATGCAGCTTGGCCTTACTAACCTGAGATAAACATGCTCAAGTGTCAACACAACGGTTGGTGAGTTCATAGAGTTTGTCTTAAAACTGTTGAAAAGTCTTAAAGAATGTTCACACAGCAAAGGCATTGTGAATCCACTCAGTTGCAAGTCCCGCCATAAGAGACTTGCAACCTGTGTGTCCACAACCCACTGCTACAACATACTATGAGTAAGACATGTATAAGTATACGATATATGCACTCTTAATGTAAAGTATAAATGCCTACTGAACCTCTTGACAAGAATAAGCTCAAAAGCTTCACAAGAATAAGCACAAATGCTTCATGACAAGAATAAGCTCAAAAGCTTCGTAAGAATAAGCACAAATGCTTCATGACAAGAATAGGTTTACACATAAAGACTACACATCAAGTATAAACAGAATCAAGTATAATGCAATCAAGTATAAATGTTTAAGAGTATTTGCACAAGTAAGCAAGTAGTTGAGCATGTATCCCCCCAAGAGTTAAAACAAGTATGAAAAGAGTAGGGGCTATGACTCACCTTAAGTTATGATACCAAAAAGTATAACGGAATTGATGGATTAAGCGTGGAAGTCTCTACGCGCAACCTAGAATATGACGTTGCGACTTAGGTTTGAGTAATGTCTAAGAATACAAAGGATTGCCTATATATGTCTTGTATATAGTTCATGATGTAGTACTTAGTATATAGTGTAAGTTGTTGAATAAAAATGGTTTATGAAACATGTATAGTTTGTATATCTCTAACTACCGTTCGGGCCATCATAATTCAGAAGTCATGTAGTAAACGTTCGAGGAGCCAGGACACTTTAATTCGTAAATCCACAACTCATCTCGACGGTTTACCCATATGAACTCCTCACATGAAGCTCCCTACTATTGTAGTGTTCAATATGTAAAACATGTATAATAGTTATAATGATTTCGGTCTAGAAAGTATTAAGGTCTTAGCCGTGGCCTTGCCGTGGATTTGGTTATGGCTACCATGGTCTTGAGACTCAGCCTTGGCCTTAGCCATGGCTCTGGTCTCGGCTTTAAGGTCATTAGACCCCTTGGTTATACTTAGCCATAACCAATAATATTGTAACTTTGGGTATTCAATATGGTTGTTTAAGAAATTAAAGATATCTCATTCATTATTGGTTTTCTGTATACGTGCTCCTGAGGTTTTGAAGAAAACATCATTCTGAACAACTTTCATGGTTTAACTTTTTGATGAAACGGAACAGAAATGCCTCTTTTTGCGTGTTTAGTGTTCTGTCACAGAAAGTTTTAGGCAGTTTTGCCGTAAAGTTGTGGTAACTTCAAATGGTCATAAATTTTGACTCGTATACTCATTTTAGGTGATTCAAGTTGCTATGGTTTCCTTGTTAAGCCCTCTACTACAATAAGTAATTGTATAATATCATATATCTACTGTTTTGGTCATGGTTCTCCATAAAAATCACTAGTTTGCTTGTTTACTTGTCCTAAGTTATCATATGTATACCAATACTTGTTTTATCCATTTTTAAACATCATGAACACAATAACAAGAACATATATAGCATGAAAGGAACACAAAAGAGCATGAAAATGATAATGAGCAAGAAAGTGTAATAGGATTTGCTTACAACTTGAGGCTTTCTAAAAGAAAGGTAAGTAACTAGTAAGGTACGGACTTTCATAGACTTAAGCTTCACTCTTTGCAATCTATGATAAACCGTGGTTACTTGAAGATTATAACGACGCCTTCTTGAAAGTCCAAAGCTATTTGAAGATTATAACTATGTCTTTTTGGAGAATTTAGAGTTATAACAACTTTTCTTAGAAAATTTCCAAGATTGAAGATCAAACACTAGTTTTCTTTCAAAAACTAGTTAACTTTCTTACAAAATATAAGAAAAGTGCCTTAGGTTTTAGGACTTGAAGGTTATAAGAAGGTGTAGTGCAAGTTTTCTATGTGTTTTTAGCTTGGAATTTATAGGGTAGGAAAAATAGTTAACCATATATTGGGTTAGAATTTAACCATGGTTAGTTTTAGACACTTGTAATGATCTAAAGAATCAATGGTCAAGATTTAACCACACATGGTGACTCCCCCCCCCTCCTAAGTCGGTTTTCCAAGGATAAGGGTGACTAGATGATGACTCTTGGTGCTATCTTGCTTAGTTTGTGCATTTTGACTCCGTAAAATGCTAACCGTAAGTTATTAAGTCACGAAACGTAAAACCGGGTATCCTAAAAATATGAAACTTAAAAGTATGGTTAAACATGTCAATATAGTCCATAAAAAAATATAAAATGAGTGGTAGGTTCTATCGGGTGCTCAAACCCTGCTAAAACTGGAAACGCGGGTCTAAAACGCGAAATACGTAAAACGTACGAATATTGTGTAAAATTGAGAAAAGTAAAATGTTATTTTTCTAATATGATAAAAATGAACTAAAATGACTTATAATGTCTAGGTTGGGCTCAGTCTAGTGTTTGTTGGTAATTAATGTCTTTTAGACCTAAAACCGGAAGCCTAAAAATCAAAGAATGACTTATAAAATCAAAGAATGGTTTTTGGTCAAAGGAGGAGGGAAAATATGTTGACTTTTCCAAATAAATATGAAAACTCAAATAGTCTTAGAAACGCGGTGCAGGTATAGGCTAAGGTCAAGGATAAGCAGAAGTGCTTGAAAAACGTAAATTTCTGTTTCTTACGGTCCAGGGTCTAAATGGTAATATTTTTCTTAGTCACGATCAATTCTCTAATTAATCATGAGCGTATCAAACATTTTTCTGATGCGGGGTCACTTAACGCGGTCGAGTTTTGTTGTGCGTAGAATTTTTGAATGACGTTTTACCCTAAAACGTGTAATTCCTTAATAACTTTCGTGAAAATGATCTGATGAATGTCAAACATTTAATTTGCTATGGAAATGATTTATCACTCGAGGCCATGAAACAAAAATCAAATTTCAGGAAAATTTCGGGAAAATGAATAGTAAAAGTGAATAGTAAAAGTCCGAAAATGCGTGTTGTTACAGTCTCTACCCCTTAAAGAGAACTTCGTCCCGAAGTTCTGTCGATGTTAACTACTTACGGTGTGTCTAAGAGAATTCAGGATCTCTAATATAGTAGTGCTCACTCTGATTCATCTAAGGTTGTGGTTAAGTTGTCGTATCGGATACACCTAAGCCCACTTATTTATAACTCATTACTTACATAAAGAAGCGTCCAAATTTATGTAAGTAAGGATTTATAAACTTATGGTTCGGTGATTTACAATTTCTTTATTTAAATAAAGAGGCGTCCCAATCCATTTAAATAAGGAGATTCTAAATCATCCTACTTAAGAATTTCTGACACAAAATCACTATCTGAGACAGATAGTAAGATAACCAAATCATCAAATCCCTAAAGCTAAGCAATAATATTATTTAACTCAAATCTTGTGTCTAATCAAACAAGAACTGTCACTAGATTCAAGTTAACTAATTAGTTATTACTGAGCTCCAAATTTTTAATGACTCGACTAAATTATGGGGTTCCTTATAATACTATATCATCTAACAGCGTGGAACCAACATCTAACAAAAGCATATGCGTATGTAGTGTGTGTAAGGCAACCAAAGAGGAAGGTCTCATCGTCTAAAGCAGTTATAGTCTAGGCACTAAATGTAACCTAGTTCTCTATAACCAAAGCTCTGGTACCAATCTGTAACACCCCCAAAATACGGCAGCGGAAGACTGTGTCATTGGGGTGCTACTTCATAATATAAAGCACAAGATATAGAAAACGACCTCTAAATGAGACGTTTTAAAAAGTTACCATTCGATTAATGAATTCAAAGTTACAAACACGAGATTCCAAAGTATGATACATAAATGTATACAAATGTTTTGAATGGTAAATGACAAAAGCGTAAGTCTTCAGAATATGCAGCTTGACTCTAAGTTCCACGCATTAGCTATCGCCTTACTAACCTGAGATAAACATGCTCAAGTGTCAACACAACGGTTGGTGAGTTCATAGAGTTTGTCTTAAAACAGTTGAAAAGTCTTAAAGAATGTTCACACAGCAAAGGCATTGTGAATCCACTCAGTTGCAAGTCCCGCCATAAGAGACTTGCAACCTGTGTGTCCACAACCCACTGCTACAACATACTATGAGTAAGACATGTATAAGTATACGATATATGCACTCTTAATGTAAAGTATAAAATGCCTACTGAACCTCTTGACAAGAATAAGCTCAAAAGCTTCACAAGAATAAGCACAAATGCTTCATGACAAGAATAAGCTCAAAAGCTTCGTAAGAATAAGCACAAATGCTTCATGACAAGAATAGGTTTACACATAAAGACTACACATCAAGTATAAACAGAATCAAGTATAATGCAATCAAGTATAAATGTTTAAGAGTATTTGCACAAGTAAGCAAGTAGTTGAGCATGTATCCCCCCCAAGAGTTAAAACAAGTATGAAAAGAGTAGGGGCTATGACTCACCTTAAGTTATGATACCAAAAAGTATAACGGAATTGATGGATTAAGCCTGGAAGTCTCTACGCGCAACCTAGAATATGACGTTGCGACTTAGGTTTGAGTAATGTATAAGAATACAAAGGATTGCCTATATATGTCTTGTATATAGTTCATGATGTAGTACTTAGTATATAGTGTAAGTTGTTGAATAAAAATGGTTTATGAAACATGTATAGTTTGTATATCTCTTACTACCGTTCGGGCCATCATAATTCAGAAGTCATGTAGTAAACGTTCGAGGAGCCAGGACACTATAATTCGTAAATCCACAACTCATCTCGACGGTTTACCCATATGAACTCCTCACATGAAGCTCCCTACTATTGTAGTGTTCAATATGTAAAACATGTATAATAGTTATAATGATTTCGGTCTAGAAAGTATTAAGGTCTTAGTTGTGGCCTTGCCGTGGCTTTGGTTATGGCTACCATGGTCTTGAGACTCAGCCTTGGCCTTAGCCATGGCTGTGGTCTCGGCTTTAAGGTCATTAGACCCCTTCGTTATACTTAGCCATAACCAATAATATTGTAACTTTGGGTATTCAATATGGCTGTTTAAGAAATTGAAGATATCTCATTCATTATTGGTTTTCTGGATACGTGCTACTGAGTTTTTGAAGAAAACATCATTCTGAACAACTTTCATGCTTTAACTTTTTGATGAAACGGACCAGAAATGCCTCTTTTTGCGTGTTTAGTGTTCTGTCACAGAAAGTTTTAGGCAGTTTTGCCGTAAAGTTGTGGTAACTTCAAATGGTCATAACTTTTGACTCGTATACTCATTTTAGGTGATTCAAGTTGCTATGGTTTACTTGTTAAGCCCTCTACTACAATAAGTAATTGTATAATATCATATATCTACTGTTTTGGTCGTGGTTCTCCATAAAAATCACTAGTTTGCTTGTTTACTTGTCATAAGTTATCATATGTATACCAATACTTGTTTTATCCATTTTCAAACATCATGAACACAATAACAAGAACATATATAGCATGAAAGGAACACAAAAGAGCATGAAAATGATAATGAACAAGAAAGTGTAATAGGATTTGCTTACAACTTGAGGCTTTCTAAAAGAAAGGTAAGTAACTAGTAAGGTACGGACTTTCATAGACTTAAGCTTCACTCTTTGCAATCTATGATAAACCGTGGTTACTTGAAGATTATAACGACGCCTTCTTGAAAGTCCAAAGCTATTTGAAGATTATAACTACGTCTTTTTGGAGACTTTAGAGTTATAACAACTTTTCTTAGAAAATTTCCAAGATTGAAGATCAAATACTAGTTTTCTTTCAAAAACTAGTTAACTTTCTTACAAAATATAAGAATAGTGCCTTAGGTTTTAGGACTTGAAGGTTATAAGAAGGTGTGGTGCAAGTTTTCTATGTGTTTTTAGCTTGGTATTTATAGGGTAGGAAAAATAGTTAACCATATATTGGGTTAGAATTTAACCATGGTTAGTTTTAGACACTTGTAATGATCTAAAGAATCAATGGTAAAGATTTAACCACACATGGTGACTCCCCCCCCTCCTAAGTCGGTTTTCCAAGGATAAGGGTGACTAGATGATGACTCTTGGTGCTATCTTGCTTAGTTTGTGCATTTTGACTCCGTAAAATGCTAACCGTAAGTTATTAAGTCACGAAACGTAAAACCGGGTATCCTAAAAATATGAAACTTAAAAGTATGGTTAAACATGTCAATATAGTCCATAAAAAAATATAAAATGAGTGGTAGGTTCTATCGGGTGCTCAAACCCTGCTAAAACTGGAAACGCGGGTCTAAAACGCGAAATACGTAAAACGTACGAATATTGTGTAAAATTGAGAAAAGTAAAATTTTATTTTTCTAATATGATAAAAATGAACTAAAATGACTTATAATGTCTAGGCTGGGCTCAGTCTAGTGTTGGTCGGTAATTAATGTCTTTTAGACCTAAAACCGGAAGCCTAAAAATAAAAGAATGACTTATAAAATCAAAGAATGGTTTTTGGTCAAAGGAGGAGGGAAAATATGTTGACTTTTCCAAATAAATATGAAAACTCAAATTGTCTTCGAAACGCGGTGCAGGTATAGGCTAAGGTCAAGGATAAGCAGAAGTGCTGGAAAAACGTAAATTTCTGTTTCTTACGGTCCAGGGTCTAAATGGTAATATTTTTCTTAGTCACGATCAATTCTCTAATTAATCATGAGCGTATCAAACATTTTTCTGATGTGGGGTCACTTAACGCGGTCGAATTTCGTTGTGCGTAGAATTTTTGAATGACGTTTTATCCTAAAACGTGTAATTCCTTAATAACTTTCGTGAAAATGATCTGATGAATGTCAAACATTTAATTTGCTATGGAAATGATTTATCACTCGTGGCCATGAAACAAAAATCAAATTTCAGGAAAATTTCAGGAAAATGAATAGTAGAAGTGAATAGTAAAAGTCCAAAAATGCGAGGTTTTACACAGACCATGCCGGTGATCAAATTTCAGCATAGAGTACATCTGGTGGAGCACAATTTTTGGGTGAAAAGCTTGTAAGCTGGTCGTCAAAGAAACAGGATTGTACTGCACTATCAACCGCCGAAGCCGAGTATGTGTCTCTATCTGTGTGTTGTGCCCAAGTTCTTTGGATGAGGACACAGCTGACAGATTATGGCTTTACTTTTGACAGAATACCTATGTATTGTGACTCAAAAAGTGCCATAGCCACCTCGTGCAATACCGTACAACACTCTAAGACGAAGCATATCAAAGTCCGCAACCATTTCTGTTGACATAAATAATGTATGAAAACGTTATTTATATTTTTCGATATCTCTATATTTTGACGATCACAAAATGTAAACTCGTCAACCATAAGATTACTACGTAAACAAGTATTAAGCTAGCTTATATCATCATATCCAACTTAATCACTTAAGGTATGGATAAACAAGTGCTTAATACATCTAATGATCAAAGGGGTAGTTAATTAATTAACACAAAGTTTATTTAATCATAGAAACATATTATATATTTTTGAAAAACACTTTTGGTAATAAAGAAAAATGTTTTAATCATACTAAATATATGATTTCAAATATTTAACCAAAATCAGTTAGTTTTTCACCAAATAAACTTTCCCCACTAAAAGACAAGTTTTCTGGCCGTTACAGATGGGCGGCCCCCTTAATTATAAGGGGCGGTCCCCTTAATTTTAAGGGGGCCGGCCATGATTTAAGGGGACCGGCCAGGCTCCCCTGTCAGAAACTGTCAGAATTCTTCTCCTATAAATACCACCTTAATTCTGGAATTTTTCCCCATCTTTTGCACGAAATTTTCAGATCTATATCTCTCAAAACATCCTCTAAAATCCTTTGATCATTTGTATATTAATCCTTGTTTCAAGTGATTCAATCCCTCATCATCCATTCTCATCCAAAGTGCAAAAGAAGACCACTCTTTCTACAACCAAGTTCAAGAAGTATTGAAGAGTAGTTGTGCATAGTGTATATATATTCATTTGTGAATATTGTGTTGTGCTTGTGATTAATTGTGTAGAAGATATAGAAGTTGTGTAGATAATAGAAGTTGATTAGTAGTGAAGTAGGTTAGTTGTGAAGATAGGTGTGAAGTAGAAGATTGGTGTGTAGAAGATAGTTGGGAAGAAGATTGGTGTGTAGTATATTGGTGTGAAGAAGTTGTGTAGAAGTTGTGAAGTTGTGTGGTGTGTAAATTGGTGTATAAGGTTTTCTCCGCCAAAAGGGAGTTTGTTGACATAGTGAAGAAAACTCTCGAGTAGGTGACTCGGGGAGTGGAGTAGGAACAAGGAAGGTGTCCTTGTAGCCGAACCACTATAAATCCTTGTGTTGTGGTTTGATCTTTCTAACTCTTCTCATTACTTATTTATTTATCTTTAATATATTAGCTTTCTTAGTTAGTTACCATACAATTGTTCATATAGTGCAAGTATAGAGTTCATATAAACTAGAATCGAAGTTTTTAAAACAAATTTGTGTTTATAAATTTAAAAGGACGTAAAACTATTCAACCCCCCCTTCTAGTTTTCCACAATTGGTATCAGGAGCCACGTCTAGCAAGATTTTTAAAATATATTGTATTTTAAAACTTGTAACGATCTATGGAATCTGAAAAATATTTAGAAGGGAAATCTATGCAAAGACCACCACTATTTGAAAGTGATGGATTTTTATATTGGAAAAATCGATTCGAAACTTATTTGAAATCAAAAGATCTAGATCTTTGGCATGTTATTACCAATGGTGATTTTTTACCTATTCAAAATAACCCCGAAACTAAGAAAGATGAAATCGTACCTTTTGAAAAACAAAATGATGCTTTAAAAAGAAAACTTGCTAAAAATAATGAAGCAAAAATGGTTATTTATAATGCGCTACCACGTAAAGAGTACGAAAGGATCTTTATGTGTGAAACCGCAAAAGAAATTTGGAACTCTTTATTAATAACTCACCAAGGTAATAATCAAGTCAAGGATAACAAAATAGATCTACTTGTTCAACAATATGAGCAATTCACGATTCCGGAAGAGGAATCAATTGATAATGCTTTTGCTAGATTTAACACTATCATCACAAGTTTAAAAGCACTTGATGAGAATTTCTCTAGTAAGAATTTTGTTAGGAAGTTTCTTAGAGCTCTTCATCCAAAATGGCGAGCTAAAGTGACGGCTATTGAAGAATCAAAGAATTTGTCAACGCTACAACTTGATGAATTAATTGGTAATTTAAAAGTCTACGAAGCAATAATAAAGAAGGACTCCGAAATGGTTAAAGGAAAACGAGAGCAAAGCAAGTCAATCACCTTGAAAGCTAGAAAGGAATCCAACAACGAAGATAGCTCATCTTCCGAAAGCGAAGACGAAGAATATGCCATGGCCGTAAGAGATTTCAAGAAATTCTTCAAAAGGCGAGGAAGATTCGTTAGATAACCACACGATGAAAGGAGAACACCTCAAAAGAGTAATAATGACAAGTATAGCAAGAATGAGAGAAAATGTTTCAAGTGTGGCGATTCGAATCACCTTATTGGAAAATGTCCAATGATGACAAGAGATCAAAATCAAAGAGCATTTATTGGAGGAGCTTGGAGTGATAGCGATGAAGATGAGGAAGAAACAATAAAGGAAGAAAAGTGTCTCATGGCTAAGACGTCAAGTGAGGTATGTTCCGAAACCGAATATTTTAGTGATGAAAATCTATCATTAGATGAAAAAGATTTAGATAGTGAATACAATAGATTATGCAAACTAGGACAACAAGTAATGGCTAAAAATAAATCACTAAAATACATAAACAACCAATTAGAAAATGAAGTACTTGAACTAAAAATTAAAATACATCAACTTGAAAAAGGTAAAGAAATTTTTGAAGAATGTAAATCATGTCAAGAACTTAGAAGTGAAAACAACAAACTTAAGGAAGAAATTTGTAAACTTGATAAATTTGAAAATAGTAGTAACTCACTTAGTAAAATTATAAGTATTCAAAGAATATCCGGAGATAAAACCGGTCTAGGTTTTAACTCAACCAAAGCCTCAACAAGTGAAGTTAAAAATGTTAAATTTGAAAGTGAACTCAAGGAACTAAAACCTTCAAAATCTAATCCTAAGTATATACTCATAAATGATAAGAAAATACCTCTAGCTAGTAATGAAGAAATAAAACCGTTTTATAAATCATCTTTAAAAACCGAAGTAGAATCGTCTAAAACTAAAACAAGATCTAAAACTCCACCACCTAGGAAACCAAATAATTCTTACCATAGACCTAAAACACCTCAACCAAGAGTAAACCAAAATAGACGAAACTTTAACAATAATCAACAAATGTGGAACTTCAATCCATGGGGAATGTTTCCACCATATATGCACCCAAGCCAAATACAAAACATGTTCGGAACAAATAACTTTGGTCAAATGAGACAATGGGGACCAACGTAAAAATTCTCGCCATTCAAACATGGATATCTTTGTTATCACCTCTTGTTCGGACTATCTCTTGAAGACTTTGAAGTTAAACGCATTGAAGACGAAAGGTACACATTTCCTTTTATTTCCTTGTCATCAAATGCATGCTTAGTTTAGTATCTAGTTCTTATGTTTTTGATTGGTTCATTATTCCCTCTAGTTTTTATTTCTATATATATATATATATATATATATATATATATATATATATATATATATATATATATATATATATATATATATATATATGTATACTTATCTACTTATACTATATCTAAATACATATATATACATACATATACACTTAGATATATCTAGGATATTATAACCTAGAAAATTCATTTGTTGATTTTCTAGAACAAGAAATTGTTCGTTTACGAACCTTTTCTTTTTCCCATTTGCCTTATTGAACTTTTCTGTTCAACGACACTCATGCTGATGAAGAGAGATGAGGCGAAAAATCTATGAATGAAACAAACTCCCGGCTTCCGTTGCATACGTCTCCCTCCTATATTCTCGACTTATAAGCCATTACTATATAAATATATATATATATATATATATATATATATATATATATATATATATATATATATATATATATATATATATATATATATATATATATATACTTATGAACCTTCCACATCTTTCTCGTTCACTTGACAACTTGATGAATCTCATCCGAAATGATCAAGAAAAGTTTATTGACAATATGTCAAGTAAAAATGTGAAGTAATTCCTTTCGTGCGTACACTCTCCAGCGTATGTTTGATTAAATATAAATCTAATATATATATAAAAATATTTTCTTGTTTGTTCCAGAAACCAAAACTTGAAAAATAAAATTTTTTTTTAGGGCGGCCCCCTTAATGTTTAAGGGGACCGGCAGCCAAATGAAGGGCGGCCCCCTTAATGTTTAAGGGGACCGGCCATCTGATAGCTCAAACCCGTTTTTCTCCTTTTTTCTTTTTGCCAAACACTCCACTTTTTCATACTCCCCTTCCCCTGCTTCTACTGTGACGAAAACCAAAACCCAAAAACATCTCAAATCACTTCCAAATCACATAATTCGGGTTAATTCGCAAAGGGCAAATTCATCTAACACAATCACCATTACGTATTGTAAGTTTTTCATAACACATTTCATCTAATTTCATCTCATTTGATCATATTCATGATTATGCATGTTTTATAAAATTCGTCTAATTTCATAATTTCTTTCGAATTAAGCCTTAAAACTTCATAACCAAATGCTTCCCTTAGGATTAAGGATGATTGATCAACACTAGAAACTAGTTATCATTAAACTATCATGTCAAAAAATTTTGAAAAAAATTTCATACACTCCTTTTCAAAATTTTTGGTAAACTCATTGTTGAATAATAATTTGAAAACGTGTTAAAACTAATCACATTATACTTGTGTAACTTGTAAAACTTGTAATTACATTTTTTGATTAAGAAAAATTATATTGGTTCACGATATAGGGGTGTTTGGATTATGTCCAAATAATGTCGAAACCTAATCATTATAATTTTTATAAAACTTTGTTATAATTATAAACCTTAAAATTGCTAATCAAACTCGTCAAGATATATAATTCATATATATATTGACATACTAGGAGTATAAGTCAATAGTTAAGGAAGCGTCTAGCTTAATACTAATAATGACATTATTTTTTTTTTTTTGTCAAAATACAAACCATCTTTTTCAAAAACAAATCACATGCATAAGAAACTCGTAAGAAATGGCTAGCTTTACAACCTAATGTAAATCTAGTAAATTTCATGATATACATATAGATGTTTAAAAGGGCGTTTGGATTTGTCCATAACCACTTACTAAACATCGTAAAATATATCTAGAACGAGTTAAAAACAATATTTAGGAACATGGTAAACTACTTCCCAGGATTAGTGTCGAAGTATGTTTATGTTCCAACATAAGTATTAACAATATATACATCATTTGATTCCTCTTTATATTTATTTTGTTCTTTTGTATTGTTGTTGTGTTTAGGTGAAAATGCCCAAAGTGATTGCCAAAGACATTTCCTTAACCAAAAACTACATTCCCAAAGTCTCTCAACTTCCCACTACCTCTCCCTCCATTGCACTTATCTATCGTCAAATTGAAGATAGAAACATTCATGAAGGTCGAGTCGTAGATCAAGCTTACTATCAATTCGATTTCATCGAAAGTTCATTCACAAATATCCACTTTGAATGTCTCTTCAAAATTAATGAACCCATCATTCCTCGTTTCATTCTTGATTTCTATAGCCAAGTCACGGTTCAAACCGATGACTCTGGTTCCATCCTCATTTCATTCATGATCCAACATGAATTTATTACTCTCACTCTTGCACAATTTGGTCAAATCCTTCAAATTCCTTTTTTCGGTCAATCCATATTCACTGATGAATGGGATCTTTGCGCTCTCCAACGTTCGCGTCCTACTCATGATCCTTATTTCTCTGAAATTCCATCTCCCGATGATATTCGTGAAATGCTCTGGTTGGAATGTGAAACTTCCACCCAAAGCATCATTAATCCTAAAAATCAAATTCTTCGCAAAGAATTAAGGCCCGACATGGAGTATTGGGAAGAACTAGTTCAAGAGAATGCGTTTGGTTCCGAAGGACACTCCGACCATCTCCCGGCTTGTCTCGCTCATATGTTGTATTGCATTGTTGCCGAGCAACCTTACAATTTGGCTTACTTCTTTATCAAACGTATTGAATGTGCAAGAGCTAATCCTAAAGCTATTCTTCCGTATGGTATGTTTCTCACTCGTCTCCACAAGCATGTCATTGAAAACTATCCCGATCTCGATGATAGTATTTATCAATCTATCTATCCAACCCTACGTCCTCTCGTTCTTTCTCAAACCCGCAAAACCCGTAAGTTTAAATCTAATCGTCCTAGCATTCTTGTTTCGTTTTCTTTTCCAAGGGATGACAATGAGGAGGACGTGTTGTCATTTACCACTGCTGCTGATGGGATGCTAGGAAACAAGAAGTAGTGATGATGACTATGAAATTGGATTTATTATTCATTTTAAACAATTTGTAATATGTTACTTATGTGCTGTTTGTTGCTATGATTTTTGTTTCAACTATATTGCCATTTGCTTATTATTAATTTTTGCTCTACATGTATGCATGTTTTTATAATTGCTTTTTATCTATGTTTGCATGATTAGTTAATGTTCTAACATAGATATGGCATGTATGCTATATAATAGACCAAAACAAATGTGAAATGTCCAAATGGTGCTTGCTGCAAATACAAAACAGAACACAAATTTTTTCCAGAAAATTTTTGAAAAATTTTGGTTTCTGGGTCGTCAGATGGGCGGCCCCCTTAAAATTAAGGGGACCGGCCACCATTTAAGGGGACCGGCCATCTGAAACAGTTTTTACACTGTTTTCTTTTGCATCTTGTGATCCCTTTTGCTAGTCTCAGCTACCATTTCCCTTAAAAACTAAACTGATTTTGGAATATAACATTACAATTTCAAATTAATTCCACTTCTAAACATGTTTTCCCACTATAAAATCTCCATGCATGTTTAATTCACATTCCATCATCCTCAAACATTCATCAAACATCATCATGTCATCACCAAGAACCACCTATTCAAACAATGCCAAGAAACAAAAACTTATCATCATTCCACCCAAACAACTCTTCATTGATCTTACAAATGAAGACAACACCACTCCATCTCCACCACCTCAATGCTCATCTCCTAGTGCACCAAATGCACCCTCCAAAACGCCTTCAACAAATGGAAACTCCACTTCCTCCATACCATCCACTTCATCCATTAATGACTACATCAACACCCACCTATCTCCTCCAACAATTGATCAACCATCACAACCTACAAATGAGAATGCATCTCTTGCAATCACTCTTTCATTATCACCATTAACACCTCTTGATGCACATTTCTCATCATCTCCTATCAACCCACCAACCTATAACCCCGTCCCATGGAGCTTACTTGAAGCTCATGGAGACACTTGCCTTTGTTGCATTCACAACCGAACAATTGTGTTCGGATTAAGAGATGAGATCCAATACATGTTTTCTCATATTGAAAACATGTTGCATCATACATCAACAACAAACACAACACCTCCACCACCATCAACTAACACACCTCCACCATCACCATCCCCATGTTCACCATCTATTCCTCCCAATTAAACATGCTTGGTGTTTTACAAATAAAATTGTGTTAACACTTTTTGGATGGCAAGCTCTAGTGAAGGACTCTCATGTTTGAGACTTGGTCTTTTATTTTAATGATGATTGTAAGCCTTTAAGGCTCTTGTTTGTTGCATTACTTATTATGGTTGTAATGCTTATTTTTTTAATGTTATGCTTATGCTTAGCCTTTACTCTTGCATGCTCTATACATATATATGTTGCTTGCCACTAAATATTTTTTGCAAGATATCCACATCTCGATTCCTTTTGGCCTCAAAACGAGGGGGAGTATACTTCGAGGGGGAGTTTACATTAACATGGGTTAACCTTTTTGATGCTAACAAAAAGGGGGAGAAGTGATATAAACTCACTTTAATACTTGAATACATACTAATTTTCGGTTAATGAGTTTAAATTTTGTAATCATCAAAAAGGGGGAGATTGTTGACATAAATAATGTATGAAAACGTTATTTATATTTTTCGATATCTCTATATTTTGACGATCACAAAATGTAAACTCGTCAACCATAAGATTACTACGTAAACAAGTATTAAGCTAGCTTATATCATCATATCCAACTTAATCACTTAAGGTATGGATAAACAAGTGCTTAATACATCTAATGATCAAAGGGGTAGTTAATTAATTAACACAAAGTTTATTTAATCATAGAAACATATTATATATTTTTGAAAAACACTATTGGTAATAAAGAAAAATGTTTTAATCATACTAAATATATGATTTCAAATATTTAACCAAAATCAGTTAGTTTTTCACCAAATAAACTTTCCCCACTAAAAGACAAGTTTTCTGGCCGTTACAGATGGGCGGCCCCCTTAATTATAAGGGGCGGTCCCCTTAATTTTAAGGGGGCCGGCCATGATTTAAGGGAACCGGCCAGGCTTCCCTGTTAGAAACTGTCAGAATTCTTCTCCTATAAATACCACCTTAATTCTGGAATTTTTCCCCACCTTTTGCACGAAATTTTCAGATCTATATCTCTCAAAACATCCTCTAAAATCCTTTGATCATTTGTATATTAATCCTTGTTTCAAGTAATTCAATCCCTCATCATCCATTCTCATCCAAAGTGCAAAAGAAGACCACTCTTTCTACAACCAAGTTCAAGAAGTTTTGAAGAGTAGTTGTGCATAGTGTATATATATTCATTTGTGAATATTGTGTTGTGCTTGTGATTAATTGTGTAGAAGATATAGAAGTTTTGTAGATAATAGAAGTTGTTTAGTAGTGAAGTAGGTTAGTTGTGAAGATAGGTGTGAACTAGAAGATTGGTGTGTAGAAGATAGTTGTGAAGAAGATTGGTGTGTAGTATATTGGTGTGAAGAAGTTGTGAAGTTGTGTGGTGTGTAAATTGGTGTGTAAGGTTTTCTCCGCCAAAAGGGAGTTTGTTGACATAGTGAAGAAAACTCTCGAGTAGGTGACTCGGGGAGTGGAGTAGGAACAAGGAAGGTGTCCTTGTAGCCGAACCACTATAAATCCTTGTGTTGTGGTTTGATCTTTCTAACTCTTCTCATTACTTATTTATTTATCTTTACTATATTAGCTTTCTTAGTTAGTTACCATACAATTGTTCATATAGTGCAAGTATAGAGTTCATATAAACTAGAATCGAAGTTTTTAAAACAAATTTGTGTTTATAAATTTAAAAGGACGTAAAACTATTCAACCCCCCCTTCTAGTTTTCCACAATTTCATCAAAGAACACGTGGAAGAGGGTACTGTTGAATTATTTTTCGTTAAGACCGATTACCAACTCGCCGATCTATTCACTATAGCCCTTCCAAAAGAACGGTTTGAATATTTAGTTCGACGAATTGGCATGCGAAGCCTAACTCCTGAGGAGCTAGAACGTCTTCATGAATCTTCTTGAAAAATGTTTTCAAAATCGCTTCGCTGTAAATACTTTTGAAAAACAAAATACAAAATTTGAAAAACAAACAAAAACAAAATACAAAAATATAAAATCCTCAAAAATCCAAAAACATTATAAAATTAAAAAATCCAAAAATATTTTTCTCACGACATGTCTCTTGTATAACCGATATTCTGTACGTTTCTAGAAATGTCATTCAACAATGATACGGATATGTACAGATGCTTGAGCGAGAGTTTTTTTTAATGTTTTTCTAAAACATGTCGTTTCTCAAAAATTTCTTCACGATGGCTTTCATATACTTCAGTATGAAACCCGGACCCGAATGATGACTTCTGATTATTTCAAATCAAGGACTCGTATTTTCAAGGACGAAATATTTTTCAAAAAGTTCGAGTCTAAACAAAGGAAAACGACTTCAAACAAAAACTCGTTTTCAAAACAAATTCTTGAGCACTTTTTCAAGATTGTTCAAAAGATTTCTCAAAATCTCTCAAAATGAGTGCTCAAGATAACTCCCTCCAAACCCTTAAATGATTATAAAATAAGCTATCATTAAGGGGGAGTACAAAAACAAAATGTTCCGAATTCATGCAAAAACAAATCTGTCTTTCTCTCCAAAAAGATTTTCCTTAATCAGTTGATATAAAAAACATCACGATATACTATTTTTGAGGGGGAGAAGAGATGATTAAAATGTGATCAAAGATGTTTAAAGTTTGTGACTGTATCTCGAAAGAGCTCGACTCAGAAAGTACCAATGAATTGACGAAGCTTAAAATGTCAGTAATCGAAAAGACTTGTCCTGGACGGGTAATAATTTCAAGCTAGTCTAACTAGTGATGTAAGCGTGTCTCGAATAGGACTTTTCTGAGTAAAACGTACCGTATCGAGAGACTTTCTTTGGACTTGACCAGGACGGATAATAATTTCAAGCTAGTCTAACTAGTGATGTAAGCGTGTCTCGAATCGGTCATGTTTACTGAAAGTGGATCAATTCAAAAAGTGCAAACTCCTCACGCATGTGCAAATTTCTTAAAAATCCATGAGCACATGTGAAGGGGGAGTCCTTCAAATGAAATGCAAAACTATCTAAGTGTTAACAAAGTATGTTTTATAATCATAAACATTTTGAGAGATTTTCATTAAATGGTTTCATGGCAATTATAGGATAGTCATGGTGTTATAACGTGACTAAGGTTAGGAAAAACCATCCTATGATCCGCCAAAGCCGGAGGGATCTACCCAAGGACAAATCAAATAGATTAGAATTAGAAGTCCTTAGGTATGATTGAAAAAAGGAGAAAATGAGAAAGGAGAAAGAAGGGGTTGAAGAATTAAAAAGAAAAGTTATGAAAAAGGGTGAAAAGAAATAGCCCTCCATATGTTCAACCTTAGGGCAGACACCGGGTTCAATTTGTATGCTACTGGTTGTTACTAAGGTGACACCGATATTGAAGATAAAGACGTCATGGACCCAGTGACGCAATGCACTTAACCTTCTCTTAAAAGAGCTTGTTTCATTCTCACGGGGAACCGGTGTAATCTATCGACTTATCTCTTAGAGATGGTTGATATTGAAGTAGGAGACCCCTCCCTAGTATCCGCATAGGAAACCTAAGTGTGCACTTATCGAGTCTAGAGCCATGAGATACATCAAAGATCTCTTAGGAACACTTAGTATTTCGACAACTGGTGTTCTACATCAATGTACACCTGCTGTAAATTACAGAGTCCTACGCAGATCTTAGCAATCTGCCAGAACATTTATGAGAGGATTCACTTTTGTGATTCTCAATGATTGAATGGAAACTCCTGCCAGGGTCAACATCAAGCAGCCCTGACAGCAGGTCACTTCGGTAATTCTTTATGGGTTACACTTAGTGTTCGCGGTGGTTTCATACGGTCTACAGTCGTGGAGTGATCCCCAGCGACTCACCCATTCGTTGATCTACTTAGTAAGTCTCGTAAGCTCTCTCGAGAGTATCCGAATTGGGAACGGCCTTGGTAAGGGTTAGAAGGAGTCTTCACACTATGCAGTTGAGGATCTCTAATTCAAACCTGTAATTCGAACCTCGTAAGCTCTCTCGAGAGTATACATGATCTCCATGGTGACAAATTCCGCATGCTCATACATACATCTGGAAGTTAAAGAAAGCTCCCTCAACGATCTTTACAACACAAAGTTCAAAGAAAGATTCTACGCCAAAAAGAAGAATCTACAAAGTATAAAGACCAAAGATCAATGTGAAAGTAAGGGAACTACGTGCATAAGAAATTCAAAGTCCGAAGATGTATGAGTATGTTGGAATGGCAGACAACCACCACAGACGCAGAAGTGACGAAAGGTAGATTGCTCCATATCACAAAGAACAAAGAACGATGAAAAGTCAGTCATCAAAGATCACCAAGCATGAAGGAACAAAGACTAAAGACTATTCTACTACGACACACAATGGTCAACAACAAAGAACAAAGAAGACCTAATCACGTGGAGCATCATTCGAATGACCACCCCTTAGGGGGAGATTGTTAGCATTAAAATTATATTAGAAAGTGATGGTCATTCTCATTATTAGAATGTTGTGTCGTATGTAATAGTTTAAGTTAGTTGGGCTTTGGACTTGGTAAGCTTATATGTTTTGTGTTAGCTTATGTAAGCCTTTTATAGTCCATGTAATCCAAGTCCAAGCCCAAGCCCATGAGAAAGCCTTTAGGGAATTATATCTCATGAACTATATAAACACCTGAAAGCTCATTTGAGGTGTGTGCTTGAGTGTGTATTGTGTGTGTTTTCTTAATAAAAGTTCTCTTCATCTTTACCTCTATTTTATACAAGTTGACGCCACACATAGCTATACCAAGTCACCATCTTTACTTCATTTACATGCTATATTGTTTTTAAAGTTGATATATCAAAGGTCATACAACCACCACCTACTATCTTCTACAGCCAAACCACTATTGTGCCACTAACACCCTCTCCCATAGCATCTCCTCCACTAGCATCACCACCTGCACCTAACCGCAGTGTCCCTATATCACCTCACCAAGGGACCTACCTAATACGCCCAACATCCTCATAATCCTATGTCCACCGTAGACGCCGAAGGACCCATAAGCGAGTAGATGCTCGCAAATGGTCATTCTTGTTACCAATCATGCGATACTGGAGATCTCAAGAAGGTACACCAACTACTAGGGAACTTGGGTAAAGTTCTTACTCCACCTCACGAGTTCTCCCAGTCACCGGGGAACCTATTCATCACACCATACCATTGTTAGCAGCAAGAATGGTTCGTCACGAAGATCGACTTGATTCCATTGCTAGCATAATCAACAGAATCCCTCATGAGCATCTAGAAACCTTTGAAGATGATATGAATAGTCTTATAATTGGACATCTTGCTATGGAAGATAAGGTTCAGAAATTAGATTCTCTATTTTGGGAGTCAATGGAATTCATAGGAGCACTATGTGGGGCTAACACTTCCACGGAAATAATGATGGGAACTTTTGACCGTGAAGTTGAAAAGATTAGCTCTGAGAACCTACATCTTAAGCAAGCCTTGCAAGAATCCCGAGCAAGGGAAAGGGCTAGAGATCAAACAATGGAAACCATGTCCACTGCCATCCAAGAACTCCAAAACCGCCTAGACAAAGCCTTAGGGAAACCATGAAATCTTCAACTTGTTAGTATAATCAATGTCCTACCAATAAAAAAATCTTATCATGTTTTGTAAACATTAGCACAAGTATTGATAAGTGTTGTAACACATTGACATTGATCTACGGAATTTATTTTATCTTTATTTGCGTTGAACCTTATACATTATATAGTAATATATTGGATTATGCAGGCCAAAACCATTCGTAATTCCTATGTATGTCGTTCCGACATACGATAACATATTACGACTTAGACCTTTTCAATGATCAAATCATTGAAACTATGACCTATATTTACTATTTATGACTCAATGTATTTCAACGTAATAGAATTATTATAAATTTTCTAATGATATACTTTCTTTTATAATAGCAACATGGCTAGAACTAGAAGAACAACCACAACCGCTACACCAACAAACCCCGAAGTCATGACCCCAGCAGCGATACAACAAGCAATTGCTGATGGTGTCAATGCCGTTTTAGCTGGACAAGCCCGCAAAAGAGATGTCGGTGTGCAAATGGCAGGAAATGCACCTACACCCCGTTACTGCACTTACAAGGACTTTATAGCATGCCAACCAACATACTTCAAGGGTACCGAAGGAGTGTCGGAATTAGCTCAGTGGTTTGAACGAAGTGAAACAGGTTTCCAAAGAAGTGGATGCTCGGAAAACAACAAAGTTAGCTTCGCAATGGGAACATTAATGCAAGATGCTCTATCTTGGTGGAAATCTACTGTTCAAAAACTAGGAATAACGGCAGCACATCAACTTACATGGACTGAATTCAAAGCTAAAATACTTAAGAAGTATTGTCCCCATTCCGAACTACGAAAACTCGAGGATGAGTTCCATGTTTTAATAGTGAAAGGCGTTGATTTGAAAAGTTACAATAGGAGGTTTCAAGAACTCAAAGTATTATGCCCTTCCATGGTACCTGATCATGAGAAGACATTAGAGAAATATGTCGAAGGACTCCCTCGGAGTATTGAAGGGAATGTCACCTGAGTAAACCCGCCAACCCTGGAAGCAGCAATGGAACTTGCTCAGAAACTTCTAGACTGAGAAGTTAAATACAATGAGCTTAAAAGGAATTTAGACGATAAGAGAACCACCCACCATCACAAAAACAACCAACAAGGTAACAACAGCCATCACCGCAACAACAACCACCGCAACAATAATCGGAACCACCAACAATACCAAAACAATCGGAATACCCACCAGCAGCAACAAAATCGAAGACAAGAAAACCCCAGAGTTTACGCCGCCACGGAAGGTGTAGGATACAATGTTCCTAAACCCCAATGTCAACGATGCAAACTTCATCACGACGGTCGTTGTACCATCCGGTGTGACAAATGTCGCAAGATTGGTCATCAAACCATACATTGTAGAATTCCTGCTACGGGAAGCAACACACAGGCTGTAACACCCACTTGTTACGGATGCGGAGAAGTAGGACACATCCGGAGAAACTGCCCAAAAGGAAATGGACAAAACAACGCTCAAGCTAGGGTATACCTCCTCGGAGATGGAAATGGACCTGATGTAGTCACCGGTACATTTCTACTAAACCATAATAATGCTAGAATATTATTTGATTCGGGCGCAGATAAGAGTTTTGTATCAGATACGTTTGCCCCTTTACTTAATATTACCCCCTCTAAGCTGAACACCACCTACGAAATCGAGATGGCTAACGGAAATTTAATAGATACAAGTACTGTCATGAAAGATTGTACCCTAACCCTATCAAAGAAACCTTTTGCCATTGATCTTATGCTTGTTCAACTTGGTAGTTTCGATGCTATCATCGGCATGGATTGGCTATCCCACCATCGTGCTAGGATACACTATGATGAAAAGGACGTTCATATACCACTCAAGGATCAAACACTCATTGTCCAAGGCGAGAAAAGTAAGCCTCAATATGGGATTATCTCATGTATGTGAGTGATAAACTACTGATAAGGCGAAAAATGAACCCCTTTTAGGGGGTCATTTAAGCCCGGAATCGAATTTATTTGATCAAATATTGCCCTAAATCGTTCCTTTTGTGATTTTAGGTACTTGGAGAGTGAATTATGGAAAAGAAGCTATTTTAGACCTTTTTGGAGCATAAAAGTGAAGAAAACGGCTAAGTCTCTATTTTCCATGCTGGGAACAGTAGGTGACGGCGTCAAGAGTTACAACCTGACGGCGTCAGATGTTTACACATTAATTTTTACCGAGAGTTCATGACGGCGTCAAGAGTCACAGCCTGACGGCGTCAGAGATCTTGAATAAATTTACGGAGAGATGGTGACGGCGTCACATACAGGGCGTCAAGAGTAATTTGCATGACGGCCTAGAGGTTGACGGCGTCAAAAGTAGATCAAGCCCGTCCGAGGAAGAATTTGGCGGCGGTCTGACGGCGTCACACTTTTGTTCTTGACGCCGTCAGGTCGATTTTCCTATATATACTTTTCTAGTTTTTCACATTAAGAGAGGAGTTTTGGGAGAGAAACCCTAGTACGATTTTGGTGTAACTTTACAGGTTTTTCAAGGGTTCTAACCCCTTGATACCTTGATTAATCAAGATAAGTGTTCTTTTAATTCAATCAATATGTCTATCTGTTGGTTGTCTATATCTTGTTCTTGTCTTAATTCCATCATGCTAGGCTAAATCTATCTTGTGTTTGCTTAGATCTAATGAAACCCAGGTATTAATTATGTGTTGATTACTTGTTTATTCTTGTTCTTGGATGAATGATTTATATGTTAGGCTTAAGAAAACTGGCAGATCTCCATATGGTAACATGCTTGAACGTCTTAAGAAACATGAACCGAGGCGTACTAGGTCTTTATTGGTTGTATTTAATGCATGAGCCACTGTTTATAATCCCTATAGTTGTGCTGGGCATGGTGTAGGAGGAGATAAGAGCTCATAGAATTGGGGAGTTATGTATGCCACCCCATGAATGGTATTAAGGAATACGATCCGTCATCCATGCAATTATAACAAGTAATTAACGTGTAAGAGATATCTAGGGAGTAATGAAATCTAAGTAAACACATTTTCTCCAATTACTGCTCACAACTTTAGTATAATTTAGTTAATTTTCTTTTCTAGTATTTTATTTTGATTGCATCTTAGTTTTGGGTTAGTTGAATAACAACTAATTCCGCCCACTCTTTCAAAACCCGAGATTTTACTTGCTTTCATAAAAATATAAAAACACAAAAATAATCATCCTTCACCTTTAGACCTAGTTAGATTAATTTCAATCCTAACGACACTATTCCTAGCTGAACGATCAATCCCCCGGTACTTGTCACTATACTATACTACAACGATCAGGTACACTGCCTGGTGGGGGTTGTAAGCTTCTCGAGATCCCTCGAGAGGTAAAGCCTGGTGCAATCCCCACGCATCAAGTTTTTGGCGCCGCAGCTCGGGGAATAGTTATTGTCTAGGTTAGGATTTCTTTTTATTAGGTCTACTTGCTAGATTCCTTTCTAGTAATATTTTATTTTTATTTTTAGGTTTCTTTAGTCTATCTTTTTCTTTGTGTGTTTGTTCGTAATTTCCATTGACTCATCCGTTCACCATTATGGAGTACGCGAATCCACCATACCACCAACCACAAAGGCCCTTCTACCCTATTGACATCTCGAATTTCAAACAATATCGAGATGAACCCATATATGATGCATGGACTCGTTTTAAAATTTTACTTCGAAAATTCCCTCATCATAGTTTCTCTTTAGCATCCCTAACCGAAACCTTTTACTATCGTGTCAACCGATGTGACCAAATGTGCATTGATGATTTTGCCAATGGGGGCCCTAGGGAATTAAATGCTGAAGAAGCATGTGATACCATAGAAGACTGTGCCCAATATTATTATAGAGTAGACAACCCAACAAACAACATCACAAATCAATCAAAAACAAGTTTGATGGAGCAAACAGGAAGTTTGTCTGGGGATACCTGTGTGGATGTCACCTAAAGCCATAGTACAAAACAAACACATAGGTAATCTAGATAAAATGGATGATGAGGTAAGTAACGTAAGCCCATCAAGTACCCCACAAGTCCTACCATCATTTGAGGCACACATACCACCCGTGACTTACCCTGAAGAAGCAGAAGAGACTATAGGAATCCCGATGGAGGTAGAACCTTTGAAACAAACACAACTAGAGGATGTAGGTTTGAATACTTATAATGATAACCTTACTCTTAGTTCTATGGAAGTTCCTAGTTTTGATGAACCGGAGCCTCAACCAAAACCGTTACCTAATCTTCCATCCTTGGATGAGAATTTAGGATTTGAAATAGGTTCCGATCCACTCATCAAACCATATAGTCCGGGTATTCTTAGGATAAAGGTAGTAGACTCTAAGCCTTGTGTAGTTGAAGCTAACATAGGAGTGAACCATGACCTTACATATTTTCATCACCCATTCATGAGTGATCACAAGAAACATTATGGGTTTAAACCAGGTTTATTAGGTCAAGATGGATTCCCAACTAGGAGTCTCTCGAAGTTGATAGAAAATGACCCCTTCTTAGGAGAAAACTTCAACTCACCCATTGACCAAAGTGAACTAGGTAAGGTTATGATGAAAGGAGCACACCCTTTTGAGCATATAATTCACTCACCCCTTTTTCCTCACGTGGCATACTTCCACCCTAAGAGTGTGTATCGCTACTTCCACCCACACTTAATCCTAAGTGTAGGGATAACCTCTCCTTTATCCGTTAAATAAGGGTAGAGTCAGGCTCGTGACTCGAACAAAAACAAGCGCTTCTTGGGAGGCAACCCCTGCTTTGTGTGATTTTCATTTTGTTTGTTATTTGCTTCCGTATGCATGCTTTATTTTTTATTGTTGGTAGATCATGTTTCTAAACTAAAAAGTGGAAATACTTTATTATGTTGTTTAGCCTAGTCTTAACTCCAACCTAAAAGTATTTTTGCAAAAGATAAGTGTAAGGGGAAACCCCAAATATGTTTTTAAGAAACACACGATCATGATTTTCCACAATTTTAAGTGAGCATGTATATTAGTATATGTTAGAGTCAAATGCTTGTATTAAGTCATTATGAAGTTTTGCAGGATTTTCCAGGAAGTAGAACCAAGTTTTTCCAGAAATTTTCCGGAAACTTAATGATTCGTGCAAATCAAGTTTATTATAATATAGTAGTAAAGTATCGAAATGATCCGCGAGAAATACGGATCACCCGAGTCGTTCTCCCAGTGAAGGTGAATGGAATCAAGAATATTGATTCGTGAAATCGTGATTTGAAAAGTGAGAAGAGAAAAAGGCAAATAGTGATCAAATAATTCAATTATCAATTAACAATTAAGAATTATGCAGAGAGTACAAGCTAGTAATGCACTAAAGTCTAAAACGGGAATGCACGCGCGTTATTTAAAACGCGACGTTTATCTAAAAATTATCCTACGAACTTGAAACTTTTTCTAAAAATCTTAAACTACTAAAAATAATTTCTGGAAAAAGAAAAATATTTTTTTGAATTTTATTTTATTTTCTAGAATTAATTTTCTAATTAATGAATTAAAAAGTAATTATAAATAAAGGAAATTATGAAAAATGATGGGAAAATTATGAAAACTATTCTGGAAATTCTTAAATATTATAAAAGAATTTTAGAAACTATTTTTGTATTTTTCTGACCTTTTTTTCTATTTTTTATGGATTTTTGATAATTAAAAACTATTTAAAAATGGAAAATAATCAAATTAAATTAGGAGAAGTAGTAAAAAGCTATGGAAAAATCTGAAAATTTACCAGAAAATCAAAAATAAGAAAAGAAACTTGGAATAAAAATTTGAAATCCTAAACAGCTTATTAAGTGCTTATTTGGGGCAAAACAGCTTAACAAAAGTGCTTATTAATAAGCACTTCTGTCCAAAACCTTATGAAACTTTCAAAACAGATTACTAATGATGTTATAAGCTCAAATGTTGCAAATTATGATGGTTTGGAAGCATAAGATCAATCAGAACTAAGCATACTAGCAATAAGCAAAGCTATAAGCTCAAATAAGCTAAACAGATAAGCACAAGGGCAACAACTACTTGAAACAGATTAAATATACTTAGATGAACCCAGAACAAGCAAACTTTGCAACTAGTGATCCAAATAGAAGAATTGCAACCCTATTATAGAAACAGCTAATTGCAGAAAAGCTCAAAAAGCAAGGTCTAATAAGCTATTAAGATGAGATCCAAGATACAAACTTTTTGCAGAATATCATACCCTACCACTAGAACTACCTATAACTACTTTTATTTTAGATCCTAGTGTTTAATTACTACCCTAAAAATGTCCAAGAACAAGGCCCAGAACCTGTGGTGCAGGGCAGGTCTTGTTCCACCTAGCCAACTACAAGCTCAATTTACAATAAGCTACTGCATTCTACAAGCTGATTTATTTAGTGAAATCTAAAGCCCTACTAGCAAGCTATCTAAAACAACAATTTTTATTAATTTCCAATTAATAATAAGCTCTACAAATCCTATCAAAGAACCATACTGACTGCTTAGTATAAGCAGTGTTGACTTTTTATTTGCAAACTTACTTTGACTAATTCCAATATTAAGCACTGATTACTACTAGTTTATGTAATGATAAGCTATTATGAAGATGTATTAAGCTATATTGAACTAATATGTGACTACACTAACTGTTTCACTAACTATATTATGAATACACTAACAGTTAAGCTATGATGAATCCTATTTTGACTATTTAACTTGTAACCTGTTATTATTATGACCAATTTAGACTATTAGTATCTATTGCAGAATAAGTGAACCAATATTACCTACCAAAAACAACAAGAACTCAGCACAAGGACTTATTCCAAACACCCCCTTAACAGATTATCTAGGCTAGAAAACTAGTTTTTAGCTATTATCCTACCAATTTTTAAGCACAGATCATATTAACTATACTAATTAACAATTATTAAGGCTATTTAACTAAGATTACACAACTAGAAACACAAATGAGCACTTTACCTAAATTATTTCTACTAAACTGCTTATAAGAATGAAAAGAGATGAGATGGACTTACAAAAAGCTTCCCCCTCAGCTCAAAATAGAGGGGGTTCACTGAGCTAGCCTATCTTTGTGATAGGCTGAGTTCTAGGGTTCTGTCTCAGCATACCAATCACACCACTGCATCATATTTGGAACCAAAAATCTTACTTGACTGTCTTGTTATCAAAAGACTAAAACTATATCAACTAATAAGCTAAAAAGCTTAAGTGATATGGAAAAAGGAAAATAAGCTCATTGAGGAGCTGTTATACTACTGTATTTATATTTTTTTTTTATTTTTTTATTATTTTCTGATTTTTTTTTTCTTTTTATTTTTATTGAAAATGATTATAAGCTATATAGATTATATAAAGATAAGAACTTTAAATAAAATTTGACATGAAAAGAAAGAAATAGAAGCAGAGATAAGCTAAAATAAGATAAGCAATAAGCTGAATTTAAAAGAAAAACTAAAACTTTTATTAAACTTTAAAAGGAAATTACAACGACTAAGCTAGATTACATAAGCTAAGAAGAAATTGACAGCATAACTTTTACCTAAAACCTCCTACCTAGAATGGTGAAATGGAGGGGGGTTTTATAGGGGAGCACCAAGGTGAGGGGTCTAGGGTTAGGAAGGATCCAGAAGAGCAATTCAGGCCACATATCATTAATCCTCATCATATCTGAGTCATCCCATTATCATCCAATCCTAAATGATAAGGTTATCATTGATCCACGTTTGGTTGTCCAATCAGGAGCCTTCAATTGGCCACGGTGGAGGTACTGACACCAATACTGACACGTTGTCAGCCTTCTAGAAGGATTCCTAGTACGAGGATGGGATTTTTGGGTACGAGGTAATTTGTTTGGGTACGAGGTAAAACTGGGGAAGAAGGGTAAATAGTGAAAGGCAGTGAGTATTTTTTTATATTATTATGAATTGTGGTGGGCTGGGTATGTGATGGGTTTGGGTCGGGTTTTGGTGATAAGAGGGGTGTGATGGGCTTGTGAGGTGAGTGGGCTTGGGCTGTGTTGGGGTTGTGTTTGTTTAACTTGGATCCGGTGTGTAGTAATAAAGTTAACCAAGGGACCAAAAGTGTAAATCTGAAAATAGAGGGACCCAAACTGCCAATCATCATAAATATTATTCCAAGGATCTATTGTGGCATTTAATGAATACTTGGAGGTCTTGAGAGCCAATTCTTCAAACTATCTTCATAAGGGCCAAAGGTGACAACTTTTGAAAGTTGAGGGACCACATGTGTAACTTGATCAAACTTTATTCCCGGGTCACTTATGCAATTTCTGAAACTTTGAGGACTTCACATGACCATAAAAACTTACTTTAGACCACTAGCTTCCCCGGCTCCGGCTTTATTTCATCTTTCCCAAATCTCGTGCCCGTTTTGTCATTTTCTCGTGATTTTTCGTCTTTTCTTAAATATCCGTTCCTGCACATTCACAAACACAAAAACACACTTTCTATGGCATTATTGGTTAGTTTTTGGTTCATTTGGTCCAATTTTGGCAAAGAAAAGGTGAGTGAATAAGCACTCACCACTTAACATAAGAATTTCTGCAGGTCAATCCTGACGGCGTCACGAGTTTACTCTTGACGGCGTCACGTGTAAAAATATGGAAATTTTACCAGTTTTGTTTTTCTAACGGAGTCTAATGGTTTTTGTGAATTATTAAGTTTTATAATCTCTAGGAAATCTGCAAACTTCATTTACAATCATTATATCTTACTTTGCTTTCTAGGATTTTGTCACTTATATAGGATACCGCCGATTTTACGCGAGGTTGTCTTGTCTATTTTGTCAGGATTTACAGGTTATATTGGACAAGAAGATGATTTATATTCTGGAAGGGAAGCTTTGATTGTTCATTTTCTTGGAGGAAGATCTAACCTGGCCAACCTTTAATCCATACCGAGCGAATCAGGGGAGTATTTGATTTCATTCTCTTTACTTGTTTTCTTTTACATTCTTTACTTGAACATTGGGGACAATGTTCATCTTAAGTGTAAGGGGAGGGTAAATTGATGATACCTTACAATACACTTTCGCTTGAGTTTGTTTTGTTTAATGGTAGATGTGTAATAAAACTATGACAAATACTTGTTAGTGCAATTTTAGCGCCAAATTTAAATTTTTTTTACAACATTTAGGAGTGAAGCTTTAGCCTTAGCAAGCGTCTCATGGATAGGAGATTGTATGACTAGCACATAACCGTATATTCAGAAAAATTTTCCACCCAAATATGTGAGGTTCGCCTTTAGATTTGATAGGAAAAGCATTCACTATTAGTGCTTATGAGTGTACCGGTAGCATTTAGATTCTAGAACTTGCGTTAGTGATGCATCCCGAGACCGCTAGTGAGACTACATTCGTGTAGTAGGATTTACTACATGATAAGAGGCATTAGGATCACCCTTGTGTTAAACCTGTTTCATAATTACTTGACCATTTAAGTCATATTACTTGGCTAGTTAAGTCAACTAATTTTTCCCACACCCTTAGCGTTGTACTCATTTTTAGTACACGAAACCCCTAGTACACCCCTCTGAGCCTATCTTTTCGTTTCTAACTTTAAGCATTTTACTTAAAGAAATAATTTGTTACACCCCATTTAAATGTACACCCAAATCGCCTTAGCCTTCCGTGTATGCACTCATCTTTAGTGCATTATTGTTATTTGTTAAACCCTAAGTTAACTTTCTAATTGATTACATGGTTGCTAAGTCGAGTCATATCCTTGTACATATTGTTTTGGGACGATTGGGACTCATGGGTAAGTACTTATTTTATGGAGTAATGGGGAAGAACATCATTTATTACCCCCATGTGTACGTTAATTTTAAAAGTGCTCCAAGTGTTTTGATTTTCTTAATTCGAGTCATTAGATTAGTTTAATGTAAAGTATGTAAAGATTCAAGTGTAAGGGGAATTTCCATTCCCTATGATGTATTATTTTGGATGGTAGGGTAAGAGTGTATGCAAAAAAAAATAAAAAAAAAATAAAAAATAAAAAAAAAAATCGAAAAATCATGAAAAGAAAAGAAAAAAGAGAAAAAGAAAAGAGAAAAAAACATACGGACTACCATCCCTTTTTATTCTATGTTCATTTTATGTTTTTATTATTTTTCATTTATTAGCTTAAGTCGAGTCTAGTCTTGGCTTAGCAACGCCACATTGTACATGTAATTGACCAAGATTGTTAGCTCGCCACCAGTAAAAACTTCCTTTATCCAACAAAACCGTGTAATTCATATCCCTATACCTAACGTTACAACCCTTTGAAAGACCTCTTTGATAGTTTATCCTAGGTGCTTACGCCATGTGGTGGAGGTTTGATCCTTTCCCAAGCCTATGGTAATCTATTTTGCTATGACAGGTAGTGAGAGATATCTTCCATTTCCATAATGTTATATTACTTTATTACACCCGAGAGATGTGAGTATCTAAACACTATTTGTGAGGTGCTAGTGTATGACCTCCGTGCTTGTCTTTGGTCTTTAGTGGAACGATTATTTGTTGTAATTACTTTTATATTAGTGTTAAATGACCTCTAACTTGTCTTTTGATTAGGATAAAAGCATATTTGCTTGAGGACAAGCAAATCTCAAGTGTAAGGGTATATGATAAGGCGAAAAATGAACCACTTTTAGGGGGTCATTTAAGCCCGGAATCGAATTTATTTGATCAAATATTGCCCTAAATCGTTCCTTTTGTGATTTTAGGTACTTGGAGAGTGAATTCTGGAAAAGAAGCTATTTTGGACGTTTTTGGAGCATAAAAGTGAAGAAAACGGCTAAGTCTCTATTTTCCATGCTGGGAACAGTAGGTGACGGCGTCAAGAGTTACAACCTGACGGCGTCAGATGTTTACACATTAATTTTTACCGAGAGTTCATGACGGCGTCAAGAGTCACAGCCTGACGGCGTCAGAGATCTTGAATAAATTTACCGAGAGATGGTGATGGCGTCACATACAGGGCGTCAAGAGTAATTTGCCTGACGGCCTAGAGGTTGACGGCGTCAAAAGTAGATCAAGCCCGTCCGAGGAAGAATTTGGCGGCGGTCTGACGGCGTCACACTTTTGTTCTTGACGCCGTCAGGTCGATTTTCCTATATATACTTTTATAGTTTTTCACATTAAGAGAGGAGTTTTGGGAGAGAAACCCTAGTACGATTTTGGTGTAACTTTACAGGTTTTTCAAGGGTTCTAACCCCTTGATACCTTGCATGATTAATCAAGATAAGTGTTTTTTTAATTCAATCAATATGTTTATGTGTTGGTTGTCTATATCTTGTTCTTGTCTTAATTCCACCATGCTAGGCTAAATCTATCTTGTGTTTGCTTAGATCTAATGAAACCTAGGTATTAATTATGTGTTGATTACTTGTTTATTCTTGTTCTTGGATGAATGATTTATATGTTAGGCTTAAGAAAACTGGCAGATCTCCATATGGTAACATGCTTGAACGTCTTAAGAAACATGAACCGAGGCGTACTAGGTCTTTATTGGTTGTATTTAATGCATGAGCCACTGTTTATAATCCCTATAGTTGTGCTGGGCATGGTGTAGGAGGAGATAAGAGCTCATAGAATTGGGGAGTTATGTATGCCACCCCATGAATGGTATTAAGGAATACGATCCGTCATCCATGCAATTATAACAAGTAATTAACGTGTAAGAGATATCTAGGGAGTAATGAAATCTAAGTAAACACATTTTCTCCAATTACTGCTCACAACTTTAGTATAATTTAGTTAATTTTCTTTTCTAGTATTTTATTTTGATTGCATCTTAGTTTTGGGTTAGTTGAATAACAACTAATTCCGCCCACTCTTTCAAAACCCGAGATTTTACTTGCTTTCATAAAAATATAAAAACACAAAAATAATCATCCTTCACCTTTAGACCTAGTTAGATTAATTTCAATCCTAACGATACTATTCCTAGCTGAACGATCAATCCCCCGGTACTTGTCACTATACTATACTACAACGATCAGGTACACTGCCTGGTGGGGGTTGTAAGCTTCTCGAGATCCCTCGAGAGGTAAAGCCTGGTGCGATCCCCTCGCATCAACTACATGAATGAAGGTTGTCAGGTATTCATGACTCGTATTACGGAAAACAAGTCATCAAAAAAATAACTTGATGACGTTCCTATCGTTAGGAATTTTCCTGAAGTATTCCCTGAAGAATTACCTGGTATTCCACCCGCACGTCAAGTAGAATTTTAGATTGAACTAGTGCCTGGAGCAGCGCCAGTGGCCAAAGCACCTTATAGGCTAGCGCCATCTGAAATGGAAGAATTGTCGGAACAATTAAAGGAATTGTCCGAGAAAAGGTTTATACGACCAAGCTCATCACCATGGGGAGCTCCGGTATTATTTGATAAAAAGAAGGATGGATCATTTCAAATGTGCATCGACTACCGAGAGTTGAATAAACTTACGGTAAAGAATCAATACCCATTACCTCGAATTGACGACCTGTTTGATCAATTACAAGGATTGAGTGTGTACTCAAAAATTGATCTGAGATCAGGATATCATCAGTTAAGAGTTCGAGAAGAGGATATTCCGAAAACTGCATTCAGAACACGTTATGGTCACTACGAGTTTCAAGTAATGCCATTCGGTCTGACCAATGCACCAGCAGTTTTCATGGACTTGATGAATCGAGTATGCAAACCGTATTTGGATAATTTTGTTATAGTATTCATCGATGATATTTTGATCTACTCTCGCAATGAAGAGGAACATGCAGAACATTTGCGAATTATTCTAGAACTACTCAAGAAAGAAGAACTGTACGCTAAGTTCTCCAAATGCTACTTTTGGATTCGCACTGTGCAATTTCTAGGGTACATCATAAATAGTCAAGGCATTCACGTAGACCCTGCAAAGATTGAGGCTGTAAAAGGTTGGTCGTCTCCTACAAACCCCACGGAGATACGTCAATTTTTAGGTCTTGCAGGTTACTACCGAAGGTTTGTTGAAGGTTTTTCCAAGATTGCAAAACCTTTGATGAAATTAACCCAAAAGAACAAGAAGTACGTCTGGGAAGAAAAGGAAGAAGTAGCATTTCAGTTGTTAAAACAAAAGCTTTGTGAAGCTCCAATACTAGCCCTCCCAGACGGAAATGAGGACTTTATAGTATATTGCGACGTGTCATATCATGGATTAGGAGCGGTTTTGATGGAAAGAAGCAAAGTGATAGCTTATGCATCTCGACAATTGAAGAAACATGAGGAAAACTACACGACTCATGACTTGGAGTTAGGAGCTGTAGTTTTTGCACTCAAGTTGTGGAGACACTACCTGTATGGCACCAAATTTACCGTATTCACCGACCACAAAAGTCTCCAGCATATTTTGGATCAAAAGGATTTAAATATGAGACAACGTCGCTGGTTAGAACTACTCAGCGATTATGATTGCGAGATACGTTACCATCCAGGAAAGGCTAATCTAGTAGCAGATGCGTTAAGCCAGAAAGAACAATTGAAACCACTCAGAGTTAGATCACTAGGAATGACTATTCACTCACCCCTTCCATCCCAAATCCTTACCGCGCAAAGCGAAGCTCTTAAGGAAGAAAACCGACTGAAGGAAAAGATTTACGGCATGCCCGAAAATAAGAATGGTTTCGAAAAGAAATCCGATGGAACGTTGCGTTTCAAGGACAGAAGTTGGATCCCTCTGGTTGGAGGTATTCGTGAGCTCATCATGCATGAGTCCCACAAGTCAAAATACTCCATTCACCGAGGATCCGAAAAGATGCATCAGGATTTAAAGAAACTATATTGGTGGCCAAACATGAAGGCTGGCATTGCAGAATATGTCGGTAAATGTTTGACGTGTTCAAGAGTAAAGGCGGAACATCAAAAACCTTCAGGTCTACTTGTACAACCTGAACTTCCAATGTGGAAATGGGAACGAATCACTATGTACTTCATCACCAAACTTCCAAGAACTTCATCCAGATACGACACGATATGGGTTATTGTTGACCGTCTCACAAAATCCGCTCATTTTCTACCCATCAAACAAACCGATGAGATGAGTACACTTGCTCAGTTGTATGTGAAGGAAATTGTCGCTCGACATGGAGTGCCAATTTCAATTATCTTGGATCGAGATAGTCGTTTCACCTCTCATTTCTGGAAATCCTTACAGAAAGCCTTAGGAACTAAACTAGATATGAGTACCGCATACCACCCTCAAACTGATGGTCAAAGTGAAAGAACTATTCAAACCTAGGAAGACATGCTCCGAGCATGCATAATTGATTTCGGAAAAGGTTGGGATAAACACTTACCATTAGCAGAATTTTCATACAACAATAGTTACCACACCAGTATAAAAGCAGCACCAATTTACGGTCGAAAGTGCAGATCGCCCGTTTGTTGGGCAGAAGTTGGAGAAAGACAACTATTAGGACCAGATCTTGTTCGGGAAACTACTGAGAAAATCATTAAGATTAAGCAACGTTTACAAGCAGCCCGACACTGACAGAAAAGCTACGCCGACATAAGAAGGAAACCTATGGAATTTCAAGTGGGAGATAGAGTCTTATTGAAAGTATCTCCCTGGAAGGGAATGGTGCGATTTGGAAAACATGGAAAGTTGAATCCAAGATACGTCGGTCCATTCAAAATCCGGGAAAGGATAGGACCCGTGGCTTATAAGCTCTAACTACCCGAAGAACTTAGTCGGATACACGATACCTTTCATGTGTCAAACCTTAAGAAATGTTTATCCGATGAATCTCTCGTTATTCCATTGAAAAAAATTCGATTAGATGACAAACTTTTCTTTACCGAGGAACCTATTGAAATCATGGATAGAGAAGTGAAACAACTCAAGCAAAACCGTATTCCTATCGTCAAAGTTTGTTGGGACTCCAAGCGAGGACCGGAATATACTTGGGAGCGCGAGGATCAGATTCGCTCCAAGTACCCACATCTCTTCACCTAAGACACCCTTGGCAACTATCTTAGACTAGAATTTCGGGACGGAATTCCCTGTAAGAGGTAGGTAATGTAACCTCTCGTAATTTTCCCTTACGATTAGTAAATTCTCTCAAGAAATAAAATGATGTTACGATAGCTTAACACAACTTTTACGGGTAACAAATTTTTTTTTACTAATGACTTGATATTGGAATCACTACGATAACTGTGATTGACTATTTACCTAGGAACGATGCATACACACAACCTCGATAATCTATAATTATTGCGAACAATAAATATATAAAACATTTATATTTATAACTATACGTTTCGTCTAAATACCATATACTATTTATATATTTCCCGAGCCTACGGAAATTCCCGAGAATGATCACTAATATTTTTGGACCTCGACACGATATTTGAAACACACCATGTGGGCCCCCATCACCCAATGGGCCACGTAAACCAAGTTACAAACCAAACGGACTCTTTTTCTTTCTTTTCTTTCTTTGGGCCGAAACAAAACCACAAGCCCAGTTACCAGCCCAAACGCACCCTTATATATTTCTTTCTTTTTTCTTTCTGTCGCGATACACAACCAAAACCACCCTACTTTCTTATGATTTCTATACGTGACTTGTATATATTTTTGCTTGTCTCGTTTCACCTAGTACCCAAGAATCATGAATGGTAAAAGTTATACCCTCACTCACTCGTTTACTACCCTAGAAACCACCCAAATAAAGCACAAAACTCACCCTTGAAAGATAAGGCAAAAACGTGACATCTTATTCCTTCCAGCCTCCCATGCTTACCAATGGCAACAAAATGAACAATATGCACCTTGTGAATGTCAGGAATTAACAGGGATTTACTTACACAATCCTAGCTTTGTAAACTAACGATTGGACAATGTTTGAGGTGCTACTATTCGCTTAACATGCCACCTTCCAACTCTTGTGAACCTACCTTGTCACTACACTACCTAAACTCACTATATAAGCTTCCCCATGCAAGCACAAATTGTTACATACACTTATACGTACCATATTACACAAAATATAACGAGAGGATGAGTTATTGAAGGACGAAAGGATTGCCCAAGTGTACCACGTCTCAAGGAAGCCCAGGACTCCAAGCTTGACGTCTCTTGAACCCTTGGTGGAACGTGAGGTGAACCACGAAGCTCTCGTACCCTCACACGATCCCTACATCACGTTTTACTCCACCTTTTAGAGGTGAGGTGAGACCTTGAATTTCCTTACTATATTTATATATGTACGTTTATGTTTTGTGCACCAACACTTTCTATAAATAAATCATAAAACATGAACACGACATACATATGTTATATATCGTATCATTTGTTGGCTAGGCCACTAACGAGACCCTATAAAAGTTTTAAACTCACATTAACGTATACACATGAAATATCACACGTTTCTAATTAGGTTTGGACCTATACGATTTCTACTAAAAGACATTGAATATTTTCAGGTTTTATTGTTTTTACGTTATTAGTTTGGGCCGTGTACTTTGGCCTTGCCATTTTAAATTTCGACACATAACCACCCTATATTTAAACGCGAACTAATTGTCTATCTTGCTAACTAACGAGAATAATAAATAACTAGGTCTAATAACTTGATTTGGTCACCTAATCGAGCCTAAAGCATGTCGAGATTTCTTAAAGTCTTTCAGGAAATTAAATCACTTATGGGCCTAATAAGCCCAAAAAGAAGTTTTTAGCTTATTCCGATAAGCTGAGCATAAAAGCTCTTTTGAAATGTTTTTGTAACTTAAAATGATGGATTTTGATAAACCTAGTGTTCCCCCAAACCCCTTGGATCACAAAACGTTAACGTGCCCTTAATTTGGACTCGTTAAGCCCATTTAATGAAAAATAAGAGATTTAAGCTAATAAGCTGTTAAAATAAGCTGTTTTGAACCTTCTGAAAATAAAAATGTTAAACTTTAAGTTTGGTAATTTCTGGACTATTTTTGCAAATTTTCGTTAACGAGGAACTAAAACTGTCAAAAGTATAAACTTTGGGTTAAAACTGTCAATACTATTTTCTAAGGTTATGAACTGTTAATATTGAAACTTAGTGTAGAAAAATGTAAATATTGATACTATTGGATCTAAAATGTAATAATATATAACTTTGGACTAACGACGTAAATATATTCCGTTAAGGGTAAAAAGTGTAAAAATTAAGAAACATAAAGGATTGAATAGTAATATTGATTTTGAATAATAATTTTATATATAAATATATTTATATAAATTAAGATGATAAAAGTATAAACGTAACTTATATATATTGTTAATACAAATATCGCCTAAAAACGTTATTTATATTTTACGATCTTTGCTAAGTTTTGTTAATGACAAAGTATGAACTTTAGCTAAGAGTAAATCATCACTTGGAGTGTTTAAGTCTTGTTTAACTAAAGTTTACATTTCTTTTTAAACTAAATACAAGTTTATTTCTTAAATTAGAAATAGTCACATCACATTTATGGCAAGTCTTGTCATTATGCATTTATGGAAAGAAATGTGTTTGACTTGCTTTGATGTTGCTTGCAAGCTTTGTGTTTGACTTGATTTAAGTGATGTGACATTGTTTGGTTGCTAGGAGTTATGAGACAAGACCTTGTTTGGTTTGGTATAGTAATTGCAAAAACCTACTGCAGCCCTGGCGGTACCCTGGGGGTACACGGGCGGAACCCATCTGAGGGTTCCGCTTGATCCGCCAGACCTGCAGTATAGTTTGCTATAAATACCAAACCATTTGTTAGTTTTGTGCAACCCCTTTAGGACATATTTTCACATATTCTCTCAACTAACTCAGTAACCCTTGACTTGTGTGATTCTCTTATGTAGCAAGGAACTCCACAAGATCATTCAAGAAGTTGCAAGCTTCAACTCTAAAGTTGCAAGTCTTGGTAGTTTGGTCATGTATAAGCTTTGGTAGTTTATACTTTATGTGTGTCATATATGTAGAGGTTATTGGTTAGTATTTTAGGCCTTAAAATACGTAGTGAGTTGGGAGTGGTTGTACCCTTGGTAAAGAACTCGACATCTAGCTTTGTGTCGGTAAAAGTGTAAGCGACGAGTGGGAGTGGTTGTACCCTTGTAAAAGAACTCGACATCTAGCTTTGTGTCGGTAAAAGTGTAAGCGAGGTGTAAGGTTTTCTCCGCCGGTGAAAGGAGCTTGTTGATTAGTGTTTATAACTCTCGAGTTGGAAACTCGGGGCGTGGATGTAGGGCAAGGAAAAAGAGTCCTTGTAGCTGAACCACGATAAACAATCGTGTTGTGGTTTGATCGTTTCTTTCTCTATCTTTGCTTATTGCATGTTGTTGTTTAGTTAGAATCGTTAACCACATATATAGCTTTTCAAAGAAGTAAAACAAGTAAAGTTGTCTTTATGTTTTCAAACAAGTGTAAAAGCTTTTCAAAGAACTAAACAAGCAAAGTTAGGATCATCACAAGTAAAGCTTTTCAAAGTAAGAAACAAGTATAATTAGAATTGATACTCACACTAAAAGCCTTTGAAAGAAACAATCATATAATGGTGTGTTTATATTATTGTGCAAACATAAAGTTATTAAAGGATATTTAAGTTAAAAAGGATTTTAAAAAGAGGTAAACTATTCAACCCCCCTTCTAGTTTTCCACAATTGGCATCAGGAGCTACGTTACCCAAGTTCCTTAAAATAAACTGTATTTTAAAACTTGGATCGATCCATGGATTTTGAAAATCTCAAAGAAGGGGAACCTATTCAAAACCCACCGCTATTTGAAAAAGAAAGTGTGTTTAAATGGAAAAGTAAAATTGAAAACCAAGATGATCAATTTGATCTCACATTTGAGTTAGAGGTCTTAGAAAAATTAATTGATAGACTTTTAGTTGAGATTAATACATGTGCTACTAGTTTAAATGTTTTTAATGAAGGTGTTAGTGAAGATGACTTCTCATGTCGAGCTCTTAGTGGACTTGCTTGCGTTTCATGGACTAACACGAATGAAGATGAAGCCAACCATCCGGTTTGTGATTCTCTCTTAGCTAAATCACCAAGCAAGGTACATTTTGAAACCAAACATTTTTGCTTTGACACATTTATCCTAGAGTTTTCTAAAATTGAAAATGAGTCTAAACTTTCATGCAACATGGACCTAAAAACTATCTTTAACAATGAAACTTCAAGATCTTGTGTAAATACTTTTGAAAATGAAATCATGTTAGAAGATAAGATGTCTAGACTTGAGAGTCATGTTGAAATTGATTTAGAATGTAAAATATGTCTAGAGTACAAACATGAAATTCTAAAACAAAATGAAAAAGGAAAAATGCTCGCTAAATTTGAAGAAAGTTCAAAAACGCTTGAAAGGTGTTTGAAGAATCAAAGGTCATTTAGAGATAGAACCGGATTAGGATTTAACTCTAATGAATCATAAACGAGTAAAACAAAACATGTTGTGCTTGTAAAACCTAAAAGTGTATTGTAGGAGTTACTCTAGCTATAGTAGGAACTCATGATAAAGGGATAAAAATATCATGTTCAATACCCTTATGTGTCTTTCTAACTTTCTTGGATTTATAAGAAGTTATGTTTAGCCTCTCTTCGTATCAAGATTATTTGCTTTATGTTTATCTTCTTGATGGAAAATCTATGGAGCCTAAAAGGTACACGTCTCTTCAACTTACCTTTTAATGATTCTTGTTGATCAGTAGTATGATATGTCATAAGTGTTAGTTGTAGTCTTTACTATAAGGTATATATATGTTGTGTGAGGTACAATAAGGATTAGATCCTTCATAAGTAAAGTAGTTTGATACTACTTCTAGTAGGAGATATAAGGTGTCTTGCCTCGTTTGATATTTCAGAAAAATACATGAGTAACTCTTGAGTAAGTCTCACTTAATTCTTATCTACAAGTGAGTGAACTAAGAATCTCTTAAGTGATAAGACAACCAACACTTTTGTGATGCTTGCAAATATAGCAAAAGCACAACATTTCATAAACACTTGTAGTACAAAAGTCTTTTGGTATTATACCTTATATTTTCAATAGCATCTTAGGTCCAATCATTCTTTTGCTAAAAGCTTCATGAAAGACACACAAAGTAAAATAAATCAGTTGAATTATATTTTGAATGATTAGGAGAAAATGATTTATTAAACTACTAGGATGTGAACATCAAATTCGACCCATAGTCTTATGATGTTGCATATCTTAGACAATTACACTTATGAGGTCTTAAGAAAATAAACCCAAAGAGTCAAGGAATTATTGAATTTAACATTCAATGAAAGACCACCTCCTTCTAAGATATCATCTTTGGTAGATGATGACTTAGTCGAAAGCCGAACATTGATAAGACAAGTTTGTCAAGATCAATAACAAGGAAGATGGACTATTAAAAACTGAAAAACAACATCCTTTCATCTTGTGTCAAACATTGAGTCAGCAAAATCAAATCAAATGTTAATCTTTGAAAGATTGTTTATTAACCTAAGCAAGCTCCAAAAGTAAGGGATAATCACTCAAGAACATTCCTAGTTACTCACTTGTTCACAATGATTAAGTTCTTTATGATTTATCAAGAATGAGATTAGTAAATCCGTAGGTAAAACTAAACATAGAGAAATGTCTGGGAGTATGCTTGTTTTTACAACAAATGTAACTCAACATTATTTTTAGTGCTTGTCTATGTGCTCAATTTTAGAGAAGTGCCTTAAAAAACTCTTTCGATAGAGCTTGCTTGGAATCACTTAAAGGTACTACACCACTAGGATTATGGTGTCCCAAAAGAACGGGAATAGAAACCATAGTGTATGCCAAATGGAATTGCATTGGTAATAAGTCGATAGGAAAAGCACAAGTAGTACTTGCACTTTTATACTTACTTACCCAATGATTCTCCAAAACGCTGAAAGATCTCACATGAGTATTCAATGAAGAAACACATCAACAAGCTTCGCTTGAACAAGCTAATTCGTATCAACAAAGGAGTTTCCTCATCAACAAAGTCATCTCGTCATTGAAGGACGCATCGACTTCAGCGACAATTCTATTCATCACAGTCTTTGCAGACTTATTGTGATCCATCATCATCACCTCGGTAAGATTGTTCATTGAGGAACGTCTTAACTAAGAAAGTCTTCTACGTCAATCATTTCATCAACATTTTCACTTAACCTCTTGAATGTGAAACATTCATCATTCCTAGGCTTAGTCATAAACTCATAAGACTTAAAATCCTAGCTTTGAACATTAGGATAAAACCACAAAAATCAAGACAATTCCTTTTTGAGTTTTCCTGCAGACACCCACGGTACCCTCAGACCATACGGGCGGAACCCATTTTTTGGTTCCGCCTGGTCCGCCGACTCCACAGAATGGTTTTATTATAAATTTTAAAACCAAACACCCTCTTAACTTAGGCATTCACTTACAAACTGCTATCACCCTCTCATAAACACATAACCATACGAACTTTAGGGCTTTCAATCAAACCTTTTCGAATCCAACCAACTTTGTAAGTGTTCTAATCACAATTGCATTTTTGATTCAAGTACAACATTCTCACTTACATTCATTAATTAGAATCTTAGGGTGTATGCATAAATCTTCTTAATTCATGAAAAACTTGGTGGCTAGCTAATCATATCTTCCATTAGTTAAGTATTGCATTCTCTTTGTTTTTACTTTGATTTATCAAACACACCAAGTGCATTATCTTTCAATTGCAATCCAAGACTAGAATAAAATTCATCACCACATTGTTAAAACAAATGAAAAACATCATTGAAACATCACTTGCATATTATCTCTTGAATGCTAAAGGGAATACATAACCAATATGTATTTTCGGGTACATTCAATCGAAGATATATTCAATTAGGAGAGTTTTTGGTTATCTTTTGTTTTCACAACATTACTTCGCAAACAAAACAATTTGGGCATTAAAATGAGTCAAGATAACCAAGTCTCCACATTGTTTGCATATAGAAACACATTAGAACATGCACATTTATTAAAAGTCATTAACATATAACTTTGTGTTTTCTAGGAATCATCATGCCTAACGCAAATCAATCCGATCACAAGGAAACCCTTAAGTACTTGCCCAAACACCATAGGACTAAAGGTCTCGACAAAATTCAAGTAGAAACCTTTAAGGCACTAGAAAAATGCTATGTTCACGAAGGTAGAACAATTGAACCATCCTTTCTAGAAGGAACATCTATTCGCCAAAACTTTGTCGCAATCAACTTTGATTGTCTCCTTGATATTAATGAGCCAATTTGCCCTAGGTTCGTACTAGAATTCTATGCAACCGTAGAACTCTCCACCGATGAGTCGGGTAAGATATCATTAACTTTCAAAACAAATCAAATACCAAATTTCATAGACCTAAAAGACTTAGCTATCATCCTTGGTGTTCCTAATGAAGGTACTTGTCTTTACACGGATAAGTGGCCTATTTCAAGCCTAGACTTAATTGAGCGTTTTCATCCATACAACATTCCTCTTGTTAGTAAGGAAACAATTAAGGAACATCTCTTTGTTAGAGCCTCTACCACTAGGAAAAAGCGTTCGGGGAATATTGTGGATAAGGACCCATTTGGTATGGAGGTCAATGAGCTTAAACCACAATTTAAGAAGTGGGAAGAAATTCTTAGGGCCAACGTCATAAGTACCATAGGAAATAGGGATCATGTTAACACATGCCTTTGCTACATGCTTTATAGCATCTCCATCGGTCAACCATTCAACTTAGCCTACTACTTAGCCCGACGAATGGCCGACATACCTTCAGTTGGAAAAACCGCTCTTCCTTATGGAATGCTTCTTACTCGCCTCCTTAGAGCAATTTCATCCATTCCTCCAACTGACAAGGGAATATACCTTGACTATTCTCTTGTCCCTCACATCTTTGTTCCTATAAGTGATAAACGAGTCTTCAAAACTAAGGGCAAACGTACTCGCTCACCTTCACCTTCATCATCATCATCCGACATGAGCGATGACGATAGTCTTCCTAATTCGAAGCTACCTCCTTTGGAATACCTTCAACAACTATCCGTCATTAAGAATTCATCCGAGGAATTCAAACAAACAAAGGGAATTTTCAAGTGCTTTGGAAGATACCTTCACAAGCTCAATAAGAAGATTGATAGGTTGTGAGATGAATGATAAACGGGTGTTTGGCACATGGAGATTGTAGAACCTTTTACGTATTAAATTATGTGATTTGTGTTGTTTCTCATGATCATGACTTATTACGTTTAATGAATTATGTTTGGTATGCTCTTTTATGATTAATGACAATATTGGTGGTATTTGCCTACTTCATGCTTATGGTAAAATTCACTAAGTTATATGAAAATCGTTAGCCCCCGGTCAAAGTCCTAAGAGATGAGTGTCTATATGCCTAATTTTTGCATTTCTTAATTAGTCCTATAGTAAATTTTCATTTCCAAGAGTTTTCGAAAATTTTGAAAATCGTCTCGCGGGTCAAAAACGCGGACTGTCAACTTTTGCAGCACTGGCGGATCAGGCGAATCCCAAAATTGGGTTCCGCCAGTGTAATTTCTGGGTATTCCAGAATTGGCCCAATGGACCAGGCGAGTCCCAAAACAGGGTTCCGCCTGTGTATTCTGAGGGTACCGCCAGTCACCTGCAGAAAATTTTTGCTATTTTTCTTAAGTTCATAACTTGTAAAGTGTCAAATCATCATCCTAAGTGAGAAACATCTTTCATTAACAACAAACAACCATATTGGAACAAACCTCACTCACTAAAACAATTAGGAAGACACTTCCCGCCAAAATTCAAATTCAAAACATAACTAACCAAATGACCCCTTTTAAAGGATCCTTCAAACCTTTGATACATTTTCAACCAAACCACTTCCCATGATCACAAAGCATTGAGTGCTTAGGTTGGTCTTCCACTCCATCCTATTTCATTGGATTGACATCACATGATGTGACATGCTCATGAAAATCATGTGAAACCTCAATCTTTGAATAGTAAAACATCAAATCCAAACACCTATTTCAACATTTTTCTCATCCTATAAATTTGAAAGGTTTGCAACAATTGAAATCACACCATCAACATCAAATGTTCTTCTTTAAAACACCAAAACCAAAACCTTTGAAATGACCAAATCAAACACCTCATCCGAGTCATCAAAATCATGTGCTAAAACCACTAGGATTAGTGTGAAAACTTGTTGCTTCAACAAAACCACCAAGTCAAGTTCATCATCATCAAGTGATGCCTCACTAAACATCTCTTCACCTATCCAAGATTTTCTTAACCTTACTACTTCAACTACACCCTCAACACCTTGTAATACCAATGTGATCACCATTCAAGATTTGCTCAATCTTGCTACTCCACCACCTTCTCCACCACTTTTCAACTCAAACCTAGCCATTAATCCATCACCAAGTAGACTTTTGAGTGACACAACTTCACCTTCCCAACAAGCTTTTAAATCAAAAACTCCTTCACCTCAATCACCAACACCTACACCAATGGAACTTTTCCATACACCACCAACATCACGAACACCCAATTTGGAAACTTTAGATGATTTATCATCAAGCCCATCATCCTTCTCACTTTTTGACACCATTGCTCCAACGGAGACCCAACAACAACCTAATGAGCAACTCAATGATGAACCTCGTTACCCATCTACTGTAGAACGGTTGGCTTACCGTTATGCTAGACCATCCATTTTTCCAAATGATCAAGGTCATACCCATTCACATTCATTTGTGTTTCATCGAATTTACAAAAACCTTCATGGCGATCCTTACGGAGAACCAAGTTTCCGTCACCTAGTTCAACCACAAGAACAACAACAACAACCATCACCACAAGAACCTCCCCAACAAATTGATTCTCTACTTTCTTCCTATAAGAAAATAAAAGCCTCAATGTGGGAAAAACCTCCAAACATTAATGAGGAAATAAACACTCATTTAAACCACCTCAATGCCATCAAACGAATGGTTGATTCTCAAATCAATCATGTTATGGAATTCAATACGGCATTAAATTCAACAAATGAAGGAAGCAAATACACCTCTCAACCATCCACATTTGCTCCTTCAAGTTCAACCCATCCACCACCAACAAATCAAACCTCTCTTCCACCAAACTTTCCCCGCCATGATTGCGGACATTGCGAAAGAACCGCTCGCATTAGTGAAAGGTGTCGAACGGAACTTCGCGAGTTAACCGAAGAAATGAGGTTTATTCTAAACCACATTTTGGACCGTCTCCAATCTTTGTCTCATCCACCACAACCTTAGAGTCTCCAAAATGAAACAAAACCGTTTCTCTTGGAAAATGTCTCCCATTTTAACCAACAAACCAAAACCAAGTCACCTCCTCACCTTTCAAAATAAAACCCGCTACAACCCTCCAAACAACATTTTCATCCTAAAACAACCTTACCTTTGTTTTTGGAAAAATGTTTCTCATTAAGGAAAATGATGATTTCCTTGTAGCATTTTATGTTCTTAGTTTATTTTTTAGTTTTTATTTGTTTTTAAAGGTAGGATATTGTCATCTTAATTTTGTGTCTTTGACTATCTAAGAGTCAAAATTTTACAATTTAAATGAAATTAATTCTACAACAAGGTTTGAATTGTTTGTTGACCATTTAGGTATGATGAGTGAACTATACCTTGATATGATACCATACATAAATCTTGTGTTTTAGAAACTAACCTCTCTTTTTGTAGGTTCATTATCCATGTTTTCCTTCCTTGAAACTCCATTTAGGGGAGTATTATTCAAGGGGGAGCATGAGTATTGCATTATTTCTCTTCACAACTCTTAGTTGTGTTTTAGACATGAAATACTTTCATGACTTATCTTGTGCGGAAATTAACTTTTCTTTTGTAGGTTCAAAATCCATGTCTTCTCTCTTGGCACTCCATTTAGGGGCAGTATCGACCAAGGGGGAGCATGGCCATTATTCCGCTTCGCTACTCTACTTTTTTTGTTTCGACAAAAAGGGGGAGAATTTATATTAAACTTGTTCTACTTTTAGTATTTCCGCTTCGCTAACTCTTTGCAAAAACAAGTTTTAATACTAACTTTATAAGACTTAACACCAAATCTTATGGCTTACTTTTAAATAAAGTTTATGTTTTGTCATCAACAAAAAGGGGGAGATTGTTAATACAAATATCGCCTAAAAACGTTATTTATATTTTACGATCTTTGCTAAGTTTTGTTAATGACAAAGTATGAACTTTAGCTAAGAGTAAATCATCACTTGAAGTGTTTAAGTCTTGTTTAACTAAAGTTTACATTTCCTTTTAAACTAAATACAAGTTTATTTCTTAAATTAGAAATAGTCACATCACATTTATGGCAAGTCTTGTCATTATGCATTTATGGAAAGAAATGTGTTTGACTTGCTTTGATGTTGCTTGCAAGCTTTGTGTTTGACTTGATTTAAGTGATGTGACATTGTTTGGTTGCTAGGAGTTATGAGACAAGACCTTGTTTGGTTTGGTATAGTAATTGCAAAAACCTACTGCAGCCCTGGCGGTACCCTGGGGGTATATGGGCGGAACCCATCTGAGGGTTCCGCCTGATCCGCCAGACCTGCAGTATAGTTTGCTATAAATACCAAACCATTTGTTAGTTTTGTGCAACCCCTTTAGGACATATTTTCACATATTCTCTCAACTAACTCAGTAACCCTTGACTTGTGTGATTCTCTTATGTAGCAAGGAACTCCACAAGATCATTCAAGAAGTTGCAAGCTTCAACTCTAAAGTTGCAAGTCTTGGTAGCTTGGTCATGTATAAGCTTTGGTAGTTTATACTTCATGTGTGTCATATATGTAGAGGTTATTGGTTAGTATTTTAGGCCTTAAAATACGTAGTGAGTTGGGAGTGGTTGTACCCTTGGTAAAGAACTCGACATCTAGCTTTGTGTCTGTAAAAGTGTAAGCGACGAGTGGGAGTGGTTGTACCCTTGTAAAAGAACTCGACATCTAGCTTTGTGTCGGTAAAAGTGTAAGCGACGTGTAAGGTTTTCTCCGCCGGTGAAAGGAGCTTGTTGATTACTGTTTATAACTCTCGAGTTGGAAACTCGGGGCGTGGATGTAGGGCAAGGAAAAAGAGTCCTTGTAGCCGAACCACGATAAACAATCGTGTTGTGGTTTGATCGTTTCTTTCTCTATCTTTGCTTATTGCATGTTGTTGTTTAGTTAGAATCGTTAACCACATATATAGCTTTTCAAAGAAGTAAAACAAGTAAAGTTGTCTTTATGTTTTCAAAACAAGTGTAAAAGCTTTTCAAAGAACTAAACAAGCAAAGTTAGGATCATCACAAGTAAAGCTTTTCAAAGTAAGAAACAAGTATAATTAGAATTGATACTCACACTAAAAGCCTTTGAAAGAAACAATCAAATAATGGTGTGTTTATATTATTGAGCAAACATAAAGTTATTAAAGGATATGTAAGTTAAAAAGGATTTTAAAAAGAGGTAAACTATTCAACCCCCCTTCTAGTTTTCCACACATATATATATATATATATATATATATATACTAGCCGAGTACCCGCGCCTAGCGGCAGCGGTGTATAGTTTTTGACAAAATTCGGTTGTGTTAGTTTGTTTTTGTGATATTTTTCGCATGTATTTGTGTGTGTGGAGTACTCGCGCATAGGGTTGAGAAAAAATAAGTCTTTTCTGAATTTGAGAACATAGATTTAGTGTTTGTAAGTAGGGTTTGTTAGCCGAGCCAGGTAAGTGGGGTTCGACCGTAATCAGGTCAAGTCAACTTGGGTTAATGCTAAATAAACATATCTGAACTTTACTTATTAAGATTCTGAGGTTTGTCTGATTCGGGTCTATTCGGGTCCTGTTATGTCGGATCGGGTTTATTTGAGGTCATGTAAACTCGAATATGAGTAAAATGATCAAAATTTGGCTATTAATATAAGTTTATAGCAATAAGTTAATAAAAATTATATAGAAAATATAAGAGATTGCCATATAAAGTCAATCTAGTACCCGACCCTATTTAGTATTTGGATTAATCAGATTGACTTGAATAAGATTACTGGCCAGACTAACCCAACCCGAATAGTCTTAATCGGTTTCGGGTCAACGGTTTTTAACAACCCTGTTCAAAAGTGAATGTTCTTGACGGATAATTTTGTGGTTTAGAGGTTACAGTAGTTCATGTATGTAGAACCAATCTTACCAAATATAAATTGTATGTATTACTATCTAGATCCCCTCTTGTTATGGACTCATGGGTAAAAGACAATTCTTTCATTTTCAAACTTCTTTTGTTTGGCTCAATGAAAATGTTCAAATTTCAAATTTGAACTCCGAATTTTCATGCTCATGAGTTTTTCTATAAAAAATATACACCAATTTTCAAGTTCGAACTTTTCACTTCTTCCAAAAATTCCAATTTTGGAAAATCTTGTACTCTTATTTTTTAGATTTAAGAAGCTCCTAAGTCCAAATTTTCGATAATACTCAAATTTTTTCAAAAGTTTTTATATCCAATCTTAAAAAGTAGGCTTATATAATAATATATTGCTAACTTTGTTTTTGACGAAATGTGAAGAGAACAATATTAACAGACATCCTTCATTCAAATTCAACTCACCAAAGTAGAAAGAATCACATTAACATCCGTGTTTATAATTGACTCGTATGAATTTATTAATCTATATTGAATCATAAAATTTCCAGCCAAGAAAGGATATCATTCTATGAAAAATCATTTTGGTCCACCAAAAACAACTTGGTTACCCATGGTTTTCATCAAAAAAAAAAGAAAAAGAAAAAAGATTCTGATTTTTGGCCAACAATCTTTAAAACCAGCTGAAAACCAAACAAACTCAAAACCAACTGAAAACAGTCGCATCTAAGAACTCGGATACAACCAATATTATTCACCCTCTTTGGATCTAACAAAAAGATGAGCAAGAAAATAACCAAAACAAAAATCAAATTAATATTTATCATCAGCCTCAATAGAAACATGATCGGCTTCAAAAATAAAATAAAAATTAACAGATCAATTCTAGTAAGCTTTAGATCAAACAAAAGCACAAACACAAAATGTTCCGCAAATCTATCATCGGCCGCAAGATTATGCAAAAAACATGAAACAATCTTTAAACAAAAAAAAATCACAGGTTATTAGATCTAACACAAAAAGAAAACCAATTGACAAAACACTTTCGAGGCAGTGATTTAAGGCTATAATTATAGACCAATATCCGGCTGAAATCCGAAACCACCAAACACCAAGACCACACAACCACCGATAGATAGATAAATCTCAACGGAACCAGTTATATCCTACCAAACAAAAACCACACAAACACACATCATCCCATGACACAATACCGAGATCAGCAAACCTCGGAACACCATGGTTCACCAAACCAAGGTCTCAAATAATCGAAAATCAACGGCCACCAAAACTCGGGAACACGATAGCTTCTAAATCTGAAAAGAAAAAAAACGAAAATCTCGTATCAACATCTCATATCAACACATTTAAACACAACAAACAACCGTAAAACAAAAAGAAATGTAAACATCCAAAATACCTTCGGGAATGGTTTCCTAAACACGGATCCAAATAGATAAGCAAGAGGGCGCATCTGGTTTTCGGTGGTGTTGACGGCTGATGGGTGCGAAACACCAAAGATGCTGGTGAACTGGTGGTGTCAGATTCAATTGGTAATAGTAGTGTTAGATCTGAGATATGTTTGTGGTAGAGAGATAATAAAGATTTATATTTGTGTTATAGAGAGAGAAAGAGGTACTGAGAAAAAGAGATGACAATGTGTGTGTTTGTGGCGTTGTGCTATGGGTGTTTTGTTTGTGGTTCGGTTTTTATAGCATCTAGGCTCGGGTGTTGAATCTTAATATTAGGTTTGGAGGGTGGTTCGGTTTTAGGCATTGGATATGGCTCCTTTATAAGGGAGTATAGATACGTATAAAATTCGTATAACTATAATTAAACTTTAGACGATAAAACAATACATAATTATTTTTCTTTTACATCTACGACGTAACACATCACCTATACACATTATGATTTAATCATGAATAATAATTAATGTTCGCAATAAAATGAGACTTAGAAACTGAAACTTGCCATATCTTTTAGGTTGTGTGTGAAGCCGTTGCCTTGCATCGTTGAGATTACGATTATTCTACTGTACTACTAAGGTGAGTTCATAGCCCACATTTAACTTGTTTTTGTGGGGGGGATACATGATTATAAACCGAACACAAGTCTTTTCTTGATATTGTTATTGCTTAAGTAGCTATTGCCAAAAGTCCCTCGATCATGAACCTTAATCACTTGCAGGGTGAATGTAAATAATTGTGAATAGATCTATTAGGGATTGACAATCCCCATTTGGTTGCTAGAGGAAAGTTACCAAATGCACTTTATTTAATATCATAGGTTACTGGCAAATACCTATCTTGGGGGCAACTTATTTCACATCATTATTATGCTTATTTTGATGTCTGTTGAATCGTTGAGTGTCATGAGCTTAAGGCAATAATGGGTGTGATTTTCAACTTGTTTATTTGTATCGATATTACAATAAACATCTCTTGTGTTCAAACTATTAATTATAAACCTATGAATTTCACTCAACTTTTGTTGACTTTTAGCATGTTTATCTCAGGTAACTAAATGGAATGGATGGCAAAAGGTACGAAGTGGGCAAATAAAGAAATGTTTATTTCTCTTTGAATAAAACTTGTTGTTGAATAATGAAACATCTTGGAAACATGAATATTTGGTATTTTAAATAAAATTTAAGACGTCTCACTTGAGTCGTTTTCTATAATTGTGACAAAGATCCTCGATATAATACCCCAAAAGTCTTCCGCTGTCAATAAAGTCTTCCGCTGTATTGTTCGATTTTAGGGGTGTTATAGGGCTCACTAGAGAAAGTTTGTGGATAAGAGATCATGAGTCCGAGAGTCTCGGCCCACTCTAGTTGGTTCCCCACTAGGCCAGGAGAGTTGCCCTGATCTACACCTTTTGTGGATTGTCAGAGTATATTATTCTACAAATTTCCACTGATTTAACATGTACTTCTTGATCGATTTTTAGAGCACTATCTTACACTATTACATCATCTATTAAACACCAAATCAATGTCGGTGGTGGTATTTTGTACACATGAAAATCTTCATGTTGTGTTCCTCCAACCTTTGCTATAACGTCGGCGCAACGATTTCCATTACGCCTTGTGTGCACGATATAACATTTGAGTTCTATGAGAAGCTTTGCACACTCATTTATCAAATAAATTTGGGGATGAGATTGTCCACGCCACTCACGGTGATAAGTGAAAAAGCTTCGTTAAATTCGGTTTCTATAACGACATTCCTTAGCTTCATTTTTTTAATGACTTTTAAACCTTCAAATATTCCCCAAATTTCTGAGGCTAAGCTTGTATCATATCTAATCTATCCTGCATATCCACAAACCCACCCACCATGACAATTCCTTATAAGACCTCCGTAACTTTATTTTTCCAATTTTGTTATTGAACTCCTATCAGTGTTGAGTTTGAGCCAGCCGGGAATAGGTGGTTCCCAATAACCAACGATGTTATTCGTTGATTGAAGGGGCATGTTTCGAAAGGCTGGTTTTGAACTTTTAAGGGCTAAATAGTAGATGTTGCAGGTACAAATAAATCACACCCTATACTACTTATAATGGAGGAAGGACTCTCTCTCTCCAAAAAAATTCAGATGTACACAAAATGATGCATGGTTTACAACACTTTAAAGCAAGAAATTTTCATAATTACGACAACCGAAGCATTGTGTACAACAAAAACTAGCATGATTCGAAATTCATACCACTTTCCTTAAAATTCTACATTAATAGCACTAAAAACACCCATACACCCAATATTACAATTATTTAAACACAATGTACAACCTGCATTAATAGCATTAAAAACACCCCAACACCCAATATTACAATCATTTAAACGCAATGTACAACCCTCATTGTACATTAATAGCATTAAAAACACCCCCTACACCTAGTATTACAATCATTTAAACACAATGTACAACCCTCCATCTTAACCTAGACATAAACCTAAGACTCGACTCAATAAAACTCGACTCTATACACAAAGCTGTGACCAAGCAAATTTAGGTGTCGGAATGACATCCCGTGACATTTTTATTAATTCTATTCAAAACTTTTAATTCAGGGTACCCGCCGCTGCAACGCGCGGGGTACGCTGCTAGCTTTAAACCCCATACACTCAATATTACAATCATTTAAACACATTGTACAACCCTCCATCATAACCTAGACATAAACCTGTGACCAAGACTCGACTCAATAAAACTCGACTCGATACACAAAGCTGTGACCAAGCAAATTTAGGTGCCGAAATGACATCGCTTGACATTTTTATTAATTCCATTGAAAAATGTTATTTCAGGGTACCCGCCGCTGCAACGCGCGGGTAACCTGCTAGTATGTGTATATATATATATATATATATATATATATATATATATATATATATATATATATATATATATATATATATATAGAGAGAGAGAGAGAGAGAGAGAGAGAGAGAGATGTTGGTTCTTGAAAAAAGTAATATATATAGGCCCCGGTTACATTGAAAAGGTTTTTCTTTAGAGAAGATTGATAAATCTTCATTCGAACAAACTGATTCATGATTTTTATTTGATTCACAAGTAAATATCATTTTATGGTGAATCGAATCTATAAATCATAAATTTGACTCACAAATCATTGTTAAAATTGAGTTATGATGATGATTCATTATATTTGTACAGAAGATTCAATATTCTACATATATCGCAAAATCAGGAGATTTTTAACACTGATTCAATTTTTTCACACATTTTGAATTTTTATCACATTAAAAATTAGTTTTACGCTTGAAAAACATAAATCAAATTTAAAAATCTATCGTTTTTGAAAACCTTTGCAATCTTCTCAAAATAAAAGCATTCTCAATCGATCCAAATTATATATATATATATATATATATATATATATATATATATATATATATATATATATATATATATATATATATATATATATATATATATATATATAGGGGGACTTTCTTACGAGAACCATTTTATCTGCAAGAACTGAGAGAACCACCAAAAACATACATGCACGCCTTTTAAAATAAAATAAAACTACATGCAAATCATCAATAATCGTAAGTATCCACCAATGTTCTTCAATATCATCATGAACTCATCCTCTTTTTTCACAAAAACCTTACACACGGCCGCAATATTGTCGTTGCACGCCTTATAAGAACATACATGCACACCTTCGAAGAAAAATTTCGTATTTCCAATTTCTTATCAAATTCTTTAGAACAACTATGATTTTCTTAAAACATGTATGTTGTTTTTAGAACATATGTGCAAAAATACAATTATTGAAGTCGTGCATATATGTTTTTGGTGGTTCTCTCAGTTCTCACAGATAAGATGGTTCTCGTAAGAAAGTCTCACTATATATATATATATATATATATATATATATATATATATATATATATATATATATATATATATATATATATATATACCAGCATGGTACCCACGCGTTGCAGTGGCAGGTACCATGAAATTAAATTTTCCGGTGAATCATGTATTTAAGTTTGTTATGTTCATTTTGAAATTAAATTTACGGATATCAAGAATTTCGTTTAGCCTGTGCTCGTTCGGGCTGGAACCCGTTAATCACATGGGCTTCATTTTGAAAAGATTTTTAGATTGAGAAGACTGAGAAACAATCTTGACCATTAATCACATTAAACCAACTTAAGGACATGATGGGTATTTAAAATTTCTATCTCTTTCCTATTAAATTACATTAATAGTATACATAGGTATTAAAGACTTTTATACTCCGAATTAATGCATAACTCATCTAATGAGAATGGCTACTTGCATAACTCATTTAAGAAAGTAAACATACTCGGTCATTGATGTTATATGAAGCACACCAATACTTGAAATCACCGTTCCCATCAGTTTCTGATTAAAAATAATTTATTATGTGAAACTAATATAGTTATCGAGTAAAAAAGAATTTATTCGAGGAAATAACTTCGTTTCAAAGTTTTGCTTGAAAAGAAAAAAGGAAGCAACTCGTGAAATTGAGGCAAATTTTCTTTTAGAATTTTCTTCTCAAATAATAAAATTTTGAGTAACGTAGTCAAATTATACACCCAAAACAAAATTATAATTTTTTTCTTCTCTCTTTTATTTATATTTCTTCTCTTTCCTTTTTTATAAGGCAGTACAGTAAATACATTATAAATTAGAGATTTACATTCCATCATTTTCTGGCACTGTTCATCGAAAAATTGTCCTAACTATGAAAACAAATTACGTACAGTGGGTAACTGAATATAACTTATAATAATTGCAACGGTTGAGTGAAAGCCAACAAAGGTTGAGTGAAATTCACAGGTTTATGTTATATAATGGACCACAAAAGTTTAGAGTAAACATAATAATTGCAACGAATACAATTTTTGGTAAATAATAAATTAATAATAATTGATTTAAGCTCATGACACCCAAACTGACTGAAGGTTCATAAAATGAACCAATGCCCTAGAAGGTAAATTGCCATTTTAACTAAAATTCAAATATAGTGCATTTGTGGCATCTTATCTGACCGCACAAACGGGATTCGACAATCCCAATAGGTTCATTTACAACATTCGCATTCACACCCAATAGAGGCGTTTTCGGTAACTTGTATAGTGAACCATGAAGTAATACCCCAGTGACACTATCTTCTGCTGCGATGTTTTGGGGCTGTTACACATTCTCATATAAAATCTTCAAATATTAATATCTTTCAAACCGTTAATCATTAAGCGAACAAAATATATCCTTATGACGAACATTTAAGTATCTTTCCATAGATAGGCACTTTGATATACTTTCGACTCATCCGTTTAACATCTCAGGAACACTAATATTAACATCTTTGATATACTTTCGACTCATCCTTTTAAAATCGGTGGAACACCCCGATCCCATGCATCTTTTGATGCCAACCGGACCCTTCTCTAAGGACCCGGCCCTAGGCAATGATCACCTGTTCTCATTGACCCGGATTGCTAATAATGGATTTAAATTAAACAAATCTATTTTCTAATTGTTATATATATTACATAAGCATTAACAATATTTATATTCAATTAACCTATAAATTTTTACACCCGGTCAAAGATGACTTAAGCAATAACCTTGTTTTAAACTTTTAATACTAATAGATTAAAGATTAATACTATATATATATATATATATATATATATATATATATATATATATATATATATATATATATATATAGTATATATTAATAGATTACTATATCTCACTTAAATATATGTTTGTATTTATATATGTATATATGTTTTAATATGTGTATATTCTTATAGTTTACTTATATAAAATTAATGTTGTGAATGGAACCTAGTTTGATCTTTATATGAAACCAATATATGCACAACACACACAATTATAACTATATATGAAAAACTAATAAGTAAGTAAGCAAAGAGTGAGAGATGGAAAGATCAAACCAAGAAAGAAAGGATTTATAGTGGTTCGGCTACAAGGACACCTTCCTTCCCCTACTCCACTCCCCGAGCACCGAACTCGAGAGTTTTCTTCACTAAGTCAATAACCTCCCTTATGGCGGAGAAAACTGTACACACCAAGGCTTACACCGATTAACGATACTAAGCTAAATGTCGAGTTCAAATCGTAGCTAGAACCAATCTCATAACAACAGTCACACCACAACTTCTTCACACACTTTCACGCTTTCTAAACTTCTTCACAACACTAGTTTCTTCACGCCTTCACAACCTATTCACTACTTCAAGGATTTGCAACTTCACAACTTCAAGGCTTCAAAGTCTTCACAACTTCAATGCAACTATCTTTCTATTTGAAGGCCTTTATCAATCTATCAGTATAATGATTCTTGAACTAAAAACTTCTATGTCTTCACACCTTCTAGTCTTCAAAGTCTTCTCAACTTAGATGCTTCAATATCTTCACAACTAACCACTACAACTAATACCTTCTATCACCAATCCTATGCTTTACCACTCTTCACTTCTAGTATCACTTCACACTTACAACAATTCTAGATCTTATATCTAAATCTAGCTAACTAATGCATACACCTTATTCACCAAAGTATAAAAGATTTACAAGATGAACAAACAACTTAGATAGCAAGATGATACTAAGTTGCAATACCTCTATTCTTAATAAATAGAAGTATTCTTCTCTTTGCACTTGAGTGTTGAGGCTTGAATCACTTTGAAACAAAGATTAATGTATATATAGAATCAAAGGATTTTAGAAGATAGAAATGGAGGTTTGAATCAGAAAGTTTTGAGTGCAAAAAGGTGAGAAAAATATGTGGAATGTCCAGTATTTAAAGGGCCAGAAAATACTGTTCTGGAGCGTTCCGGTCCCCTTAATTAGGGGGCGGTCTCCTTAAAGATTAACGGGGCCGCCTAGTATAACTAAGGGGGCCGCCCTCCTGAACGTTGCATTTTCTTGTCCTTTTGTGAGTAAAATTTTTCTGGATTAGATTTGCCAATTTTGGTTGAAAATTTGAATTCATAAATTTGTAATGAATTAAACATATTCTTTTAATTCCAAAAATGTGTTATAAAAGATATAAAATGTTTTTTGACATTTTATAAAAATCAAGTGATTAATAAAAATGTTCCTTTGATCTTATAATGCATTAGACACTTTGTTTATTCATACCTTAAGTGATTAGATGGTGATAGTGAGTATTTACAACTAAATACTTGTTTACGTCATGATCTTTGGTTTGATGAGTTTTCGTTTTGTGATTATCAAAACATAGAGATATCGAAAGATATGAATAACGTTTTAAGTCATTTATTTATATCAACAATCTCCCCCTTTTTGCTGATTACAAAACCTAAACTCATTAAATCCATAAATTAATTTTTAGACAAGTATTTAGTGAGTTTGTATTCATTCTCCCCCTTTTTGTAGAATCAAAAAGGTTTAAGCCGATAAGGTGAAAGCTCCCCCTTGATGTATGCTCCCCCTCGTTTGAGGGCACCAAGGGTTCGAGCTATGGAATTCTTGCAAGAAAAATATTAGAGGCACAAGCAAATACATATAGCATAATAACAACTAATAATAAGCATGGCAAAAGAGAATTTGAAACACATATTAAAACATTCATTAATTGAAAATGATTATGTCAACCACATAATCATTGTTACATAATCCATAATGCTAAAATTCTAAACCAAGTAGACTATCCTATTGTGCCAATGGAGAGTGTCATCAAACTTGCTTGCATGCCAAAAAGGTTGAAGTGTTTTATTTCAAAAATAAAAAAGAATAAGGATATAGAATGCTTGGTTGAGAATGGTAAATGGGGATCATGTTGGTGACTTAATGGAGGTAAACTTTTGGTTTCATGGATGTTGGTGAGTTTGGTGATGTAGAGCTTGGAGGTGGTGAAATTTGAGTTGGGTTTTGATGTTGTTCAAGTGATGGTGTTTGTTGAGATCTAATAATAAGATACTCAATCCAAGTAAAGTGCTCATTCAATGCAATTGTTTGTTTTTTGGAGGAAGATACAACAAGGGCAATTGTTGACATGCTTATCAAATTGGTTTATGTTGTGTGGTGATGAGGGTGAGCTTGATTGAGGTGGATCCAAATTGCGTTGAGCAAGATGTAATGCTAAAAGAGCGCTAAGCTCATGGGCTTCTTTTAGCTCCTCAACAAACTTCAAGTGTTCGGAGGAAGGTGATGGTGGTGGAGCATGATAGTTGTCTTGGGTGAGGGTTAGAACATGCAACAAAGGAATGGCATGTGAATTTGTAGGATGTGGTGGTGGTACTCTTGGTGGTGGAGACATGGTTGAGCTTCGGTAATCATGAAAACATGATATGGGTGGAAGAGATTCTTCATGAGTTGATGGTGTTTTTGTTGAATGAGCAACATGAGAAGTATTGGTGGTGATATTGGGATTGTTGTTTTGGGATTATTCATGCTCATCATAAGAAGAAGCATTCATAAAGGCAAGAGTAGATGATAGGTTGTGAGATGAATCATTAGTGTGGGTTTGAGGTTTAGTTGTTGGTTGACTTGGAACAACATCACTTGAGTTGTGTAAAGAATCAAGTTTCCTCCTCCAAACGGGTTTGACGGAGATCCTTGCGGTTCTTGAAACCTTGGGTTTTTGGTTGTTGGGAGATGACATGTTTGAATGTGATGGCATGTATGATGGGAAGAAGGTATTTATAGTGTATGAAAAATGTGGTTTAGGAAGGTAAATTTTGAGGGATAGTATGGGACAAAATATGTTTGTGAATTTTGGGAAGTATAGGGTGAAAAGGGTCAAAAAGTGATAAAGAAAACAGTAACCACGACCATCAGATGGCCGGTCCCCTTAATTAGGGGTCGGTCCCCTTAATCATTAAGGGGGCCGCCTTATATAATTAAGGGGGCCGCCCATCTGGTGAATTCCAGAATGCCAGAATTGGGTTTTTGGCAGAAAATTTTCAGAAAGGTTGTGTTTTTGGGTTTGGATTCAAGTAAGTTCCACTCATTGAGGCAATATAGGATATACTAATCATATATATAGGGAATGTTATAAAAAAAATTAAGTAGAAAAGTAATTACTAATATACATGCAATCTACTTATTGGCCAATAAAGATAAACAACCAAGGGAGCAATAAAACATGCTAATCATATATACAACTAAATGAAAATGATAATATGTGGGCTAGTTCAAACATATAGATGAGTACTTACAAGTGACAAATGGGAAGATATGATTGTATGGACTTCAAGACTTGTTACAAACAAGATCCATATAGGCAAACCATGATTCTTATGAAATGATTTGATTAAATTGTGAATGTCATTTTTATAGAAGTGTATGACACATGTGAGATAATCAAATATAGTTTTAAGAAAACGTTTTTAGTTTTATTCAACAATCCTTTGAAATAAATTCAAGTGTGTATCAGAGTAATGTAAATTGAGTTTTGCTTAATAACATGTTGAAAAATTGGATAAGAAAAATTTTCCAATCTTGATTTTGATTAAAATAAAGTTATAGAGGCTTATAGTTAAATATGTTGTTTGAAGAAAGATGAAGTGGATATTTGAAAGATTATTTTTCAAAGTGAGAGGTTTTAAACATGATATTTTATTTTTGATAGCAAGAATTGCAAGTGAAGGATTTGAAATAGAAACTTATCATATTCAAGAGAATCGGTTAAGCCCATTGTCACATATAATCATCTTTAATGGAAACTAAAGACATGGTTAAGTGATGGAAAATACTAATGATCTTAATGCAATAAGATTAAGAGGGATAAATCTAATCATCTATGGATACAAGATTAACACATGTAAATAAATACTCAAATCATCATAGAATTTAAATGCTAACTAGTCATAATTATAGCACATCAAAAGATGCAACAAAACTGGTCATTTAGTCTACATGATAAGCATTCAACTATTGATCAAGGATAATTACCAACATAAATGATGAATTAGAGAAAGGGCAAAAGACTGAAGATCAAGAGAGTCAACAAGCCTAATTTCATGTATACATATATTAGTATTAATGATATACGAACATGGGAACCTATAAATTTAATCATGTTAATGTACTAATTAAGGCATACTTTAATATAATGTGATATTAACAAGTTTTTGAAAAGAAAACTTACCTCAGGTCCAGATTTTTCATAAGAGTGGGCATGAGACAGTTAGTGGACATCATCAAAGTTTGACCAAAGCATGTCGAAGTAGCAAGGTAAAATCCCAATGCAATAAAGATCAAAGAGGCTTGATCCAAAACACGTAATCGATCACAATAAACATCATAAGTAGTGTAAATAAGGAATAATAACGCTTTAATCCTTCATCATGAGGTAGAAACGAACACACCATAAAACCGATACTCCAAAAGTGAAGATCATAACACCAAGACATCAAATGACCGCAACAACGTCAAATGCAAATCGTGTGCAGAATGTGAAACAGAGTAGAAAGAACCACTAGTCTTCATAAGTATGATAGCAAAGTGATCGATCAAAAAAAATTTCTTCGTTCGTTAACAACCTAAACATGAAAAGGAGCTTGGTACCCAGATTCTCATGGGTCCGAGATGGTTAGTTGAGGACATCCATTGCATTTAAATGCATATGATGAGGATGTCGCCGAGAAGTACAAGAATTCATTAATAGTTTGTTTTAACAAACAAACAATGATTTTCTTGACTAGAGTAGTAGTAATGGATGTAAATAATATTAGTTCTAAATTTCTCCACTAGGTTTAACAAATCTTATTTGTTTAGATGAATTTGTTAAAGGATCATTTGCATTAAATCCTAAACCGGTTTTATCATAAAATGACTTTTGAATATTAAGTAGATATTCTAAAGATTTAGAACTATTTTCAAATTTAGCTAATATTTTTGCTTTTTCATTTTCCGTTTTAATTTCATGTTTTTAGTATTGACATAATTTACATTCAAGATCAATTTCAATATTACTTTCAAGTCTAGACATTTTATCTTCTAAAATTATTTCTTTTTCAAAGTTATTTTCAACGGATATTGAAGATTCATTTTTAAAGATAATTTTTGAGTATATGTTGCAAAAATATTTGAACTTGTTTTCCAATTTTGAAAATTCTAATATAAATTGATCATAGCAAAAATGTTCGGTTTCGGATCGTACCTTATTAGTAGTTGTACAATCATCACATGCTATGCAATGATCAATTTCATCATCCATGTCACTCCAAGTTTTATTTGTAGATTTGCTTGGATCTTGAAGCATGTAGTCCTTGCCATCAATACTTGTATTCACATTTGTTTGAATATTCTCGCAAGCCATATTTTCATCATCTTCTTCGTCCTTGTTGCACCATGATTTATTTACACTCTTTCTTTGGATTGGGCTCATGTATTCTTCGTTATTGATACCTTCAATGATCACATTTGAACTAGTAGTACATGTGTTTATTTCAACTAAATATTTGTCTATCAAATTTTCTAGAGTGACTAATTCTTGTGCAATATCAAGTTTATCATCTTTGGTTTTACATTTCTCTTGGTGAAACATTAAAAGACATTTCCAAATATCATTTTCCGTTTTACAAAAGAATACTCTTTCATATTCAACTCTTGGTAGAGTTTTGTAAATTACTAATTTAGCTTTTGTATTTTTATCAATCTTTGTTTGAAGATTATTATATTGATTTTCAAAATCCATTTTGGTTGGTGGAAGATCACCAATTGAAATGATATGCCAAAGATCAAGATATATTGATTTCACATAATTTTCAAATTTATTTTTCCATTCAAGAAAATGATCATTTTCAAATAATGGTGGTTTTTGCGTAAATTCCGCTTCTAAATATTTTTCAAATTCCATAGATCGTTACAAGTTTTAAAATACAATATATTTTAAAAATCTTGCTAAACCTGGCTCTGATACCAATTGTGGAAAACTAGAAGGGGGGTTGAATAGTTTTACGTCTCTTTCGTTTAATAAAAGTTTGTTTTTAAAGAATAGATGCAAATTATAAAAACCTTTGAAGCTAAAGTGTAGATACTAATTTATTCACACTTATCATATAAACACTACTTATATAGAATGTTGAGTAGAAATTATAATTTCGTATATCTCACTTAAATATATGTTTATATTTATATATGTATATGTGTTTTAATATGTGTATATTCTTATAGTTTACTTATATAAAATTAATGTTGTGAATGGAACCTAGTTTGATCTTTATGTGAAACCAATATATGCACAACACACACAATTATAACTATATACGAAAAACAAACAAGTAAGTAAGCAAAGAGTGAGAGATGGAAAAATCAAACCGAGAGACAAAGGATTTATAGTGGTTCGGCTACAAGGACACCTTCCTTGCCCTACTCCATACCCCGAGCACCGAACTCAAGAGTTTTCTTCATTAAGTCAATAACCTCCCTTATGGCGGAGAAAACCGTACACACCAAGGCTTACACCGATTAACGACACTAAGCTAAATGTCGAGTTCTAATCGTAGCTAGAACCAATTTCACAACAACAATCACACCACAACTTCTTCACACATTTTCACGCCTTCTAAACTTCTTCACAACACTAGTTTCTTCACGCCTTCACAACTTCTTCACTACTTCAAGGATTTGCAACTTCACAACTTCAAGGCTTCAAAGTCTTCACAACTTCAATGCAACTATCTTTCTATTTGAAGGCCTTTATCAATCTATCACTATAATGATTCTTCAACTAAAAACTTCTATGTCTTCACACCTTCTAGTCTTCAAAGTCTTCTCAACTTAGATGCTTCAATTTCTTCACAACTAACCACTATAACTAATACCTTCTATCACCAATCCTATGATTTACCACTTCTTCGCTTATAGTATCACTTCACACTTACAACAATTCTAGATCTTATGTCTAAATCTAGCTAACTAATGCATACACCTTATTCACCAAAGTATAAAAGATTTACAGGATCAAAAAACAACTTAGATAGCAAGATGATACTAAGTTGCAATACTTTTATTCTTAATAAATAGAAGTATTCTTCTCTTTGCACTTGAGTGTTGAGGCTTGACTCACTTTGAAACAAAATTTAATGTATATATAGAAGCAAAGGATTTTAGAAGATAGAAATGGAGGTTTGAATCAGAAAGTTTTGAGTGCAAAAAGGTGAGAAAAATATGTGGAATGATCCAGTATTTAAAGGGCCAGGAAATACTGTTCTGGAGCGTGCAGGTCCCCTTAATTAGGGGGCGGTCCCCTTAATGATTAAGGGGGCCGCCTAGTATAATTAAGGGGGACGCCCTCCTGAACGTTGGATTTTCTTGTCTTTTGTGAGGAAAATTTTTCTGGATTAGATTTGCCATTTTTGGTCGAAAATTTGAATTCATAAATTTGTAATGAATTAAACATATTCTTTTAATTCCAAAAATGTTTTATAAAAGATATAAAATGTTTTGTGACATTTTATAAAAATCAAGTGATTAATAAAAATGTTCCTTTGATCTTATAATGCATTAGACACTTTGTTTATTCATACCTTAAGTGATTAGATGGTGATAGTGAGTATTTACTACTAAATACTTGTTTACATCATGATCTTTGGTTTGATGAGTTTTCGTTTTGTGATTATCAAAACATAGAGATATCGAAAGATATGAATAACGTTTTAAGTCATTTATTTATATCAACAGAATAAATATTTAAACAAACTTTAATATGTATTCATTACCACACGGCTAAGCTATTAGAGTATTAGGCACACCACGCTTGAAAACAGGTCCGGTGAGTTGGTCATCTACGCCAGTCCACACGGGATTTCCCTACGGCTGAATCCAAGGCGAACCATGAAAACAACAAAATGGCCGACCCCAAATACTACCCTAATTTCTGAGTATGTAATGTGTAATCTGTGGGGTTCAGCCCCATAGATGAATCGATTCGAGGCTGGCAGGGACTACCTTCTGGGTATTTACTATGGAATCGAATTACTACCTTAACAAAGGATAAATAAAAATAAAAAAATAAAAAATAAATAAAAATTACCCTAACTTAACAAAGGACCTAAACCTCCAAGGCACAACATGCTTCCAAATAAGGGCAAGTACTTTACAAACGACGACTGTTACCTGTTTACCCCATGCCTGATTCCTAGCCGTAAGCATGGAAACAATGAACATGCTGACCCTAAAAACTAATATTACCTTAGCTACAAACAATCATCTGGTCAAATATAAACAACTGTTCCACATTACCTATTACAAATACATACTAACCAAAAGATGACTGAATTATCAAATGCCACTTACAACAATGCTCAGGTTTACATCATCATCAAACTTCAAAGCGTATGACTCCATCATCCAAACTTGTGTCTTTGGTAAGATAAAACTGAACACTCTGGCCAGGTCTGAACCCAGACTTCTTTATCACTTTCCTCAGTATTGGTGCTGAAAACATCACAAGAGACTCTGCATTACGTAGCCTGAATACATATTCTTTGACCATGGTAATTACAACCACTGAAGCATATTCTTGAAGTTTTTGCGTGCGAACAGTCTGCCGTGGTATAACCTATTAAAACGTATGAAAAAAAAGTAGGTTTAGTTAAATACTATTTCTAGTTAACAAGCAAGTATTATAACTCGCTTACGATTTCCCCCCTTCTTAAAGTCTCCGGTGTAAGCTTTTTGTAAAAAGCTCTATCCTCATCATCACAGTGCACCGTGTGCCACCTCTAATTGCAAAACCACTCCATTCGTTTGACATCGTATTCTGAAATTAACAATACATAATTTAGTTTCAGAAAAACCAAATTGATACCTTAATATTATATTTAATGTATGTAAACATATTATCATAAAACAAGTGTGAACCTGCTTCTTCTCCAACATGACACAAAGCGTTCCTTAACACATATGTTGCGTAAGTCTCACAATACATAAGAGCCATTCCCGCATCATTAAAAACCGTAAGAGAAAACACTCCTTTACGCACCAGAGTAAACACAAATAACTTACCGGGTTGGAAGGCCAAGTCATCCATCATATTCCTCCAATCAGAACCACAAACGACCAATTCCTGATTATTCGGATTTATCGCAGATGGTCCTTTAACAAGAACCTTGTACACCTTGTGGTTAATGAGAAGATCCACCGGGTTACAGTCTGATGGAAACACTTTATGCTTAAATTCCGATGGCAAAGTCTATTTAATAATAAAATATAAGGTAACAGCCGTTAAAAAAAATAATTAAAAAAAATAATTAAAAAATAAATAAATAAAAGCCCTTATATCTAAACTCACAGAACTTGTGATTTTTCTCCAAGTGAAACACACGGTGATTTTTCTCAAAGGGTTTTATTCCGAAAGGGATCTTTTTAGAATAGAGGTTTTCCCGTGGCACATTTTCTCTCTATTTAGGGACGAATCATGGATAAAAATTCAACTCCGGTTCGTTTCATTCATGCTAAAATTATTTTATTCAAGATTAAACTTCGAATCAGTGTTTCTTTAGTTAGGGTTTCGTTTGTATTGGCTAATTTTTTCCAATTGGGGGTATTGCTTTAGAAATTAAAATAAATCGATATTCGATAAAAATTTATGGATTTCATGGGTATTTATGTTTTTTTCTTTTTGGGAAACAATTGGGTTTTTTATGAAATAGGTTTGAAAAATTGGGTATCCCTAAAATTATCTATAATTTATGAATGTACCTGGCCTTGACGGGAACTGTGTGTTACTGGAATTAAACACCGCCAAGACATAAAACTTTTTTGTATGTAACCATGCATCTCGAGCCCGCATTTATTGTTTGTTGCGACATAGAAGATGTCCGTACCCTCTTCAACAAAATGGAACACGTTAACATTCTTGGTAACATTTTGACTCACAAAGTCTTTCCATACAGACCCGAAAACAAATATCACTTTCGAACACAAATTTTCCTTCACCTACACTTGGCATCTTTCTCCATAGCAGTTTAGAAGAAAGATCGATTTACTCCCGTGGTATGACACTTCGTCCATGGAATAAACCCTTTAAATTATGTGCACACCATAAAATCACACCTGTAATACATAAAGTACAACATTACATATGCATGTTTGTGGTGTACACATCACTTATTGTACGTGGTTTTCATATCACCTCCCTTATAGAAACGACCACCAAACTAGAAAGTTATACTTTCCATAATAATTAACACAAAAGGGAATAGCCACACGAATGAAAGAACTTTCTCAAAATTCAGACATATCAATCATATGTGTGGGGCATAAATGATATACTTTTTCTTCTGAAATACGTAGAAACAAACTTCTTATTTATCTTTATTTTTTGAACAGAACTTCTTATTTATTGATTAACCAAATATCACATAACAAAACTTAACAAAACCATTTTTTTAAAAAGCTATTGTATTAAAAAAAATGAACAAAAAAAACAAAAAAAAAGCACCAAAACACACACACACACAACAATGAATCCCCAAAGAGAACAAACAAACAGAACTAGGAAGAAAAAATATCAAAAGACTGAGAAAACAAGTCTTTGTGATAGATCCACAAAAAAGTTCCACAAAATAAATCCACAAAATGAGGTGGATGTATGTGATTGGCTTAATAGAAAAAAAGAGAAGAACCTATACTCAAATGAACCAATAAAATACATCCACCTCGTTTTGTGAATTTATTTGGTGGAACTTCTTTGTGGGTCTAGCACCCCTCTAAAATTTTTAAGGTAAACCAAAAGTTAGTAAAGGATACCTTTACAGCTTTCCAACAATACGACCCAAAGAAACGATTGAGAGGATTAATAAAAACGAGGAGTTTTGGTGTGGATTAAGAAAGGGAGGAAATATACAAATGAAGGTTATACTGTTATACAGTATCACCTTAAAGAGAAGCTATCGGGTTGTGTGGAAATCGTTTCATTTTTTCCTAGACTTTCACTAACTTTCCGTTCGACTTTACGCTATTGCTATACTTCTGGATTTGAATTATTACTTTTTTAAGTGGAAAGTTAATATAGAAAATCGTGTATAAAAAACAGAGTGCTCTATGTAGTCACTGAGTCTGATTAAAAAATATTTGCAAGAGAAAATTATGGCAGTACCCCTGTAAAGAGAGTTGTGTCCGAATTTACCCATGATTTTTTCACATTTCATTTCTACCCCAACATGTCTAGTAAATATTTACGCGACATGTTCCACATACACGTGTCACAAATATAAAATTTCTGCAGCTCGAAAGAAAAAATAAATAAATTTAAAACATGCCGCGAAGATTTCTACTAGATATATAAATATAAAACATGGCACTAAAATAGATCATTAATGGTGCAAAGTTTAGTGCAAGATTTAGTGTATACATTGGAGTTAAATTTTTTTAGTGAGAACAATATTTTAGTGCCAACATTGGAGATGTTAAGGGAAAAAGTAATTAATGTACACCACTTCTGAAAGGCAAAACACAAAGGGTCCATAAACATAATCTGTGTTCGGATTAAATAACATAGGCCATAATTTTGTGGCCTATTTTGACACTTTTGGAATAAGCCATAGGCCATAATTATGTGGCTTATTTTGACACTATTGGAATAAGCCACAAAATTGCGGCTTATGTTATATAAGCCGACTTCATAGAAGCTAATAAGCCCATATATAAGCTGAAAGAAACACCTAAAACTTTTCCAAACCTAAAGAAAATGATGGAAATTGACATGTTCTGTAGCTAAATTTAGGTAAGAGGGAATCAAGTACTAGTCACTAAATGTTGATCACGTAATTAACTCAATTAATAAAACTTTTCCAATTAAACTTCGGCCCTTGTTTCTTTGGTTTCTTTGTTTGTTTGCTCTAAACTCCTTTTCATAGTGATCAACCCTCCACTATCTTTTTACAATTTTATATAGTGGAAAATAAGAATATATTTGCAGTATGCTTGCACTAAAAATACGTTGGTCCAATGTATGTGTACGAATTAGGGAATATTTATTTTTTTGCTCGACTAGAATAAAACACAAGGGGTCTTGCTGGCACAACACTTAACAACAAATAAAATTTAGGGTTTAGGGTTTAGGCCATCCACAAGGGGTCTTACTGGCATACATTTAAAAGGACAATATATATACATGGTATCCGTTTAATCCGGCCATTGTAGGAGCTCTAGATGGAAAGTTCGTTTACGGGGTTCAAGTCTGTACACACGAACATTAACTCTAAAGCGGGATTAAACTCTTGAAAGTGGGATTAGGGTGTTCCCGCCAATCTACACGTTTTTGTGGAATAAAGTCAATAAACTATTGAAAGTGGGGTCCTCCACCATGAATGCACTAAAGTGAATAGAAATGAAACATTTCTCTTAATAATTACTAATAATTACTGATGTGTCAGTTTTTAGATTCTTTTAGAAGTTTAATGGGTTGTGACAAATTTTATAAAAGAGAGTGTAATGTTGGTTTGGAACTAAAAAAATGTATTCTATTGAGGATGCCCTAAGAAATTGAGTGATTGAGTCTATCAATAGCGTTAAGTCGCTAACAAAGTTACTCGAAGTTGAGGAAAACCCGAAACTATTTACGCTCCTTTTTGGGAAGACAAATCGGAAGGGAATTTGTGGTGGTTGTGTGTGTAATTGGCGGGAAAGAGTAAAAAGACTAATTAGGTCAACTGGGACAGGTGCTCATCGCCTGGAGTCGGGTCCTTGACTAACTTTATGACCGACTTAAAGCTATTGAGATAAGACTTTATAATGATTATTTTAGTTAGGTTAGAGTGTAAGTAATTAATTTAGATAAACGTATACTTACAATATGTAATCTTTGATTCCACCTAAACCAATATATATATTTTAAATTGCTTGATCAAAACCACGCATAATCAAATACCATCAAGTTCATTGTTGTCTTGGACTCGATCAATGTTTTAGAACGTTTCTATGTTTGCACCACAACTACCTAAACAAACGTGGTAAATAGAAGAAAAATCATCCAATGCCGATAAGAGTTAGTAGTATTTATCTCAAACGATGAATCCTGAAAATAGGCTGGAACATCTTCTTCAACTGTCTCCACCTTTTTTTTATATAATACAAGAACGTTTGTATTAATTATTATTCCTCTTGGGTGGAAAGTTAAGTTTTAAGAATCAATGCTTCATGAGATTGTTGCATTAAATGATGAGGATGCTTATAAGCAGTTCTATGACAATCATCATCGTCATCATTTATCTCAATAATCTCATAGACTATTACTTATTTTTTCTACTTGTAGCCAAGGGAAGAAAAATTGTTACTAGCGCTCATGTGTTATAAAAAAAGCATGCAAAGAATATAATCTGTTATATTTTGTCACCACCGAATTGAACCTTTCTCTTTTACTTCTACTTCACCATAATCATTTTTGGGAAAAATTATTACTAGCGCTCATGTGTGTTTGAAATGATTAATATGGTTCAAAAGCTGCTCACTGTCACCATCTTTCAGTTCGCGGGAAACATTTGAATTTTGAAGCAGTACAAGTCGAGCAAAGAACCTGTATATAACCTGCTGTAATTCAAACAAATTTTACTCCATTGAACGTATGTATTCAACAATTTAGCTAGAATGAAACTATCTTGTTAGCTAGAATTAATTATCGTCATTGTTAATTGATATCTAGTTTGTGGGCTAGAGAATGTGGCTCAACAAAACTCGGTTCTATTGTCCTTCCAATTTATTTCAGTACAGCACAGTTTTTTGTCAGTTTTTGTTCCGTTCTTTTGACAGTTTTAAGCGTTTGACATATTAAACTTTATATTTTCTGTTCCGCACTTTCAGGTTTATAGCTTTTCGATATAAACAAAATTATAAAAATAAAAAAAAATAAATAAAAAATAAAAATAAAAAAGAGGGAGGGTGCGGCTAACATTTTTGGGGAGGGTGGGGATAACGCCCCCTATATAATAATCATGGCATTGAACAGTTGGGTCTTTTCATGCATGGGAGTATGGGACTATGGGAGAGTGAAAGATTGCATTTATGGTGGGGGTGTAGGTTGTAGGTTTGGTCATCAATATATCATCTTACATTAATATTTGAAGTAATTTTCCTCGACTTCTGAGTTAAAAATTGGGCGAAATATGTAAGTTTAGTCCCTATATTATTATTATTATTATTATTTTTTTAATTTTTTTTATAAGGATTTTTCATTAAAACCAAGGAAATTACATGAAATTGGAGGGGAGTCTAGACACAATCTGTGCTCCCACTCCTTTTTGAATACACAAACTAACTCGATGAAAAATAAAAGCACCGCTCTTAACGTTGTTAGAGTGGCTGCTAGTAATAGTCCCGACACGCGAAAGAGTATTCAAAGCTTCCCCATCAAGTTCCCCAAACGTGGAAAAGGCGAAAGGGACGAACTTGTATCCATTGTCTTCACACTTGGAAGCATACTTCTTCCTTTTCTTTTCCACAGCATTACTCAAAGCAGCCCCAGGAGCCCATGACGTTACCCCAGTCCCAGCAAATGGAGAGACCCCAGTCACATCTAGACATGCGTCCTTACCTTGGAACCAGTTAAACAATAACACATCTGCAGGACGTAATTCTCTCCCTTCCTCTGAAAGAAATCCCATTGGAGCCTCTTTACGCACCATAATCCCATCTTTGGAACATATATCAACAAGGATATCACGCATCAAATTATGCCTGAACTTAACACCCACTTCGCTAGCGCAGTGGACCGCCTGATCCCCCCACTGGTCCATACGGTGTACATTGCAACTCGGGCATAAGCTGCCTTCAGAGAACATAGCAACCGCAAGCCTGTAGCATAACACCGATCGAAATTGGCGAGGATTCATCCTTTGTCCGAGACCGTCAATAGGGATGGCGAAGAGGAAGTCATGCGCATGTGGGGCGCAGATACTGCTAAGTATAGCCACTTGCCTTGGACTTAGTGAGTACTTGGAAACAAGGTCTTTCTCAATGACACCGAAATAACACTTTGCCAATGTTTTCATCATTTGGGGGGCAGAAGCGCCCCCGGTGACAGTGAGGAAGTCGGTGTTACAAGTAGCGTTGAATATGTCCAAAGCATGCTGGAATGAAGGGCCATGTGTAACAATACCCGTTTTGGTGAGTATCTTATCCTGTAAGTCGTTCGTTTGCATTCGAGAAGGAAGGAAAGAATATTGGATGATATCCCCCGCTGAAAGAATGCCAAGACCACCGAGTTGTATTGGAAGAGTGGCAAGCCTCCATAGCCAATCACCAAACCCTGGCCCCGAAGCAGTAACAATTTTCTCCAAGGATGCACGTAATGTCTGATCGAACTGAGCTTGGGCCTCTGATAAGTGCATGGGGAGCACGTTCTCAAAGCATAAGATAATTTCGAAACTCCTACACAATTACGCAAAAGGAGAAGCTCACATTGCGGATCATTAAGTTTGTTAATTGCCTCGATTAAATGTATGGTTTTGGAGACCCTTTTGGACGCTAAATCCCGACATAAATCTTTGTCCAAACTAACCGAACCACCAAGAAGTTTGACACCATTGAGCGGGCGAGCGATATTTATAGGAAACACGCCCTCCACTCTGCTTCTAGGGTCTTCGGCAGGCCAGAAGAGTTCAGTCTTGTCAACATTTAAAAACAAACCACGAGCGGGGCCCTCTGTCCTAACGATGTCAAGTGCCTTGGCGACCATGAGCGTATCTCCAACAATAGTACCAAAATTATTATTATTATTATTATTATTATTATTATTATTATTATTATTATTATTATTATTAATAAACATAACATTCGTTAGAAACAAAATCATAGGATTACCAAAATTAGTGGGGAGCCTCGCGACTATCTGGCCCCCCACACCAATTATTATTATTATTATTATTATTATTATTATTATTATTATTATTATTATTATTATTATCGAAACCAGGGTGATCCCACCATTCTTCACCTTTTGGAGATTTTAATTTTAGTTATCAAATGTAGGTTTGACCACAAGAAGTATTTAGGAAATCGTCAAAATTTATATGAAATCGTGACCAAAAAAAAAAAAAAACAAGATATTGTTGCTTTTAACAAGTGCGGAGCATTACAGACCAAATCGTCAACATTTATATAGGAAATCTATTACATTAACATTTGTGTAAAATGATCGGATTTGGTTTGGTTAAAAGTTAAAAGTTAAAAGTTAGAGAGAGAGATAAATGTGATACAGTACTTAATTTGTTTTCCTCCAAAGCCGGATTTATTACACAAAAATCAAGGAAGTAGTACAGGTCCAGCAAATAACCTGTAACCAGCCGTAATTCGCAGAAATTGCAAGCCATCGGTCGAACGAATAAGTGCCTGACATTTACATGGTATCTAGGTTATTGTGTAATTAGTTAAGAAAGTGTCAAAAAGTACATTCTGCAATGTTAGATTGACCAATTTCCTATTTTATTAAGAAACCAACCAAGTTGATCATATAGTTACTTACGGAGGGAGTATAAACAAAAAGTATCTCTTGCCTAATTATAACCAATTAAAAACACACAAGTGACAAAGCACAATCTTCTTGTAGAGTTGTGGGCCTTGTGGCTAACATTCAAATGCTTCGCTGATCTTCCTATTCTAGCCATGTAATGAGGAGGCTTTGACGTGGCATTCTTCAAGTACCTTTCCCGCGTTATCTTTTAAAAACCCACGTGAGAAACTTTTTATCATATTATTCCCCTATATTACACCAAAATCTCCATTTCCACCCCAATGGTCCTAGATCATATAAACCCTAAAAATGAGTTGGAGTACTTGGATTTACCAAATTTTCTCTTGCCTAACCAAGACACACATGTGACAATGCACAACCATACTTGTGGTATTCTGGCTAACATTCAAATACTTAATACCTCGACTAACTTCCTATTCTAGCCATGTAACGAGCAGGCTCTGACGTGGCATTTTATTGTACCTTTCCCCCGTTATCTTTTTAAAACATCCTTACTATGTTACACATCCGTAGTATGGTGTAACATTTATTCCAATATCGAGTCAAAATAATAATGAATGGCGATTAATATTAGTTGTTTATTTCTATATACACACAAAAGAAAGTTAAAAGAAGGATAATCCAAATAAATACGAATAATCGTTTAAACTCCATCTGCGTTCATAAACACGAAGTTATCAAATGGGGTAATACTTGATAATAAAAAACCATTAGGTAAATACAACAGTCAGAAATAATAATACTGCGAATCGTCACCATATGTTACAGTACAAACACATAAGCTCCCGAGTGAAAGCAACTAATCAGAAACCGGGTTTGGTAAATAGTTCACCGGATTCGTATAAGCAAATCCTAACTGGAATACAACAGCCTTTGAATCTTAATATTGTCGCAGATAATAAAATCGGGCTTCAAGTGCAACCATAGCCTTTGAATCTTAATATGTTATGATTTGATTATGGTATATGTTGCTCTATTTGTTCTTAATTAACAGGTATCCTTTACTTACATTTAGTTTTATCATTGATTTCTGTTGATAACATACATTTCGTTATGTCATTGATTTCAGTTGATCACATAACATATCTTTTGTTGATTTAACTATATTTACACTGATTTGGTTATTAGTTTCGATATGTGATGTTTGTTTATAAATGATAACATGAAGATTATAAACATATCTTGAAAGTTTATATGATTAACATTTGTTAGGCACTAATCTTGGTACAAAGACTTGCAAATGTCGGCTCAACAGTCAACGTTGATTAACCTGATTTGGTCACAATTATCTTAAGTTGTCACCCAACTTGTTCTGAAACATACACATACTACAGAAACTACCACAAAAGACAATAGTAAAATATCATTCAACATTGCTTTCTCAGGACCTTCACCATTCCCTCCTCAGTTGGAATCAATCTCCTCCTCTGGTTCCATTGCCTTCTCGTCCTTGTCAGTTGGATCCAACCTTCCTCTACTCTTCGGTAACAAAGGTCACACTGGCAGATGCAACATCTATAGCTGGAGCTCCAATGTCTTCCCTTTCCAAACTTTCTTCAATATCTACTGCTGGAGCTTCATCAGCAAGTACTACAGCTACATATCTGAGTTCATTGTTTAGAAAAGGCACATTCTGAATAAGTGCTTCTAACTCAGCATACAACACACCAATCTCTGCATGTTTATAAAGTCCGTCGTATACTTTATCATCCTACCAATCAACTTCAATTTCTTGGTTAAAGAGATTCCTGCCAATTAACTACAAAATCTTGCATCGCTGTCTCCAACTCACCTTCCAAACGGTCCAACTCACCAAGATCTTGACTAAGTTTCTCGATCTTGTTGTCAAGCTTTTGAATCATATCTGCCACAGCCACTTCTTGACTGTCCTCAGTTTCTTGCCTTTGCTTCTCCTTCATTTTCACATACCCATCGTCTAGCCAAAAATCATTCTCGAATAAGAGTTTACTGAACTCGCACTCATCACTGAACCTTCTTTCCCTTTTTCTTATCTTACTATATTCAGACCAAGGTGTTGCTGGAATAAGAAGCTCATCATCCAAATCCATAAAAAATGGATTATCGTCATCCCTACATCCAAATGAAGAATGAGTTGAAGTATCAACCTATTTTCCATCCTTATTACTAAATTTGGTTTTACTTTCATCGATTTGGGTTTTTATGTCAAGCATTTGGGTTTTTGTTTCAGACATTTTTGGATGAAAATGGAAGGTGATATTGGTATTTTGGGTAGTCATGTAAGTAGTTTTATAGGAAAATGGAAGGTGCTATTGGCAGGTTGTATATTTTCACGGGAAAAATGCCAAAAGACTAATATGGAAGGGGAAACGCGGGAATAAATTACCCTTTTAGATCAATTTAGTTACATGCTTAGTCCTTGTTGTGAAATACAGTTGCACGAATAGTCCTTGTGATAGTCCATTTTGGGGGTTTTATGGCACGGGCAATGCTACACCCACAAAATAAATTTCACAAAAGAAGACACAAAACGATTTGTCAATTTCTGATCAATTGGCTTAATCAATTTCACAAAAGAAGCCACACATATCAGGATGTGACACTTTTGTGAATATGTCTTTGTGGGTCTAGCATTTTCCAAATGGCGTTCACCATTTAGCGTTTATGGTTTTTGGCGCCTTTTCTTGCCGCTATTTTTTAGTCCAACCCTAATTTCCCGAAGTATTATAAACACACATATCCCAAACATATTTTCCCCAAAACACAAATAACACTAACGAACCAAGCATATTACTTTCCACTTTATCTATCAAGAAGCTCATCATCAATGATTCTCGATGATGTTGATATCCCTGGTGTGAACGCTTTGAAATCGGGTAACCGGTAAGTAGGCATGCATTGTTTGTGTTCATTGTTGAAAAGAAAAAAGTACGTACCCGCACTCTTAAAATTACCATGTATTTGTCTGTTAGTAGTGTGGAGTTGGCACAGTCGGGTTTGCGTGTTGACCTCTCTCAGCCAAAGGACGGGACTCTTGAGGACCTCCTCAAGTGGGCCCGCAACCGTAAAAATGATGTATTCCTCCTTTTTTTTGTGCCTCCCATGCATGTCTATACTGTTACTCCATTCCATACAATTTATAACATGTCTTTTCTTTCCAGGCTGCAACCTTCAACTGTAAGGCGAAGATCGACAGTGTGAGGACTGGGAAGGGGTGTAGCTTCAAGTCATGTGGTGGGAAAAATGCATGAAAGGGGCCAGAAAAAAGGAAGGGTGATTCTGGTGCGATGCATGTGAAAAGCCAGTTGTGCACCCTGTTATGAGGTAATATTATGATTGATACTTAAGCAATGTGAATTAGGATGCAATAAATAGTATCACTGATGTACCCCGTGCAACATATGCTTGGCAGGTATAGGCTTGAGCTGGGTGTGTTCGATGACACTGCACAGACTGTTGTTGTGCTTTTCGATGACCCGGCGAAACAATTGGTAATGTGCTCAGCGGCAGCACTCATGGAGTTGGATGATGAGGTAAATATATAATCAGTATAGTACTTCCCGTGCTGTTTTTACACTAACCTTACTTTGCAGTCTTCAGATCACCACTCGAGCTTTCCACCCACCCTATCCAAAATCATTGGCAGTGGACCCAACTGAGGTGGTTGTGGAAGCCGCGAGTTCTAGCACCACTGCTGTTGAACCCGCCAGCAAAGCTTCTTCATTCAAAAGATTGACAAAGGACCCATCTGTCTCTACACCCTCTAAACCTACCGAGGGAAAGAAAAATAAAAGGTTGGCACCGCTGATACCCATGAACAATTAATACAACTGAAATCATTAGCATGATCTATATGATGGCATTAATTTTGGTTGGAGATTGAAGATTCTGACATAGAGATAACATTGGTCTCAGCAGGCAAGGGAGAGGAGTGCGTGGCAAGAACTCCATTTCGTAAGAAGAAGAAAAGACGGTAAACACATGGTCAGCACAAACGGCATAACTAAAAAGATCTTTTGTTAGACTCTAATATATTTTCATTTGGGAACAATTCATAAAAGTATTTTTAAATGAAATTAGAGTCAATTACGTTTTAAATGATAGGTAGCAGGACTGCGGTTGAAAACAATCAGTTTACATTTTATTGCGGTACCTTAATTTATGAAAATAATCAGAAAGATCCACGGTACCTTTAAATACCCCACGGAACCATTAAATATAATGGTACCGTCTTATATTTAGTGGTACCGTGACCTATTCCTTATTCAATTTACATTTTATTGCGGCGACTCTACTAAAGATGTAAAATTTAATAAACTAGATACTAAACATATAAAATATATATTAAGCATCATTTCCACGTTTATAACTAAGAAAAACATTTACGAAAATACTATTACTATAAAACAAAGAGTTGTCCCGGATACTCCTTCTATGCAATTTAGCTAATTTTTATTATTTGGTTACATAATTTCACTCGTTCACCTTATTCTTTATATAAGACGTAACTTGATGCAATCTTTGTGCACCCTTATGCATATATAATCATATATATCCTATTGCACTTGAACAAAATTTGCAACAAAAATACTTGTATCATTCAAAGATATATATACGGCACCTCTTATATGAAAATCCAGCCATCAAAAAGGGTATAAATATAATATACAGTAATAAAAATATGGATAATCTTCTAATTATCTCAATTTCATTTCGTGATGGGTATTTTGTTATATCGAGGGTCACATTAAAATACTCTTTAAATCAACACAAATCACTCTTTTATAAAACTTTTACAAAGAGAAAAGAAACATAGGAAAAGATATTCAATTTTCCGACTGAGACCAAGTATGGAAGATGGATGTAGATATTGCTTCCTTTTTACTTTTTCTCATCATCTAACAATGAACATTAAGCATTCTCAGTGGTAACGCATGACTTGCGTTAAAACCCAATCCAACACGCGTTAAACTCGTGTTAACCATTGTGAGGGTGTAAGTTAAAGCCATGTTAACACGACGTGTTAACCCCTTAACTCAGCGTTAAGGTGGTGTTTGTTAAAAAAATAATAATAAAAAAAAATAAAAATAAAATCACTTCCCCCCCCCCCCCCCCCCCCCCCTAAATGAAGGGGTGTTTTTTTGTGAGTTAAGTTGAAAAGGTAAAAGTTGATGTGGCGCTTACGTGGCACTGTGTTAAACTTAACACAAGTTACCATTGTGCATGCTCTTAGAGACGTGTATTCTAATAAGAGCATCCACTATGGTGCTTTACAAATAGGTTTATAATATGATGAAGAGGTTCATACTTTTATTAACCATAGTGATTTCTCCAAAAGGTGTAAATCGGTGGGAACACCATATGCATCTTTTGATGCCAACCGGATCCTCCCCAAGGACCTGGACCCATACAATGTGCACCTGTGCTCATTGACCTAATTAGTCGGGATTTGGGATCTAACCCTATATGTCATTTTCTCCAATAGGCCCTCCTTGGACCGGTCAACTCAGCGTTTGCGGTTGAGGAATGGTATCAACTGGACTTTAGTGCAAGGAAGAGACTTGAACCCATGTCTATTGACTTAAGCCCAAGCACCATTACCATTGGAGTAAAGCTCCAATGATATCATTGGAGCTTTAGTCCATAGTTATTTACATAGTGGTTGAAGGCAAATGAACAACACGCTACGCTGCTACCCCTTTTTGGATTGCAAAGCTAACTCTTTTGAAAACTACATTCATGGATCCATGTGTCATCACATTACTTGGCATTAAAAGGTCTAGGATCTTGAACCACTTCACAATTTAATGCATTTGAGATATATGTTATGTTTATAAAGCTTTAAGAAGTTGGGTAAAAGCTATAAAATACCATCGTACTTTCAAAAATGTACCAAGTTGAATCATGTACTTTTTTATTGTTTACTTGACCAACGAACTTTCAAATTTTTATTCGACTTGAACCATATCTTTTCTAATTATCCACGTGTAATTTCTTTTTATTTGTTTAAATAAATAAGATATGGTTCAAGTCGAATAAAAATTTGAAAGTTCGTTTGTCAAGTAAGCAATAAAAAAGTACATGGTTCAACTTGGTACATTTTTGAAAGTACGATGGAATTTTATAGTTTTTACCCTAAGAAGTTTATATGTAGTGGAAATAGGTTTATACAACCAAAATGTTTAAGAATTAATGATATTGATCAATTATAAACCTTTATAAATGTTAACATAATGGATGCCCTATGTTTAAGAAAAAAAAAAGAAAAAAGAGAGACATTAATTGCATATATGTAAGCATACACGTTTTTCTAAATTAGTCCCATACCGTTTTTGGAAGGTACCAAATTTTTCCCCCTTATTTCGTCTTACCGTTACCGTACCGTATATCGGGAATCGGTACGGGTCCGGTTCGGTTCCCAGATTCGGTTCGAAATGCTCATCCCTAAAAGGAATAAGGTGTTTTTTGAAAATGTCGTAACGTTTTCACACACTAACTTGGACTTGTACTACATAAGGACTACATACTTAGAGGATCACACCACGGTCATAACCATGTTTACCTGCTTAACTATCATCAATGGAGATGGAAAGTGCAATTGAATGAAGTGAGTGAAAATGTTTGGGCACTTGTTGGCGATACATGGACAGACTTTGTGAAAATGTTCTATACATTAATTTTGTCGAAGATGATGAAGAAATCTTCTATGTGACCACATGCAACCAAACGGAGCTTGAGAACCATGGTTACGAACAAAGAAGGAAACTTTTTTTTACCGACCTGTATTGAAATGCGTTATAACTACACAAATATTCTATGTCGCTAGCTTAACCACATCTTAACCAATGCTTGACCACACGTACTCAAAATTTGAGCCGTGCTCGAGCTCAAAATTTGAGGCTCGAAAAGATCTCGAGCGTTATATATATATATATAAACGAGCTGAGGTCGAGGCAAGCTCGGGCTTGTCTGGGCTCGTTTCCACCCCTCAATTCAAAGCTAACCCACCTCATCTACTGCTTATGTCAATATATATATATATATATATATATATATATATATATATATATATATATATATATATATATATACTAGCTTATAAGACCCGTGGGATCCACGGGTTTTTAGAAGAAATATTGCAAAAAAATGAAAAATTAGTGTCTAAACAAAAAAAGGAAAAGAGCGAAAGGAATATGAAGTAACAAGTCAATAAGTTTGTAACTAATAATGTAATAAACGCCTATGCACGTGAGCTCCAGTCTTGACCGCCTTTAAAAAGCAAATGTTTGTAGTGGGTAAATTGATGAAGTGATAAGCCAATGAACATTTCGTGAGCATCTAATAAGTATAAAAATAATGTGTAAGTTAACATTTGTGTGATTGATAATACATGTAAAAAAACAGCATAAATAACATCATATGAATATTTGTATATACCTCTTGAACCTTAATCATAGACCGTGAATAACCTCTTTGTAGACTACATTTATCTTTGATAAATTACCATAAAAATAATGAGAAGTAATAATATTAATATTATAACTAAGCACCACAAACTTGCATGTTCCACTACTGATACTATAACGTTTATGTTGTTTATGAGATCATAAACATAAAAGACAACTATACTATGACCTGTGCAACTGCAACCTACAATCAGCTCATAAAATAAAATACTTCAAACTTGAATATGTGAAACTTTCATTACCTCAAAAATGAACTATTGCAAATTATTATGACATACATCCACTAACTTAAATTAAATGGTGGATAATTTTTATTTAACTTTACCAAGATCATTTTCATAACCATGACAAGATAAAAGGTAAAGATCTTAAACCCGTCTAAAGAGACTTTTAAAATGAAAATGCACAAATGCATACATTGGCTTATGTTTGTCTTCCTTGTCAAAGTCTACATCCTTTGAAAGCATGTCACAATATTAGGAGTCACAGTGCATTCACAGGGTTTTTAAAGGAAATATGAAAATGAGATAATAAGAAAACAATGAACGTAAACATGTTATATTAATATATGAAAGAATAATGATATAATACGTGAATTATTCGATAATCAATTGAGTTTCTAACAATTATAATAATCAACGTCCATGTGTTGTAGTCTCCAAATTTGATGGTCTTGAATAGAAAATGACTTATGTGAGTGCTAATCAGTTTAATAGTAGATGTCCATTCCTTGAACACCTAATACTCCATAGAAAATTTAAGTAAAAGTAGGTTGTCATTCATAATATAATGGAATTTTCAAAACGTGTTCAATTAAATTTTCACAAATTAAGAAATTATCTGGTCAATTAATCAATCAAATAATCATTATTTGTATACTAACCTTGAAACTATAGAAAAATAAAAGAGCTTGAAACAAACTCAATGTGAAAAAACTTATCACTAAGTCAACTCAAAATAATTGAGACTCCATCCAATAAGAGATGCACCATATATGACTCTGCAATAAGAGTCTCGAATCGAACTTCATGATCCTTATGACGTTGCAGATGCACCATATAAGATTGAAAAAGAACTTGATAGCTCAACTGGAAAGCTTCTGACCTTCTTAAAGATACTGAAAGCATTTAGAATATATGAAAAAAGTCTACCTTATTGAACGCTAATTCAATTTTAAAAAGTCTATTTTGTTTGGGTGTCCCTTGGTAGTCATTAATTCAGTATCTTAAGTTTTTCACCAACATTTACGTAGTGACCGTTTGAATCATAGCTCTGCTAAAATGACTCCACCTTATTGAACGCTAAGTAAGGTGTGACCCACTCATATACTGTATAGAAGTCGCTCAGAAAAGGTAATAAGTAAAGAAGGGGAGAGTACACTTGTTTATACGTTCCCTATTGCAAAACTATGAGAACATCATTCATACAATTACTCACCTTTGACCAACAGGTAAGGCCTGAGCTCCTTTAGCTTGTATATGTCTAAGTTCCCTTACATCAAAAAATGTATGAATGAAAATCTGCAAGAACAATGTCATATCAAATGTGTATAAAAAATTAAACCGTAATTTTTCTTAATTTTACAATTAGTTTCTGTAGTATTCCTAAACAAAGGGTAGTGGATACAAATATGAAAGATATGATATGCCTATGGTAACAGATAATTTATTTCAAAGTATGCATCCAATCAACCCGACCGAGATTATCTAATTTACGTAGAGCATGATATAAACAAATGAGTTTGCCCTTATTAAACAATAAGTAGGGTGTCTGCAACTCTAAGTTTGTATAGTGCTCTTTCAAAATGGGTAATAAGTGAAAAAGATGAGAGTCCAGTTGTTATTCTTTCAATATTGCAAACATATGATAACACCATTCATACCATTACTCACCTTTAAGAAAAGGTTTGCCCTGGTACATACTTGGCTCCCATAAATCATCAGTGAATGAATTGATAGAAGCAAAAAGAAATGCTATATACAATTTGACCACTCGGATGCCACAGATTCTTGTTAAAATTATCAAGCAAATTTTTATTATTTTCTCTGTCAAAGTTATGTTTACAATAAAATTATATTCAATGAACCAAGAAACAACAACACACATTATCCCTTTCCACGATACATTATTGCTTTCTCAATAGCAGGGACTACACCAGGTCACCAACAACAACTTTCTTTTTATCTGAAATGAAATATTGAAAATAAATGTTATTTGCTAACTGAAAAAACACTAAATAAAATTCAGTAGATTAAAAGATCACACTGAGCACACACCATCTAACTCATATACTATCACATTCACATAAAAAGGGAATCATCTATGAAGAAAAAATGTGTTCTTTTACATTTCATAATTAAAAAAATCAAAGGAAAAAAGAAAGAAAAAAAAATCACACACGACACACACCATTTAACTCTTATACTATCACATTAGCCGTAAAAAAGGAAACACCTATGAATTCGAGCTATATAAAGAGGGTGTTTGGGTTAGCTTACTTTTTGCATTTCTGTTGAGCTTATTGGTTATTTTAAGAAATTTACTTCAAGTGTTCCTACCACATGAAATATGTAGCATAAACATTCAGAATATCTTGTTCTAAATGGAATAGAAGTTAAACACCTTCTGGAAATCAGTCGATGTACATGTACGATTGGAATTTCACGTCCCTGCATGCAAACAATAGCATAAAAATACTGAGAGATTAGTTTGGTCAGCTTGTCTAGTACGAATATAATAATTTAGCATATATCAATTCATAGGAAAATGCTACATTGCCACCTTATAACTTACAACGATTAAAAAAAGTTAACTGATGTGCAGAGGAACTCCATAGTTTCATTAAGTTAAAAAGTTGTATGCTATTAGGACCAAAAAGTCTCCTAATATTATATGCCATTACTGAAGTATATTTGGACCCCTTTTTTTTAGCTATTTGAATCAACTCACCATTAAAGGATAGCCAAATTATTACATGAACAAACCATTTGACCCATTCTTTTTTAGCTACATTCTATATTGTTAGCAAGCCACCATTAAACAGTTTATTACCTGAACATACAACTTTTTATTACCTGAACTAAAGCCACCATTAAAAGATAGCAAAATTATTACCTGGACAAAAGGGTATCATGGAGGCTTGCTAACATATATGGCGTTAAAGGTATATGGCATCTATCACCTGCATGATTACAATCCTATTGTCAAACTCATGAAAAAGAATTATCAAATCAATGTTATAATATTTAAACATTTTAACTAAAAAGATATATTAGTAATCAAAACATAGCCATGATGTTTATGGTTTAACAATGTAAAACGGATGGCTTGAACCTAACTGATATCAAATAAAACAAAATAATGATATCCAAAGAGATTTACTATTTTAAGTAGAATATACGATTGATTGACATCACTTGATAATTCGTATACCCATCTCTAAAGCGAAAACTAACTTTAGATTTACAATACAGAATACTATACTGATGAAATACCAATAAAGCACAATGATCAATATGCATATTCTAAAATCCAAAAGAGTTATGAGTAATCTATAAATAAAATCACGATCTAACTCGCCAAATGACAAACAATCATCTTTAAAATGAACCATCACGGATTCAGAAATAAGTTAAAACCTTATATAAAGTGTCTAAATGATGGAAATTTCATTTATCCCACTCTAAGACCGTGATTTGCATTCAATCAACACTGTTTAGGTTTAATTTAGTCAAACCCAGTTAAGTTACAAAATGGGCTATAGTTGTAAGAATCTTAATGAAGCAAATATCCCATGTACAAAAATATTTACAACATGAAAGAATATATATATATATATATATATATATATATATATATATATATATATATATATATATATTTGAACGTAATCAAACATTCATTGAAACCTCTGGTTCATGGCTTTGGAACTTGGTTTTCTAACGGAACAACGGATCCCTGCTTGCTACGTGATTAGTCGTCTCTAAATCCCCTCTACTTTCACCATGTTGCAGAATGTAGCAAATACAAAATATGGAAAGTAACATTAAAAAAAACAAAACAAAACAAAAACAAAAAAACAAACAAGAAACAAAAACTTATGGCATCATAAAATCACTTATATTCGAAAGAAAATCTCAGCAAAAATGAGTACAGTATACTATGGCTTACTGACCTTTGTATTTGTTCTCTCGAGTAATATGACACTGCCCCTCTTATCACCAATTGCAAGATGATTACCACTTTTATCAAACTCTGCTGACATGATATGAACCGTGACAAAAAAAGAAAAGAAGAAGAAGCACTTGATCAGATAACGCAATCACAAAAGTGATATCTGATGGCAATGTTCGCACCTTAACCTGTCAATATTTCGGGTCTCCTATTTCAACGTACTCCCATTTAAAGACCTTTGACATAATATGGATATCATAAAGTTCATTTTTCACTTCATCATTGTCAAACATTATATGCAATTGTTATACAACCATTCCCGTCCTTATCAAGGAATGAAAATGCAGACGCCATATTTTCCTCATGCAATTCAGTAGTCACTAAATCCAAACAATAAGACTAACCCAATTCAGTAATCCGGATCAATACAACTATTAACATACTGAAATACAGATGGATACAACTATAATTTACAATTAAGAAAATAAGACCCAAATCAATATAAATTAAATCAGTTTACAAACACTTACCTGTTGTGTAAAAACTACCAAAATCATCATCTATCTGGATAGGTATCGCAACAACCTGAAAAGATGACACTAAATAAAAAAAACCCAAATCAATATAAATATAAATTAAAAAACATAAACGAAAATGGAATACCTTTCTTAATAAATTGAATCAAAACACTATTATATTGATGATTAGAAAAAAAAACAACACTTCAAAATAACTATACTATGGGATTTAATTCCGATCCCTTATAAAACCTTCAATAAATGCGATAGGTACCAGCATAGATCGAATGTTGAAGGGGATGATACATTGAAGGAATGTTGTGTTTTGAATCGGTCGAATCATTGCATGATTCAAATATAAAGGGAAGTTGAAAGTGTAGTTTCTTGAATCGATTGAAACTGAATGGAGACGATTTTGAATTGAAACATAAGTGGTTTGTTGAAGAATAATTGGCTTGTTGAAGAAGATTTTGAATTGAATTGAAATTTTGAATTGAAAATTTTGATAGAGAATATGTGTAGTTGTATTGAATCAATTAACATTAAATGGTGAATTGAAACTGTAAATTGAAATCCGATTATATCAAAGCGTATAGAGGAAGAATGAAGTGTTTAATGCCTTTCAATAGTTTACAAAAATTAGTTCAAAATGAGTTTAGTTTTTTCCTGGAGAAAATGTATGCATTGGAAACTTGTACAAAAGTTATATATAAGGAAAGACACATCAGCACATTAAATTTTATTCAGCTTAAAGGGTGGTACAAAAGTGTGTTTTATTCAGCATTATATATATATAGCCGTTATTATTAAGTATAAAAATGGACGTATGAAAACGGACGAAAACGTGTAAAAACGGATAAAAATGTATGGAAACTTTAAATTATAAATAGTCGTTATTATTAAGGATAAACGATGCAACGATATTTAACCAAAGGGGCTAACGTGTAAATTATAACGGAACTACTTAACGCCAGTTAAACTGAAGGACCGGTGGTGTTATTTGTTTAACAACTTAGGGACTACTAGTGCAACTTTAAAATTCGAGGGACGAAAGTTGTTATTTTGGACAAACCACAAGGACCATTCACGTAATTTACTATACAATATAATTAACACATTATTCGAGATCCAGCAGCAACCTAAAACTTAAATATGTTACTTTTGCTTTACGAGTGGCTTATGGTTTAAATTTATACAAATATTTGTGTAAGCACACAAATCAGATGATCAAGATGGACACGACCATCTTGAAAATCTGACTAACTCAAAAGCAGAATTAACACCATTTTGTACAGGGATCTTATCGTTTAACACCATTTTGTACTGGGATCTTATCATTTTCTAACAATAAGAAGAAATTGTTGGTAGTTGATGATAGATGAATAACTTATTCAACTATTCAAGTATTAATAAGATGTGCATGCCCAAATGTGCACAAGACTTTTTTTTTAATGCTTGGGCCAAGTTCCAATGTTACATAACAGTAATATATATTGTGTCTTTTTTCTGAACGACCATGTTTCCCTTTATTTATTTATTATTATTATTATTATTTTTTGAACTACTCGAATACAGTATTGTATTTTCTTTTCTTGAGCGACTCTAGTTCTTTTATTTGAACGACTCAAATATTGTTTCTTTTTTTAACGACTCTGTTTATGTTTTCGAAAAAATATTTATAATGAGATATAAATTGCAAAACTTTTATTCATATAACATTTTCTAAAAGCAAAAAAAGTCTCACAATGGTCAAGACAAATGTCGAGCAAAGTTATCAGTTTATGTTATGGACCTAAATGAATCCTTTAAGAGTCAAAACGCCAGCAAACAAGTTAGTCTATATACCATAATCAACATAAGCTATACATCCTACCCACCACTTCACAAAATGATGCAGTATTTATTTTGTATTAACATTAATTGCAAATTTGTTAAAAAAAAAAGAAAAAGAAAAAAAAAAGAGAAACAACAAATATTGGTTTAGGACGAAACAAAATCAGATATTTAAAGTTATTATTATTATTATTTTATGTAGTGTGATATTTAAAGTTTATTAATCAAAATTATATATGCGATGATATTAAATAATAAAGGGTATCAAATTCAGATATAAGATATTTGAATTAAACATTATATAACAAATTAAAAATTAATAATAACAAAAATGCGAATTCAACTAGATAAGAATAAAAATAAAAACATTAATTAACATTAGCCTAAGGCTTTGAAACATATAGACCACGTTGAATTCGTTTGTAAATGTTCACAATTTCTTGTCGACTCTCTTCTATCTTTTTCTTACGTTCATCAATTTTGTTCTGATAGTCGCAAATCAACTTTTCATCATCTTTGTTTCTCACTTCATACTTCTCGATAATTTTGTTATAGCTGTCAATCAAAATTTGTTCAGCACCACAGTCACCATAATGAGAAAGTCCCCAAACTTTCTGCGAGATGCCTAACATTTTATATTCCTCTGGAATTTGAGGAATACAAGAATCTCTTGCATGTTTTCTGTTTGAATCAATTTGTGAAGATGATGTGGCCATTTGAATTTGTATAGAGAAATATGTAAAAAATGAAAAATTTTAAAATATACTAACATTTAGTTATAGAGACAAAAAAGGCATGACGATACTGAAAAGTCATGACATTTATTATTAAATGTTATATAATGAAATGGCATGACGTTTAGTTTTCAACCAAAATTCAAACTTACAAGAAAATGGTTAAAAGAAAAAAATAGGATAATAATTTATATCAAACCACTTTATGACATAATACTTAAATTCATTAATCTTTGTCATGATAGTTTGTCATAAACTCGAGTATGGCACACTAATATTTTGTATCTCGAGAAGTTCAATTAATATCAAACCACTTTTTGTCAAAATATATTTTCAACTTTTATAATCTTTATTAAATTAATTTCCAATTTTAAATTCATAATTGAATTAGCTCAAAAATAAATTTCAAAGAATTATAGTCAGATTATAGTCTATACTACATATAATGCACAAATTAATCTCTCTCCAAAATTTTCAGACTTACAAGAAATAAAGCATGGTTTACAACACTTTAATGCACCAAATGTTGAGAAGTAAAACAAAACAAGCATATGGTACAACAAAAATAAGCTTGGAGTCATTTTCAGACCACTTTTCTATCAAACAACATTAATGCTATTAAATAGTAGTCATTAAAATACCCCTTAAGTGAAAAATACTACCTTATAAGCATTATTTACAAGGATTCAAAGCACACATAAAACTAAAAAAATAATACTCACCTAATACAATTAATACACTATTAAAAACACCCCTTCATCAAAAAAATACAATTTTTTAACCACAAAGTACAATATAATTAACACATTATTCGAAATCCAGCAGCAGCCTAAAACATAAATATGTTACTTTTGCTTTACGAGTGGCTTATGGTTTAAATTTATACAAATATCATAAAAAATACGAAACAAAAAAGCTACAATAAAAAAAATGAAAAAAATACGTTGGCTAAAACTCAACCCCGCTGCAACACGCGGTATAAATGAAAAATATTTACTCGCCACAAAATTAGTCACCAAGTACCCACCGCCGCATTGCGCGGCTACCCTGCTAGTTATATATATATATATATATATATATATATATATATATATATATATATATATATATATATATATATATATATATATATATATATATATATATATATATATATGGGTATGTTTGGCAAAATTAGCTGTAAGTTGTAAGCTGTATGCTGTAAACTATAAGCTGTATGCTGCAAAGCTGTTAACATGAGCTGCAAGTTGTATCATTTTTTCAATAAAAGTGTTTGGTAAGTTAGCTGTTAAATGTAATTATAAAATATAAAATGACATAAAAGGACATATCTATAATTATAAATAAATGTTTGGAGGGTATATCAGTAATTTAAAGTTTTAACAGCTCCATGATGGTTAACAAGCTTCATGGATCAACTTTTCATTTAGGAGCTATTTGTTTGAAATAAAAGCTCGAAGTTAATGAGTTTATTAAATGTAATTTTCACACAAATCATTAAATATGTCTAACTATAGAAATAACGAGTTTATTAAATGTAATTTTCACACAAATCATGATGCTTAACGACCACCTTATGGGTTGTGGTCAAGGTTATAAAAGGCGTGAGGCGTGGCGTGGCGGCATGGCCTCGCATCAAGCCTTACGCGCCATGGCGGAGCCTTTGTGTTTCTTAAGGCGTCACTAAAACGGCAAAAAATATTTATAAAGTTATGTATTTTTAATTTTAGATCATATTACTCATACTATATTTGACATTTAGACTACTACTTACTATATATTTACCTGGCCCATATACCAAATATCCCGAATTCCAAATAATAGTTCAAAATAGTTCCAAAAAAATTTTTAAAAAAATAAATTAAAAAGTAAACATGTTCAAAAAGTGGCGCCACGCCTTACCAAAAGGCGCGCCTTTTCGCACCTTAGGTCATGCCTTTTTGCGCCACGCCTAGATCAGCCGCCAAGGTCCATTTCATAGCGGAAAAGCCATGCCTCGTGCCTTGGCGACGCCTTTACGGCGCCTTGGCGCGCCTTTTAGAACACTGGTTGTGGTTAACAAAACCCTTTTTTTTAATTCAATTTTGTATACATCGCTACAATTGCTATGTGGGTTACATTTTTTTAAATTCAAGTAGGTCCCATAAGTTAGTGATTCGCTTCGTGTATTATGTGAACGAGGTGGGCGACGATCCGCCGCGTTGCGGCGGGGTGTTGTTTCATGTCGTTGATTATTGGACGGTATTTATTATTATTATTATTTTTTAAGTAGAATGTAGGCCGGTTGTTCACTGGTCATAATAGCAGTCGATATACATATATAAAAAAAATACATAAAAATTACTGGGAACAAGAAAAGTCATAAACATGTATTTTTCATATATATCATATTTGTACAATGGGTTTCCAAAAAAAAAAAAAAAAACTGGTCCAACATTTGGAAAGGGATGCTAAACGGGCCAGCAAGATGGGCTCCCAAACACTGACGCAAAAATGACGCAACCAATGTAGGCAACCTCTGCGAGTTTGTAATTCGCTGCAAGTATTATGTGAATTACATTTTTATTTTATTTTATTGTTTTTGGATTAACCAGAGCGCGACACGTGCAGGGTTATTATTTCGCTGCACGTTTTGCAGCGAAGTCAATGGCCTTTTTGGGAAATGAAAAAAAACCCACCCCTCTGCGAGGCAACCACTTGTGATAGGTTCCTCTGCAGTAATTTTCGCATAGACCAACACCCAGTAATGATGACTGTCAGGTCATTACTACTGACAACCATACCAAATCAAATAATAGCCGCCTTGAAAAAGTGTGGACTGAAGTAAACAAGTGTTATTATTAGTCTCCTGTAATAGTCATTAACACAAAACACATGTCATTTGTGAAAATATTGGTACCACGTAATATAAACCCATTCTGTTTCTGATAACATACTAAAACAATTTGTAGCCGCCTGGAAAATGTGTGGACTGAAACAAACAGTGTCATTATTAGATTCCTGTAACAGTCATTAACACTAAACACATGTAATATATACCCTTTATTAAAATAACCATAACAATTTCTGATACATTAAAGATAATGTTTCTGATAAACACATTCTATTTCTGATAAACATACTAACATGATATAGGCTACAAAAATTTATTTCTTACAAATTATGTTTCTCATACATAATCTGAATGTTTACTTCATCAGTATCATCAAATCTGAACTTTATCTTTTTCGCCAGCGTCATCTTCTTCCCAAATAATTAAATCCAATACACCTTCTTCAAAACCACAATAGTGCTTTTAACATTTTGATACGGAGTCGTGTGAATCGTGTTGCAACTCGAATGTGATGGAAGGTACCAAGGGGTGTCAAAAGAATCTAGAAAAAAGGGAATAATCAAAGAGGATGATCTTCAACCAAATTTCTGAGGAACGGGAACTGCACGACTCAACGAACACTCCAGGATACAGCATTTAAGCATGGGCTGAAGAAAAAAATTTGTGTAAGCACACAAATCAGATGATCAAGATGGACAAGACCATCTTGAAAATCTAACTAAATCAAAAGCAGAATTAACACCATTTTATACATGGATCTTATCGTTTAACACCATTTTGTACTGGGATCTTATCATTTATTTTTACAATAAGAAGAAATTGTTGGTAGTTGATGATAGATGAATAACTTATTCAACTATTCAAGTATTAATTGATCATCTACTAGTTGGTTTTATTTTAATAAAAGTTGTTTTTGGGGTTTCTTTGTTAATAGATGATTGGAAGATCTAGTAGGGTTCTTTTGTTGGTTAAATATATGTAACTTCCAATTAATAATGTTTATTTGTTAATATAGGTCTATGATGCCAAAGTAATGGTAAGGTCCGCAACACATCTGCTTCACTCTATTAGAGATCGTTTGGCTGAGACAACTATTAGAATTAAGTTGTTTGACCAAACTGTATTTTCAAAGTGGATAAACCTTATATCCTCAGACAATGATAACCATCTCTTGAATTACGTTCTTCAACATCAGCGATATGCTGAATCCATGAGTATAGAATCGACTCTCAAGTTTGATATCGGTGGACATACTCTAGAGCTTGGAAGAACTGAGTTTTGCTTGCTTACAGGTTTCTCTGCAGGCAAAGTTGTTTTTCCATAAGTAAATAAGCACAACATTCCTCCTTTAGTTCCCGAAAAAGTCCCCCAAAAGAAAAGAAAAAAAACCAAAACGTGTATCATACAATGTCACAGGCTCTGAACTCCTATCTTTCCTTAAGGATGAACGCAAGTGGAAAAAACTCACTGATGAGGACGCCGTTCGGGTTTGTTTGTTAATAATGTCAGAAAGCATTTTTATGGGCCGACAGCCAAGACATGTTATCGGCATGCCAATTATGATGTTAATAGAGGTTCTTACAGCATGGAACAAGTTTTCTTGGGGTGACTACTTTTGGAAATAATTTTCTGAGAGGATGGTCAACCTGGTTACAAATAATTGAAAGTCATACATTTTGAAACTACAATCTGACCCAAGTAGCAAGGCTGCATACACCATAAATGGATTTTTTTGGGAACGAAGTTTTACCAAATTACCAAGTCTCGGTCATTTGTAATAATACTAGGTTGCTTAGTTATTACTTACTTTCATTTATGTATTAATTCAAGTTTACTAGACTTAAGTTAGATGGTCCATGGGCTCTAAGCCCATACGTTTGAATGAAGGGAAGGAGTAGGAGTGTTGCCCTAGCTCTTTACCTATATATACCATGCTTAGGTCTCTTGTATACTTGGTTGGTTATTTGATATCTTAAAGAAACTATTGATCTTATATTTCTCATGTTCTCATAATCACCCAATTCCTTATATCTATCTCATTCTTGCTTGTGTGTTTACAATATGGTGACCTAACTAGTGGTATCATTCGCCATATGAAGGTGTAGTTATTGTTTTTATTGAAATTTGATCCTTAAACTTGTTTTAGAAATCGTTTTTTGTTAAAATTTTAGTACTTTCTTGCTTGTTTCTTGGTTTTTATCACATCTTTGCTTACAAACTTGTGCTACAAATCAATACAAACAAAAAAGCTCCAAAATTTAATCAAAACATACGATTTGGTTTTTTGTACTAAGTTTCGAAATCTTTTTCATTTTTGAAAAAGCTTATCAAGTTTTCAACTTTCTTAAAGATCTCTTCTTTTTATTACTTGAAGTACAAAAATCTTGGATTTAAAACTCGTTTTTGGATTGCTTTCCTTGAAAATAAAAAACTGCTAAGTTTCGAAATCCCATTACTACATAGTTTCGAAAACAACTCAAGTTGCTTTCTATCGACTTACGGTTCGTGAACTCAGTTTTTTTCTCTCTTGTATAAGAAAGAAAAGTACTTCGACTCTTGGATAAATTTCGAAATTGGATAATTTCGAAATTTTGTTAGTGAGTTTGTGTTTTCGAAAATCTCATTTTTTCGAAATCACATTGTTTTCGTAAACCTCTATAGTTTCGAAAACACTGATCCTTTAAAAAAGTTTCGAAAAATTAGTTTTGTAATTCACCTATTTCGCAATCTCTAAGTTTCGAAATCTCATATCTCACAAAGTTTCCAGAACCTTTTTCATACAAAGTTTCGAGATCACCTCTGTCCAAGGTTTTGCAATCACTAGTGGTGCACGTTTTCAAGATTTGGCTAAACCTATACCTTCTAAAAGATCCATTTTCACACAAGTTTCTTTCTCATATCTTCTTACTATCTTCTTGATCTTATCTTTATATAAAAAAAAAGAAAAAAAAATTGGCGGGAAAATGTGAGTAAAATTTAATTTTTACAGGCGACTAAACGTTCAATTTTTACGCGAAATTCGAATTTTGGTTTAATGGTGAAAATTTTGGCCCAAAATTCAAATTTTTATGCCAAAGTTCAAATTTTTTCGGTGAAATTTGGCGGCAAAATTTTTTAAACTCAAAATTTTCCTGTGACATTAGAATAACATTTTACAATGATTTTCAAAATTTTGAAACACAAAATTTTTCAAATTAATTTTGGAGGGAAAATTCTGATATCACTATTTCGACCTTGAGTGTGACATTTTGGTTTGATTATTTCGATTACGTCGCAACAATCAAGGGGGGAGTGAAGTGTTTCATTATGTCTCAACCACCATACTACAACTTTAACCATCATATGCAACATCAAAATCCGCAGTATCATCAACAACAGCAACAGTTTCTACAATCACCACAGTATCATCAACAACCGGTTTACTCTCAACAACATCTTCTCATGCAACAACATCAGATGGTTCCAATACAACAATCCTATCCAATGCCACAACAACAAGGACAACTTCCATCAAAACAGACTCACTGGTTTGACAGGATGTGTGAAGTAATTTCAACTCAACAATCCAGGAATGAAGCAGGATCTATTGACACTCCACCAATGCTTACACCGGGTAATTATGTTCAGTGGGCAAGTCGATTCTTAAGGTTTATAGAACTCAAGAAACCTAATGGTAAGTACATGAAGAAAGTTATCCTTGAAGGACCATTTCAGTGGCCTGTTAACTACATTGGGGTGATCCTTCTGCTAATCCTCTAGTAGATCCAACTGCTGTACCAGTTCCTGAGTCTGCACTCACTACTGAACAAAATCATCGTCGTGAAGCAGATGAGTATGCTATGGCGTACATACTTCAGGGAATACCAAATCCAATATTCAGAAGTGTTGATGCTCAGAAAACTGCGAAAGCTATGTGGGAACACATACATCTACTTATGGAAGGCACACAACTGAACAAAGAAGATATGGAATCTAAACTTTACTTGGAATACACTAACTTCATGACCGAACCAGGGGAATCTCTTGAATCCTACTATCATCGTTTCACCAATGTCATCAATGACTTAGAGAGACATGAAGTACCTCTTCCAAAGATCACAGTCAATACAAAGTTTGTTAGTAGTCTGGGTTATGATTGGCAAAAGTATGTGACATTTGTAAGACAAGCTAAGAAACTCCATAATGCTCCATATGGTTTGTTGTATGACTATCTCAAGCACCATGAATCTGAAGTTGAAAAAGATAGAGCTGCACGAGGAGGCTATACACCACCACCAACTTCAAATCCATTAGCACTCATTGCTCAATCTAATGCTGCACAACCTCCAATGTCTAAACATGCTTATGATCAGGAATAGAATTACTTCAGTTATCCACAACCTACAACCTCACACCAAATGGTCTCATATGCATCATCCTCACAAAAGGCTTCTACTCAACTTGCTCCATATGACAACCGTTATATCATGTACTACTCAAATTACATTGAAGATGATGATGAAGATGTTGATACGTTGAATCAGGGACTTGCTCTTATTGCTCGTGCTTTCAGCAAATTCTCTAACAAAACAAACAATCGTCTTCGTTCTTCATCAAATACAAGGAATCAAGCTGTCATTAAAGATGGTCGAGTTGAGATTCATAACCGGAATTTTGGACGATCAGGTTCAGGAGGGTATTCAGGAAATTCTAGGTATGGACAAAGGTCTAACAACAATGGGGGATTCAGAAACAATTCAGGTGCTCCTCAGAGAAGAAATGACAATGTTGCAAATGGTAATACAGAATCTGGGAATGCAGTGTGGTGCTACAATTGCAACGAAAAATGTCATATTGCAACTGCATGTCCAAAACCGAGAACTCGGGGTAGTCAGTTTCACAAGCAGGCATTACTTACGGCTCTCAAAGATGAAAAGGAAGGAACTTTCACTGAACAAGAGACTAATTTCATCGCCAACTCTTACAATGATGATGAAATGGAAGATCTTGAAGCCAATGCAGCTGTGATGCTTATGGCAAACATGCAGGAACTTAAGTTGAATGATTCAGGCCCAGTGTATGACACGGATAGCTTGTCTCAGGTACATGATCTTAACACGTGTTCTATACAAGCAAATGCATCACCCTCTGCTTTTGAATCAGATACGGCGCAAGTTGTTCCATCTGCATCATGTTTATCTTCTCAAAAGGATGAACAAATAAACATAGCTGTTATATTTGATGATGACACTGTCGTTTCATTTGATGATCCTAGTGAGGAAGACAAACATGATCATGTTGAACAACATGAACCTTCATCTGATCCAGATCAAGACTATCTTGTCATGTCCAAACATCTTCAAGCACAAATTCTTTGTACTTTGGAAAAAGACGAGCAAATTACTGTTTTGACTAATGCAAATGCAGTTTTAAAAAAGGACATTGAATGCTATTAAAAAAAACTTTCATTTTTTCAAAATGAAGTTAAACGTGAAAAGCATTTTGAAAAGTCATTTCAGGTATCGTATGTCAATGAACAAAATCTTCAATTTAAAATGCAAGAGTTAATTGAGTCAAACGGCAAATTGGTTTCCAAACTGGAAAATGACAAAAATGATCTCACAAAACAAGTTGTACAACTTCAAAATGAACTTTCAAAAACACAAAAAGAATTGTCAAATTGCAAACAAGAATTTTATGAACACAAAGTGCAAAAAAGAAAAAAAGAAAATTCTTTAATTGAAGAAAATCTCACTCTCGAACGTCAAATAAAAGAATTTCAAAATATCGTCTACAAACATGGGGAATCTGTAACAACGATTCAAAAGTTTACTTTAAAACCAAGACCCGATAAAGGTTTTGCCATTGGCGATTACTGATCAACTTTTCTTCACACTGCGTTCAAAACAATTCCTAAGCTTTACAGTATGGACCAATTGCTTGATAATAATATTGTGCATGTTGTTGTATATAATACCGAGGAAGAAGAATAACTTGAAGAACAGAGTCGATAAAAAATAAGTAAAATCAAATATTGCAAACCATATGATTACTCAAAAGTTCCTCACATTTCAAAATCTTTTGTTCCATCAAAAGAAATACCTGAGAAATCATGGTATGTTACTGAGTCATATGTTTCATCATCCAATGGGGCTCCTGTCAAACCCGTAGCACAAGTAAATGGACCATTACCATCTTCTGGTACTGTGACACCTTTACCAATACGTTGTCGAGTCTTAGAATATTTTAAAACTTTCATGAAAGGCATCGAAAACTTGTAAAACGTAATTGAACATAATTCGGAAAAAAAAATTGCTACTTTTCAATCAGCTTACGAGCGCGAAAAGAGAGAAATTTTTCAAAAACAATTTCTGCCATTAGTTCAACATTTGCGTCTTTGTGCTACTCGTTGGGAACAGGACCTCCAAGAAGAAGTTAAAACAATGAAAAACGTTTTCAATTTAAATGAAAATGCAATTTTGGTTCAACAACGCAATAATAATTTTTTGAAAACGGATTCTGATCAACTCTTGGAACAAGTTCTCACTGCTGATATTTTTTCTGTCATCATGAATGATCTTCACAAATCCAGCAATGATATGATGATTGATAATTACTGCGCTGACATTCTTTTGCTTAATATGGAAATTGAGACATTAAAACTAACATCGGGTAAAAATAGTGATGATGTGACAAACAATCTTTCAAATGAAAATTGTCAACTCAAACAAAGACTTGATTGGTGTCAAATTCAAAGTATTGCACGTGAATTGGAACTTCAAAATAAATATAAGTCTTTTAAAAATCAGTGTAAAGCACTTGAGAAGGAAATTGCGGATTTAAAAATTGAAAATGTTGAATGACAACAAAACCACGATCACATCAAATATTGCAATGGTTTACTTGAGTCTGATATTCAGGATAAAAAACACATCATCATTGATTTTAAAGAGAAAATTAAGCTACTTCAAAAAGGAAAGTTTGTTGACACCAGAGTGATAGCACCAGGAATGTTTCAAATAGACAAAACTGATAAGGGTAATAATGCTCAGAGTTCTAATGTTAACTCTTCCACTTCTACAAGACTAGTTTCCCCTAAGAGCGTTAGCAGACCTACGACAAAAAGCATTAAGCAGACTAAAAAGACTAGGCTCTGGCAATGTAGAAGAGGAACACTAGAAGTGCAAGAAGTAGAAGCTCACCTTAGGAACTTGAATAAAACTCATGTTGCATTTGATTTAGATTCTAATCTTGCAAATTGTAATCAAAATCTTAATGTAACGACTGATGAACCTTTAAATGTTTTGAATATTAATGCATCTTGTGTGTTTTGTCGTCAAAGTGTGTTATCTGGTGATCATACTAAGTGTGTAGATAATAATCTCTTACATCGTCACAAGAAACGTAGATCAGGCATTCCTTCTAGGCCCACTACTGCCTCTAAGTCTACCTTAAGAAAACCGCCAACTACTGTTTCGAATGATGTTGTAGTCACCCCCATAGCAGAAATCAACAAATCTAGGAACAAGCCAAAAGCTAGTGCATTTACCATAAATAAAGCTAAAACTAGTTGGAACTGGCAACGTTGGTTACAATACAAACCAAACTTTAAATGGATTCATAAACTGTTGAATATTTGTGTTTCTAACCAACAGGAACCCACCATTTCTTCGGGTTCCACCCTTACCTCTATTCCATCCTTGTCGTCTTCTTGTGATGCAGGTGGTTCAGATTGTTCTATGGATTGTTGATAGCGGTTGCACCCGACACATGACAGGCAATCTCAAACTGTTAGTCAACGTTGTTTCAAAGTTTATCGGAACTGTCAGATTCGGGAATGATCAGTACACTTTAATCATGGGTTACGGTGACTACGTGAATGGGAACATTGAAATTAGCAGAGTCTACTATGTTGAAGGATTGGGTCAAAACCTCTTTTCAGTCGGACAATTTTGTGATGGGGACTTAGAAGTAGCATTTTGAGAGAAAACTTGCTTTGTTCGTGATCTACAAGGAAATGATCTAATGTTAGGCAAGCGTGGCACTAACCTCTACACAATTTCAATGTCTGATATGATTGCTTCATCTCCGATTTGTCTTCTATCCAAAGCTGAAATGACTAAATCATGGTTATGGCACAAACGCCTTTCTCCCTTGAATTTCAAAACGATGACTGAACTCGCTCGTCACAAATTGGTTGATGGCTTTCCAAGAATCCGTTTTGCCAAAGATCACTTATGTCCAGCCTGTGAACAAGGAAAAAGTACCCATGCTCATTTTCCTTCAAAACATGAACACAGTACTAATCATGTTTTACACCTGCTTCATATGGATTTGTGTGGTCCGATGCGTGTTCAAAGTATCAACGGTAAACGCTACATTTTAGTAATTGTTGATGATTACTCCCGTTGGACTTGGGTTTATTTTATTCGAAGTAAAGATCAAGCTCCTCAAATGATCATCACCTTTCTCACCAAAATACAAGTTCAGATACGCAACACAGTCAGAATTGTTAGAACTGACAATGGCACAGAATTTAAGAATCAGATTCTAAGGTCGTATTTTGAGAAAGTGGGAATTGAACATCAAACATCCATTCCACGAACACCCAAACAGAATGGAGTAGTTGAAAGATGCAACAGAACGTTAGTGGAAGCTGCTCGAACGATGTTAATCAATGCTCAATTACCGGATTACTTATGGGCGGAAGTTGTTTCAACCGCATGTTACACTCAAACCCGTTGTATGATCACAAAACGCCATCACAAAACCCCTTATCAGATTGTTCACAAAAGGAAACCAAACATCAATTACTTTCATGTATTTGGAGCTCTATGTTATCTAGTTAATGATCGTGATGATCTAGGTAAACTTAAAGCAAAGGCTGACATTGGAATATTTGTCGGATACTGTGAAAATTCAAAAGGCTTTCGGATATGGAATCGTCGGACAAGAGAAATTCAAGAGACTATTCATGTTAATTTCGATGAACTCACTCAAATGGCTTCTGAGCAAAACAGCTTAGGACCCGAAACCAACCGTCTTAACTTTCTGGATTCTTCGGCTGAACCATTGTCTCTCACTCGTAAAGAATTGGAAACCTTGTTTGTTCCATTGTTTGATGATACGATTGTCAACCGTCCCTCTGAGGTCTCACCAAATTCCGCTGCACATCTTGATCAACATCAAGTACCTGATACACCTCAACATACATCATCTACTATTGGAAGAGACGGTCCTCCAATTGTATCTCCTACAACTACAGCACAAACCGGGTCCAACTCACGACACTCAGCTGGAGACTCCATACCTTTATCAGTTCCACAAACCGCAGAGCATGACCCAGAACCATTCATTAACCCATTTGCACCGGCTCCACTTGTCCCAGACATTGCTGAGTCATCTACACGCAATTTGGATCCTACTCACCTGCGAGATTCTTATCAACTTCACCCTTCGATACACTAATGGACTAGAGATCACCCCTTAGTTCAGATTATTGGCCATCCAGATGCACCCATTATAACCAGACAACGACTTCACATAGACGGTGAAACTTGCATTTACGCACTCACAGTATGTGAAACCGTGCCAAAGAACGTCAAAGAAGCTATGACTTACGAAAACTGGATTGAGTCTATGCAAGAGGAATTTGAATCCTTTCAAAGATTGGAAGTATGGGAAATGGTTGAAAAACCTGAAGGAATCATTGCCATTGGCTTAAAATGGATCTGGAAAAACAAAATGGATGCAGAAGGAACTGTCATACGCAACAAATCATGCTTGGTAGCAAAAGGATACTCTAAAGAAGAAGGAATTGATTTTGAACAATCATTTGCTCCAGTAGCTAGACTTGAAGCTGTACGAATCTTCTTAGCTTATGCTGCTCATCGAAATATGGTTGTTTATCAAATGGACGTGAAAACGGCTTTTCTGAATGGACAACTCCGTGAAGTGGTTTACGTCAGTCAACCTGAAGGATTTGTTGATCCAGAACGTCCTAATCATGTCTACAAGCTAAAGAAGTCTCTCTACGGTCTCAAACAAGCACCAAGGGCGTGGTATGACAAGTTATCTACATTCTTGTTGGCTAATAACTTTACTCTTGGCTTGGTGGACCCAACACTGTTTACTAAAACATACGGGGCGGACTTATTAATTGTCCAAATTTATGTCGATGACATTATTTTTGCTTCAACCAACAAACGTTACTCTATTGATTTTGCAAAATTAATGAAAGATAATTTTGAAATGTCCATGATGGGTGAACTTACATTCTTTCTAGGACTGCAAGTTCATCAATCACCCCGTGGAATTTTTCTAAATCAGTCTAAATATGCTCTTGAGATTTTAAAGAAACATGGAATGCAAAGCTGTGATACAATGAATACACCTATGGCCAATTCCACAAAACTAGATGATGATATACATGGGACTCCTGTTGACCCTACCAAATACCGTAGTATTATTGGGTCTCTCATGTATCTCACATCTAGCAGACCTGATATTGTATTTGATGTCTTTATGTGTTCGCGTTATCAGTCCAATCCAACTGAAAAACACCTCAATGAGGCAAAAAGAATCCTTCGATACATAAAGGGAACCATCCATTTGGGAATCTGGTATCCGAAGGATTCTGGTTTTGAACTAATAGCTTTTTCAGACGCTGACCATGCAGGATGCTTAGACTCGCGTAAAAGTACATCAGGTGGATTACAGTTTCTTGGAGATAAGCTTGTGTCTTGGCAATCAAAGAAGCAGGACTGCACTTCACTGTCATCAACAGAATCTGAATACGTAGCTATGTCTGCTTGTTGTGCTCAAGTCATTTGGATGAGATCACAACTTAAAGACTATGGCTACATATTCAATAAGATTCCGATCTACTGTGATTACAAAAGTGCCATTGCAATCTCCTGCAACACAGTCCATCACTGCAAATCCAAACACATTGATCTCCGATACAATTTCATAAAGGAGCATGTCGAAAAGGGTACCGTTGAATTATATTTTGTGGGAACTAAGTACCAATTGGCGGACTTACTTACCAAAGCCTTAGCTCCATCAAGGTTTGCTAGTTTAGTTCAGCAAATTGGTTTGCAATGTTTAACTCCAGAGGATCTGAAAAAGTTTTTAAAACACAAGTGAAAGTCAAACATCAAATACAATCTTTGTACAAAATGGCTTGTGCACACATTTCAGTGTACAACCCATTCTTGTAAAGAAAGGACCCTGAGGTACGCTTCAGTTCCTCAATCCTGATTTTCACTTGTTGAGGGGGAGCACTTGAAAACTCATTGTTCCCAAAATCAAAAGTTCTTGTTGATTTCTCCCCATAAGACTCAAAAAGCATATTTTAATCAAACGTTTCTAAAAAACAACATCTTATATGCTATTTTTGAGGGGGAGAAAAGAAAAGTGATTTAAATATGAACGTTAAAGCTGTATCTCAAGCAAGCTAGACTCAGAATTGACCCACGAATTGACGAAACAAAATGTTATCAATCGAAAAGACTTATCCTCGACGGGTAATGACATCAAGTTAGTTATTAGAGCTAGTTGTCACCTAAAAGCTGACAATGGAACTCTTTAACTAGCCACGTAAGAGTGTCTCGAAAAGGATTTGTCTAAGTAGAAATGTACCATTTCGAGAAACTTTATGTGGACTTGACCAGGCCGGGTAATAACTTCAAGCTAGTTTAACTAGTGATGTAAGTTTGTCTCGAATCGATCTCGTTCACTAAATGTGGATCAATTCAAAAGTGCTTTCTCCTCCCGCATGTGCAAATTTATTAATTACACATGAGCACATGTGAAGGGGGAGCCCTTCATAAGTTAACACAAAACTCTCAAAGTGTTAAACAAAATGTTTGATAATCACAAACACTTTGAGAGATTTTCAAAGGTTTCAATGGCAATTATAGGATAGTCATGGAGTTATAAGGTGACTAAGGTTAGGAAAAACCGTCCTATCATCCTCCTAAGCCGGAGGGATCTACCCAAGGACATCACCAATAGTTAGGACTAGAAGTCCTTAGGTATGATCCGAGAAAAGGAGTAAAGAATGAAAGGAGAAAGAAGGGGTTGAAGAATTAAAAAAAAGTAAAGAAAAGGGTGAAAAGAAATAGCCCTCCATATTTTCAACCTTAGGGCAGACACCGGGTTCAATTTGTATGCTACTGGTTGTTGCTAAGGCGACGCCGGTATTGAAGATAAAGTCATCATGGACCCAGTGACGCAATGCACTAAACCTTCTTAACCACTCAAGTTCTCTTAAAAGAGCTTGTTTCATTCTCACGGGGAACCGGTGTAATCTATCAACTTATCTCTTAGAGACAGTTGATATTGAAGCAGGAGACCCCTCCCTAGTCTCCGCATAGGAAACCTAAGTGTGCACTTATCGAGTCTAGAGCCATGAGATACATCAAACATCTCTTAGGAACACTTAGTATTTCTACAACTTGTGTTCTACATCAATGGACACCAGCTGTAAATTATCGAGTCCTTCGCAGATCTTAGCAATCTGCCGAGAACGTTTATGAGAGAAGTACATAAGTATTTCTCAATGATTGAACGGAAACTCCTGCTAGGGTCAACATCAAACAGCCCTGACAGCAGGTCACTTCGGTAATCTCTCACGGGTTATGCTTAGTGTTTGCGGTAGTTTCTTAGTGGTCTACAGTCGTAGAGTGATCCCCAGTGACTCACCCAGTCATTGAGCTACTTAGTAGGTCTTGTAAGCTCCTTTGGGGGTATCTTACATGGGAACGGCCTTGATAAGGCTTAGAAGGAGTCTTCACATTATGCTGTTGACAATTTCTAATTCCTTATCTATAAGTACCGGATGTTTTATTGCTAACTGTTTACCTGCAGGGACATATCATCTCCATGGCGACTGATTCCGCATGCTCCTACATACATCTTGAAGTCAACGAAAGCTCCCTCAAAGATCTAAGCAACACAATGTTCAAAGTAAGATTCTACGCCAAAAAGAAGAATCTTCAAAGTTTAAAGACTAAAGATCTAAGTGTTTGAAAGGGATCTACATGCATGTGAATGTCTAAGTTCAAAGATGTATGAGCATGTTGGAATGGCCGATGACCACCACAGACGCAGAACTGACGAAAGGAAGACAACTTCATAACTTGATCACTATCACAACAAGAATGAACAAAGCACAAAGAACGATGAATGATTTTGAAGACGTCTAAAGCTTTGAAAGTCAAAGATTAAGACGAAGACGTTAAGCAACCTTGATGACCGACCCTTAGGGGGAGATTGTTGGGAACGAAGTTTTACTAATTTACCAAGTCTTGGTCATTTGTAAGAATACTAGGTTGCTTAGTTATTACTTACTTTCATTTATGTATTAATTCAAGTTTACTAGACTTAAGTTAGATGGTCCATGGGCTCTAAGCCCATACGTTTGAATGAAGGGAAGGAGTAGGAGTGTTACCCTAGCTCCTTACCTATATATACCATGCTTAGGTCTCTTGTATACTTGGTTAGTTATTTGATATCTTAAAGAAACTATTGATCATATATTTCTCATATTCTCATAATCACCCAATTCCTTATATCTATCTCATTCTTGCTTGTGTGTTTACAATATGGTGACCTAACAGGATTTGCTTGGGCCCTTAAGGTTAGTATTTTATGCTTTTTACTTATGTATATTTGCCAATTAGTTTCTTGACTAACTGAAGAAATTAACAGGTTTGGATTTTGGAGACGTTTCCCAATAGTGATCGTTGGTGGGTTAAAGAGTCCGGTGTGTTACCAAGGTGTCTTGCGTGGAGCAATAAGATTAGCTTTCGTAAAACCGACTACGATGAACTGCATGGGAAGGTAAAAACAACTAGGTACCATCATGAAATTAAATATGAACACATGCTTTTATGTCCATGCATGTGTTTACAATACGACCATGTTTTTTTTTAATTCTTTTTGGTTAGGTTTCATAACTGTTATGTAATATACTTTTCCAGAATAGTCTTCTTTTGTATTTTTTTATAATACGACCACATACTGTTTTTTTTACTTGGTTAGGATTCAAATATAATACGTAGACTGACTGCGGCTAGCGAAGAGGTGAAACAGGCATGGTGGAGAAGACTTCGTGAGTTTTATCATGATCCGTCACCATCTCCACAGGTTGATAACTCGGAACCTGAACAAGTGGGAGGTGCAGATATCGATACAGGGAAATCGAGTGGAGATGTGGATACTAAAGAAAACAATCTGATCAGGAGAGAGTTACAGCTTGAAAAAATGGTTTTTACGCTATCAAGTGAACTACTGACACTAGAGAAGCAAGTTGCTTATTTAATGAAGCATAATGATGCTGCTGCGAAGGTGTGTCTGATTTTATTAATTTGTATATCATTTATATTCTTATAATGACTGAAGTATTAAATAACCGCACTTATTTTTATAGGCATCAAATGTCCCAAATGACATGGAAGAACCTACAAACGCTGCTGATGTTGTTCAAGCTATGGATGTTGATAAGGTTGCCAAGGTGTGTATAGACGATCAGCCGGAACCATCAAACGCAGTACATTAGCCTTCAAACGTAGCTGATGTTCTTCTACATAGTGCTGTTGATGACTATACAATGGTGCGTATATACGAGCAGCCGAGACCAAGTGAGTATCATTCATATTCTTATGTAACTGAAGTATTTAATAACCACACTTATTTTTATAGCCATCAAATGTTCCAAATGCTATGGAAGAACCTTCAAACGTAGCTGATGTTGATGAGGATACAAAGCTGTGTATAGACGAGCAGCCGAAACCATCAAGCACAGTACATTCACCTTCAAATGCAGCTGATGTACTTCAACACAGTGTTGTTGATGACTATACAACGGTGTGTATAGACGTGCAGCCGAGACCAATTGTGTATCATTCATATTCTTATATAATTGAAGTATTCAATACCACGCTTATTTTTATAGGCATCAAACGTTCCAAATGACATGGAAGAACCATCAAACACAGCTAATGTTGTTCAATGTATGGATGTTGATGAGGATGCAAAGGTGTGTAATGACGAGCAGTTGGAACCATCAAACGATGTACATTCACCTTCAAATGCTTCTGATGTTCTTCAACATAGTGTTGTTGATGCGTATGCAATGGTGTGTATAGATGAGCAGCAGAGACCATCAACCGCAATGCATCCTTCTGATGTATCTTCTGAGAAAGTTACTGTCGTTCCGACAACCTGTGAACCGAATTATATGAAGTACCTCAACAAAAAGGTGCTGTATGATAAGTATGTGAGAATGGTGAATCCAAATTGTAGATACAATCCTGAAAAAATAACGTCAGTTGACATCCGATCTACGAAAAATCCCGTTCGTGTAATTATTCACAGAAAAGGTTATATGAATTTCAAAATTCACACTCCTCTCAAACTAAGTGTATTCAGTATCAGTGAACTTGTTGAAATAGAGAAATGTGTATCAAAAAAAAAAAGCAGGCAGGCCAAACTTATCCTCGATGATTTGGGCAGAGTCTGGAATGAAATAACACATATTGAAAATTTACTTGGTATTGTTGATCAAGACTATATGACTGAGTTTAATCCCATGATTGAGTATCATGATATTTCGAAGAAAATAAAGTTGGGTGAAATGGAAAAAGAAGGATCAGTGGTTGCTTGTATGGAACCAATTTCTGGTCCTTATGAGATAAAAATTCCGGACGAGCAGGTGGTGGATGCAAAACCACTCGGTAAGATAGAGGCTGAGACAAAATCAGCAAAAGAAAATAATATGCGAATGAGAAGGGAAAAGAATCTGACTGCCGCTCTAAAATCGGCACTTCAGACACAACCTGTTACTACACGTTCCAAGGATAAGCAAGCTCGAGATAAGGCTATTGTAGATGAGATTCTGGGCGACAAAGTGGTAGTTGCAGAAAAACTTAATATGAAATGGAACAAGGAGCCGAATGCCGCTCTAAAACCAACATTTGAGAAACAACCAACAGATGCTAAAAGGCGTTCAAAGAAAAAGGAGGTAATTTACCCAACTGTGATTGGAGATGACGTCGTAGAAATCCCGCTAGTAGGTTGCACCGAGGTATATATTTCTATAAAAGTAAATACTTTTAACTTCAATGGTTATTTAAACATTCCCAATCACACCCTACATTCATTTTTTACAATGTCGACGTCTTCAGGATCTGTTAAGATAGCCTGGGACGTCAAAGAGATTAGTAGTTGTCCCTGAGGAGATATTGAAATATCTGAACCGCGGTGGGAATGAAACATTTAGGTTTCCTTGGGGTGACGAAGGCGTGTCCGTTGAAAACCAGTTTTGGCGCGCTTTGTTGGGCTTAGGTACTGCTTATCGGGGTTGGCTACTGGATGAGGTATGTAATTATTGAATTTGAAATATTTGAACAATTTTTTTTTTTAAAATGTCTTATTTACGTTGTTTTTTATTATTTTATATCAGCAGTTAGACCTATGGATAAACTACATGTGGAGATTTAGGGCAGAAAATGCCGATTGGGCTATGGTCTGTCCATTTTTTTGCCGTCAACTCTTTCGTGAATCCCTGCCGTCTGGCCATTTTGTCACCGACGTGAACTACCCAAAGGGCTGGTGGGACGTAGAGAAGGTTTGTTTTCAAAATAAGCATTATTATTATTTTAACAGTTCATTTGCTCAAGGTTATTTTATGCGTTCTTAATATGACATTAGACAAAATATTTCGGTTGATTGTAGGTTTATTTTCCAGTAAATGAAACTGAAGCACATAGGTGTCTAGCCGAGTTTCACACCAAGTCTGGCGTCATTACCTTTTACGATACCCTTGGACAAGTTAGGAAGCCCAAAAAGCGTAAATGGTGGTTGAATTTGAGGGACCGTCTGTGTGCCAAGATGCCATAGTTTTAGAAGACATACGATGTGTTTGATAAAAAGGGTATAGATCCGAAGCATTATACAATCACCTTTAATAACGCCCAAAATGTGCCAAGACAGGGTGGTACATATGGCGATTGTGGCGTGTGGGTATGTATTCTTTTGTACCAACTTGCTTATAATAAATCATTTGATGTCCTTGATCCGGTTGAGACGGCCTTGGCTTATCATGAAAGAATGGCGGAATTTTTTTGGAGGTACAAGATCAGTGTTTAGAAACATGTTGTGCCTAGTACCTAGCTTTTTTAAATTACTTTGTACCGTTGAACTATTGTAACTATTCTAGTCATCATGTTCGTTGTTCCCATGCTTCGGCTTATATTCAGGCATGGGGTAATCCGGTATGGACTGGCATAGTTGATGCACTCCTTCCGTACCCGTGTCAATTAGTAAACTTAGGTGCTACCATTTTAGATATGATGGATTTTGCTTGTGATTTGGAAATTTCTAACTAGTTAAGACACCTTGGTTGATAGGAGAATAAAACTACTCGAGAAACACACACGCGCACAAAGCAAAAGTCAAGTTGTTACAACTTTTTTTTTTTGGAACTAAAGTTGTTACAACTATTTGCCATTTGTTCAATTGTTCAAAAACATACAAACAACTGAAAACATACAAACTGCTATATAGGATATTATAAGATATTGGTTCTATTAGACATAACAACAATCTAACCACGGACCAGTTATCTAACGACCAGAAATAACATACAAATTACGTAGTAATATAGATTTGTGGTTTAAAAATAACGGCAATCAAGTCCTGCTTAGGAGTTAGGACATGCATGTGAGATAGATTTGTGGATTAAATATTAGTTAAAATTGCGGTTCTTAATATATATATATATATATATATATATATATATATATATATATATATATATAGAGAGAGAGAGAGAGAGAGAGAGTTAGGATCAAATAGGAAGAATAATTAAAATAGGAATGATAAGAAGTAACCACAACCACACATTTCAGATGCACCTACAAAAGTTGATGCATCTTCCTTCAAAATTTCCCTCTTAATTTGAAATGTGTGGCTAGAATTACTTCTTACCCTTCTTATTTTAATTATTCTTCTTAAATGAATCTCTCTCAAAAAATTTCAGACTTACAAGAAATAAAGCATGGTTTACAACACTTTAATGCACCAAATGTTGAGAATTTCAACAAAACAAGCATATGGTACAACAAAAATAAGCTTGGAGTCATTTTCAGACCACTTTTTTTATCAAACAACATTAATGCTATTAAATAGTAGTCATTAAAATACCCCTTAAGTGAAAAATACTACCTTATAAGCACTATTTACAAGGATTCAAAGCACACATAAAATTAAAAAAATAATACTCACCTAATACAATTAATACACTATTAAAAACACCCCTTCATAAAAAAAATACAATTTTTTAACCACAAAGTACAATATAATTAACAAATTATTCGAGATCCAGCAGCAGCCTAAAACATAAATATGTTACTTTTGCTTTACGAGTGGCTTATGATTTAAATTTATACAAATATTTGTGTAAGCACACAAATCAGATGATCAAGATGGACAAGACCATCTTGAAAATCTGACTAAATCAAAAGCAGAACTAACACCATTTTGTACAGGGATCTTATCGTTTAACACCATTTTGTACTGGGATCTTATCATTTTTTTTACAATAAGAAGAAATTGTTGGTAGTTGATGATAGATGAATAACTTATTCAACTATTCAAGTATTAATAAGATGTGCAGGCCCAAATGTGCACATGATTTTTTTTTAATGCTTGGGCCAAGTCCCAATGTTACATAACAGTAATATATATATTGTGTCTTTTTTCTGAACGACCACGTTTCCGTTTAATTATTATTATTATTACTATTATTATTTGAACTACTCGAATACAGTATTGCATTTTCTTTTCTTGAGAGACTCTGCTTCTTTTATTTGAACGACTCAAATATTATTTCTTTTTTTAACGACTCTGTTTATGTTTTCGAAAAAATATTTATAATGAGATATAAATTGCAAAACTTTCTTTCATAGAACATTATGTTATTAAACACGTTTTCTAACAGCAAAAAAAGTCGCACAATGGTCAAGACAAATGTCGAGCAAAGTTATCAGTTTATGTTATGGACCTAAATGAATCCTTTAAGAGTCAAAAAGCCAGCAAACAAGTTAGTCTATATACCATAATCAACATAAGCTATACATCCTACCCACCACTTCACAAAATGATGCAGTATTTATTTTGTATTGACATTAATTGCAAATTTGTTAAAAAAAAAGAAAAAGAAAAAAAGAGAGAGAAACAGCAAATATTGGTTTAGGAAGAAACAAAATCAGATATTTAAAGTTATTATTATTATTATTATTATTATTATTATTTTATGTAGTGTGATATTTAAAGTTTATTAATCAAAATCAGATATGCGATGATATTAAATAATAAAGGGTATCAAATTCAGATATAAGATACTTTAATTAAACAATTTATAACAAATTAAAAATTAATAATAACAACAATGCGAATACAACTAGATAAGAATAAAAATAAAAACATTAATTAATATTAGCCTAAGGCTTTGAAACATATAGATCACGTTGAATTCGTGTGTAAATGTTCACAATTTCTTGTCGACTCTCTTCTATCTTTTTCTTACGTTCATCAATTTTCTTCTGATAGTCGCAAATCAACTTTTCATCATCTTTGTTTCTCACTTCATACTTCTCGATAATTTTGTTATAGCTGTCAATCAAAATTTGTTGAGCACGACAGTCACCAGAATGAGAAAGTTCCCAAACTTTCTGCGAGATGCCTAACATTTTATATTCCTCTGGAATTTGAGGAATACAAGAATCTCTTGCATGTGTTCTGTTTGAATCATTTTGTGAAGATGATGTGGCCATTTGAATTTCTATAGAGAAATATGTAAAAAATGAAAAAATTTAAATTATACTAACGTTTAGTATATATAGAGACTGAAAAGGCATGACGATACTGAAAAGTCATGACATTCGTTATTAAATGTTATAATGAAAAGGCATGACGTTTAGTTTTCAACCAAAAGTCAAACTTACAAGAAAATGGTTAAAAGAAAAAAATAGGATAATACTTTATATCAAACCACTTTATGACATAATACTTAAATTCATTAATCTTTGCCATGATAGTTTTTCATAAACTCGAGTATGACACACTAATATTTTGTATCTCGAGAAGTTCAATTAATATCAAACCACTTTTTGTCAAAATATATTTTCAACTTTTATAATCTTTATTAAATTAATTTCCAATTTTAAATTCATAATTGAATTAGCTCAAAAATAAATTTCAAAGAATTATAGTCAAATTATAGTCTATACTACATATAATACACAAATGAATCTCTCTCTAAAATTTTCAGACTTACAAGAAATAAAGCATGGTTTACAACACTTTAATGCACCAAATGTTGAGAATTACAACAAAACAAGCATATGGTACAACAAAAATAAGCTTGGAGTCATTTTCAGACCACTTTTCTATCAAACAACATTAATGCTATTAAATAGTAGTCATTAAAATACCCCTTAAGTGAAAACTACTACCTTATAAGCATTATTTACAAGGATTCAAAGCACACATAAAACTAAAAAAATAATACTCACCTAATACAATTAATACACTATTAAAAACACCCTTTCATCAAAAAAATACAATTTTTTAACCACAAAGTACAATATAATTAACACATTATTCGAGATCCAGCAGCAGCCTAAAACATAAATATGTTACTTTTGCTTTACGAGTGGTTTATGATTTAAATTTATACAAATATCATAAAAATTACGAAACAAAAAATCTACAATAAAAAAAATGAAAATAATACGTTGGCTAAAAATCAACCCCGCTGCAACACGCGGTATAAATGAAAAATATTTACTCGCCACAAAATTAGTCACCAGGTACCTTCCGCCGCATTGAGCGGGTACCCTGCTAGTTTGTATATATATATATATATATATATATATATATATATATATATATATATATATATATATATATATATATATATATATATATATATATATATATACTAGTTGTCGAAGCACGCCCGATGGGCTGGCATGCTTTGTGATTTTTCTTTGAACCAATTAATTTTGACTAATGACTTGTAATTTTACATTTTAATTTAATTTTGATATTTTTAATTTTAATTTACTTATGTATATATATAGTGTTATTTTACGGTTATTGTTTTTCTTAAATATTGTATTAATTATGTTTATTATTATTTTATATTGTTTAGTATGGGATATTTATTGGCTTTGTTTTGTTTTTATGATATCTGCTAACAGTAATTAATATTTGAGGAAGATATTTTCTAAATTGTATGTATTTTTTAGTACATCGCGGTGCTAAATCCAAGTGTTGCATTTGAAAGATAAGTTGTTGCAATATTTAGTGTAACTCTTTGTATTGTATACGGGGTATACAATTCAAATACATGTTAATTAATTAACTATAGTGTTGTATTTTGTTTATAGACAATCATTACCTCTATACATTATAGAGTTTTAATTTAAACACTTTAATGACCACTTATTTTTGTATTTTGTTGCAAAATGCAAAGACATAAGACTTTAATTTTGTAATTGTCCTTGTGATTTCTATTTCGGCCCGCTCTTTATCCATGCTTCGTACCAAAACATCGCGTTGTAGTGCTTGCAGATGTGAATGCACCTCTCTAGCCTTAAATAAATCGAACGATGGTGGTCCTGAATCATAGATAAAGGATTAGGAAAAAGTAAAAGGAAAAAACAGAGGAGGGAATGAATATAAAATAGAACTTAGACAGCAGGTAAAAATACTGTTAGTTCATATTACCTAAACACATAGACCTTGTAGATGGGACATCCGTCTATGAAGTGAAACAGTTGTTTGCCCGCGCATTTCCAGCACCTATTGGAAAAAAGACATGTTTCGGCTTATATAGGCAACTTATGGCTTATTTGGTCACAACAACAACCACCCCCCATAAATAACCACGTACAAAATAAGCCACAAAAAGTGAGCTTATAAAAATATAAGACCAAAACCAAAAAGCAAAATCATGTTTAAACACTATATCTCCAGTTCGTCTTATTACAGTTGATTATCCAGTTTTGATTATTCAAATAACATGGTCATATGATATAGCGCAATGAAGACGAAAAAGGTAAGTAGTTACTGACTTAAACGTACATCATTTACTTAACAAATCCGTATCAATACTAATGATTGAAAACGTGTAAGTTTAAACCTGTAATTTGGGGGCGGTTGATAAATAGATTCTTGGCACGGCCAATGTGGGTCATGTCAATTATAAATTGTCAAAACAGCTGTTTAAAGGGTAAAAAAGGAACGTTTTTTTTTATAAATAATCAGAGGGTAGAAATTCGGGCTTATAGCATGTTAAACCCATTCTACTTGTTTACACTTATGCTAAATTATCATATTCAACTTGTTACACCAATTAGAGAGAAAAGGTAACCCAAACTAACCCATTTATATATGATGAACCATTGGTGTCCCCAACTAATTTTCAAATAATAATAATAATAATAATAATAATAATAATAATAATAATAATAATAATAATAATAATAATAATAATAATAATAATAATTTCTTACCTGGAATTAGTAAATACACGTATGAGTTGTAAGATTTCTTACCTGGAATTAGTAAATACACGTATGAGTTGGGTAGCTTGTGCTCTCCGTTCCTTAAGAACAAAAATAGAACAATGTTTTTACATTCCTAACTTTATTGGGGATTTATGCAAATGCTGGAAGTACCCTATTTCGTTTAAAAGTTCAACAAATCTATCAGAACCGTCTTTGACTGGATCCATTGTTGGATCCCGTTAGATCCATCCAATGCCTGCTGACGAACCGTGGAAGGTAATCTATACTCGAGATAGGGTGCTGACAATATCAAGAAATAAATGAAAAGTTATGGTTATGTGCATTTTTCTATATGACCTCGGCGAAAGGAAAAAAACATGAGCAATGCCACGATATTGTTTTATACTAAAAAATTAAGCATGTTTTTTAAAGCTTACCCAAACACCCCTTTAAAAAAAATCATAGGAAATCAGAATGTACACCTGTGGTTATGTGGTTATGTGGTTATCAGATAATATAGTTCAGTAGTTCAGTGCACGGGAAAATAGTTCGGTTAACAGAGTCATTATGTCTTTGACGGTCACCTAAATGCTTATGTGCAGCTTCATCAAAGAAAAATAACTCTAAAGTTACCCAAAGACAAAACTTGATAGAATTGTACTGTCAGGACGTTGCCAGTATTTTGAAATAGTTGTTGAGCTTGCTACTTTGGACGCCAGCTAGAACTTGTTTTGCAATTTCTGGCATTGTTACAGCTGCTGTTGGAGTCGGCTCAGTAGTATTGGGAGCATGCACAGACTGGCTGGAGCCTCTGCATCACCTTTGCTGGGTTTTGGTTCATCTCCGCTACCAAAAAGGTAGTAGAGTGAACATTGTCCCCCGCCACTGCTGACACTACAACACAACCCATGATTTCTGCTTCTAACTTCTGTATACCCTGCTTGCCATAATAACGAAATAAATCACGATGCAAGTCTGAAGTCCATTGTCTATGTTGCTTAGTACTTGTACCTAAAAAAGAACAAACGAATAAATTTCAAGTTTACAGATCAAGGATAACTAAATATAAAGGTAGTTTGATTCTTACCCTATCTATTTTCATTAACTGTTGTCATATTTTTTTGTTTACTGAAATGAGAATAAAAATTCTATCAAATTAATAGGTACTTCTTTTTTACCATTAGTTGATAAAGTTTGTTGCAATTGGTATGAAGAGATTATCAAAATATCATTATCCAAACCTAGAACAATAAAAAAAAACATATAAAAACTCCGTATGTTGACTTCAAGTTGCAATAAACAGGTATTCAGATCTAAAACGTAAATCCAAACATCCCTTAAAATGGTTTTTCTCTAAGCCTTGATCAAATTCAATAATTGGTTTCTTGTTTCACTTATCACAGGATAAGCTTCACGAATACCTTCGAGTGATGTTAGTAGCCTGTGAATAATGCATATGCAGATCGATCAAAATAAACCATAACTTCTATCAGATCAGTACTTAGTTCATAAGTTAAATAAGAAAACAGTAATTTATAAAATAAAAATACAGTAATCGACCCTGTGGTTTGGTGAAAATAACAGAAATCAATCTCCAATCAATTAATTGTTACCTGTGAGCTAACAACGAAAGGAATGTCCGTTTTGGTGAGCTGCAGAAATAGAGAAATTGTAACTCAGTATCTAAAGACAACAAATTTGGCACCAAAGAAACTACTAAATATATAGCAAAAGTAGCAGCCATGTAACAGTGACGTGGAGTTTTTAGGTAAGAAATACTACACATGGAATTAGAAGCTGCAAATACTGAAGCTGTCGGCGCGTGAATTGCCAGAGGCGGTGGTCGAATAATGTGTGATTCAGCAACGAATGTTGTCCATCCTCTAAGCCGGTATAAAATACCGAGCTCAATTGATCAGTTGAGTATATAATCTATCAAATCCCAGGCCATAGTCTTATGCGTCCATCGGCTGTATTATGGCGCTTCTTGTGCATTTCCTTTTGAGAATATGTTGTAACAGAAAAAATGTCAACATGTCATAAAAACTATAACAAAATGACGATGAAAAGTTACATGTATACATTCATCAGAAATCCTAATGCCCCAAGAAGATAGTAAACCATCACCAGAGTCCATATTGAATTTGCATATGAAGTTGACGGTTTCAGCAAACATAATCAACCTGTTAAACGACCCAAAAAAATACACGGCTGAAAGTAGTAACTGTAACGTAAATTGCAAGCAATTATTATTAAACTAAGCCACATTTAAACATCAACTTCTAATCAAAAACAAAAAATTGCAAATGAAATTCAATAATCGGGCTGATTTGGCTAGAAAAGGTCATGAACAACCTGTGACACAGCCCGTGGCTGACACAAACCTGCAACAACATTGTCCTTAAAACCCTGTTGACAAAAAAATATAAGACACATACCTGGATAACAGATTGGTGCTGTAAAAAAAAGAAAGAAAAAAACATACAATTAAATAATTGTTTTATGTATACATGAAGCCATTATAAACAACATATCTGGATACATATTGCTAACAAAGAAGACGAACAACCTGCAATCAAATCAGAAAAGAAAAAAAGATTGTGTGTGTGATAATGAGAATAATGAGTGATATTAGGGTTTTGGGGAAAAATATACTACGTATAATGAATGGTGTGGGCTTTATTTTACATTTGTTGTAGATTAGGAACCAATCGTGATTTGGCATGAATCATATCTAAATAATCAAAATCTGAAAATATTAAAAAAATAAACTGAATCAAACCCCAATAAAGTACATCAATATACAAATTATACCCAAAAAAAATTAGGGACAAACAAAAGATAACCGTAAATCATAATGGGTTGAATTGTTTTTTAAAAGAATAAAGAATTTATGAACCTGGTTGTTGATTGATGAAGCTCTCAGTCTGCTTAATGATGATCCGATAAAACAAACATATTATGAGATATTAGGGTTTAGAGAAAAAAGATAGAAAGTCGACACCTTTATTTCTGTTGTCGCATGTTTTTCTTTTTCTACAGGCCTTATGTATTAAATCGAATTTAGGGTTAATTATATTTAAGGAGATTTAGCTTGCTAAATATTTTCCGTATATTTACTTTGCTTTTTATTCTTGATCACAATCAATGGCTTAGCTCCATTGGTTGGGACGTTTGCATTGTAATCAGAAGATGTAGGTTCGAATCTTGCTATGGTAATTTTTTAAATCCGGATTTTATGAATTATTGAGGTGGCATTGAGAAATTCGACTTTAATAATAAAAGTTGCTTACATGCTAACACTACTGATGACATGGCACTCAGAACTAGATGACTGGGCATTCACCATGCTTATTTGGCATAAAATGGTCAAACGCCTCCAGTTATATATAATATAATATATATATATATATATATATATATATATATATATATATATATATATATATATATATATATATATATGGGTATGTTTGGCAAAATTAGCTGTAAGCTGTATGCTGTAAACTATAAGTTGTATACTGCAAAGCTGTTAACATGAGCTACAAGTTGTATCATTTTTACAATAAAAGTGTTTGGTAAGTTAGCTGTTAAATGTAATTAAAAAATATAAAATGACATAAAAGGACATATCTATAATTATAAATAAATGTTTGGAGGGTATATCAGTAATTTAAAATTTTAACAGCTCCATGATGTTTAAAAGCTTCATGGATCAACTTTTCATTTAGGAGCTATTTGTTTAAAATAAAAGCTCAAAGTTAATGAGTTTATTAAATGTAAGTTTCACACAAATCATTAAATATGTCTAACTATAGAAATAACGAGTGTATTAAATGTAATTTTCACATAAATCATGATGCTTAACGACCACCTTATGGGTTGTGGTCAAGGTTATAAAAGGCGTGAGGCGTGGCGTGGCGGCATGGCCGCGCCTCAAGCCTTACGCGCCATGGCGGAGCCTTTGCATTTCTTAAGGCATCACTAAAACGGAAAAAAATATTTATAGAGTTATGTATTTTTAATTTTAGATCTTATTACTCGTACTATATTAGACATTTAGACTACTACTTAATATATATTTACCCGGCCCATATACCAAATATCCCGAATTCCAAATAATAGTTCAAAATAGTTCCAAAAAAAATTAAAAAAACAAATAAATTAAAAAGTAAACATGTTCAATAAGTGGCGCCACGCCTTACCAAAAGGCGCGCCTTTTCGCGCCTTAGGTCATGCCTTTTTGCGCCACACCTAGATCGGCCGCCAAGGTCCATTTTATAGCGGAAAAGCCACGCCTCGCGCCTTGGCGACGCCTTTGCGGCGCCTTGGCGCGCCTTTTAGAACACTGGTTGTGGTTAACAAAACCCTTTTTTTTAATTCAATTTTGTATACATCGCTGCAATTGCTATGTGGGTTACATTTTTTTTAAATTCAAGTAGGTCCCATAAGTTAGTAATTCGCTTCGTGTATTATGTGAACCAGGTGGGCAACGATCCGCCGCGTTGCGGCAGGGTGTTGTTTCATGTCGTTGATTATTGCACGGTATTTATTATTATTATTATTATTATTTTTAAGTAGAAAGTAGGCCGGTTGTTCACTGGTCATAATAGCACTCGATATACATATATAAAAAAAATACAGAAAAATTACTGAACAACAAAACTCATAAACATGTATTTTTTGTAAATATCATATTTGTACAATGGTTTTCCAAAAATAATAGTTGGATCTGTATATACAGTCATGAGAGAAAAAATAATAATAAAAGGAAAAAAAACAAAAATTGGGCCAATATTTGGAAAGGGATACTAAACGGGCCAGCAAGATGGGCTCCCAAACACTGACGAAAAAATGACGCAACCAATGTAGGCAACCTCTGCGAGTTTGTAATTCGCTGCAAGTATTATGTGAATTATATTTTTATTTTATTTTATTGTTTTTGGATTAACGAGCGCGCGACACGTGCAGAGTTATTATTTCGCTGCACATTTTGCAGCGAAGTCATTGGCCTTTTTGGGAAATGAAAAAAAACCCACCCCTCTGCGAGGTAACCTCTTGTGACAGGTTCCTCTGCAGTAATTTTCGTATAGACCAACACCCAGTAATGATGACTGTCAGGTCATTACTACTGACAACAAGTGTTATTATTAGTCTCCTGTAATAGTCATTAACACAAAACACATGTCATTTGTAAAAATATTGGTACCACGTAATATAAACCCATTCTGTTTCTGATAACATACTAAAACTATTTGTAAAATGTACACACGCATAGTGCCATAAACTACACGGCACAAATGTAATAAGTATAGACCAAAACCCCAGTAATGATGACTGTCATGTCATTACTACTGACAACCATATCAAATCAAATAGTAGCCGCCTGGAAAATGTGTGGATTGAAACAAACAGTGTCATTATTATATTTATGTAATAGTCATTACTATATATACTAAAAATCATTTTCTTAAGAATAGTGATATGTATTTTTACTAAGGAATTTACTTATATGTTGACATAAATAATGTATAAAAACATTGTTAGCATATTAAAAATATCTCTATGTTTTGATAATTACAAAGCATAAACTCATTAATCTAAAACTTATGATGTAAACAAGTTTTTAGTGCTTAATATTTGTCTTTACATCCATATCACTTAAGGTATGAATAAAAAAAGTGTTTATTGCATTTTATGATCAAAGGAAATTTTTCTAATCACTAGAATTTTTATAAAATGTATTAAACATTCTATATCTTTTACAAAATTACTTTTGGAATTAAAAGAATATGTTTAATTCATTATAAATATATGATTTCAAATTTCCAACCAAAAATGGCAAATTTTATCCAGAAAAATCTTCCCCACTAGAAGACAAGAAAATCCAACGTTCTGAAGGGGCGGCCCGCTTAATTCCTTAGGCGGCCCCCTTAATCATTAAGGGGACCGGCCACGCTCCAGAACAGTAAAATTTTCCCTTATAAATACTGGTTCATCCCACAGAATTTTCTCACCTCTTGCACTCCTAAACTTTCTGTTCTAGATCCCCATTTCCATTCTCTTAATCCTTTGATCATAAATACATAATTCTTTGTTTCAAATTGATTTCAACATCATCCTCTCAAGTGCAAGAGAAGAATACTTCTATCCTCCAAGACAAGAAGTATTACAACTTGTTGTAATCTCCACATCCAAGTTGTTGGTGCATCATCCAGATTATTTACATTATTCTTTGTGAAGTTTGTTGTGAATATTTGATTGTAGATTGTTGTGCTAGGTATATAGATTGTGTGATTAGTTAGTAGTTTGGTGTGAAGGATAAAAGTTAGGAATTAGATTGTAGTGAAGAAGCTAGGTGTGAAGTAGACAGTTGTGAAGAAAATTGGTGTGAAGATGATAGGTGTGAAGTAGTTAGTTGTGAAGTAGATTGGTGTGAAGAAGTTGTGTAGTAGTTGTGATTTAGTTGTGACGAAGTTGTGGTGTGTTAATTGGTGTGTAAGGTTTTCTCCGCCATAAGGGAGCTTGTTGATATAGTGAAGAAAACTCTCGAGTTAGGTGCTCGGGGAGTGTAGTAGGGCAAGGAAGGTGACCTTGTAGCCGAACCACTATAAATCTCTTGTCTCGCGGTTTGATCTTTCCATCTCTCATTTATTTCTTTACTTGCATTATCATTGCTATATTTTACTTATTTATAGTTGTTTATATTGTGCAAGACTTGAGATCATATATTATCGAATCTAAATTTTGAAAAATAAGAAAACACTAAAACTATCTTTTATAACAAATTAAAAAGACGTAAAACTATTCAACCCCTCTTCTAGTTTTCCACAATTGGTATCAGGAGCCACGTCTAGAAAGATTTTTAAAATATATTGTATTTTAAAACTTGTAACGATCTATGGAATCTGAAAAATATTTAGAAGGGCAATCTATGCAAAGACCACCACTATTTGAAAGTGATGGATTTTTATATTGGAAAAATAGATTCGAAACGTATGTGAAATCAAAAGATCTTGATCTTTGGCATGTTATTACCTTCGGTGATTTTCCTCCAACTCAACTAAATCCGGAAACTAGAAAGGATGAAATTGTACCTTTTGAAAAACAAAATGATGATTTGAAAAAGAAACTAGCTAAAAATAATGAAGCTAAAATGGTGATTTATAATGCGTTACCACGTAAAGAATATGAAAGAATTTTTATGTGTAAAACCGCCAAAGATATTTGGGAATCACTACTTATTACTCACCAAGGTAATAGCCAAGTCAAAGATAATAAAATAGATCTTCTTGTACAACAATATGAACAATTTACGATTCCGGAAGAGGAATCAATTGATAATGCGTTTGCTAAATTTAACACTATTATCACAAGTTTAAAAGCACTTGATGAGACATTTTCTAGTAAAAATTGTGTTAGGAAATTCCTTAAGGCATTGCATCCAAAATGGTGAGCTAAGGTCACGGTAATTGAAGAATCAAAGAACTTGATGACATTATCACTTGATGAACTTATTGGCAACTTGAAGGTCCATGAAGAAATTATAAGAAGAGATTCGGAAACGGTCAAAGTCAAGAAAGAACATATCAAATCCATTGCTCTAAGAGCCAAAAAGGAACTTAGTGACGATGATGACTCAAGTGACGAGAGTGAAGATGAAGAATATCCAATGGCCGTAAGAGAATTCATGAAATTTTTCAAGAGACGAGGAAGATTCACTAGATCACCAAGTGACGAAAGAAAATCGTTCCAAAGAAATAGAAATGATAACTACGGGAAAAGAAAGTGCTTTAGATGTGGAACTCCAAATCATCTCATTGGTGAATGTCTAAAGCCGCCGGGTTATGAAAATCAAGGCGCATTTGTTAGTGGAACATGGAGCGATAGTGACAAAGAAGAAGTGGAAAAACCAAGAGACGAAAAGTGTTTTGTGGCAAAAGCAACCGACGAAATATGTTTAGGAATTGACTTGGAGCCTGACGAATGGATCAAGGATAGCGGATGTTCGAGGCACATGACGGGGAACCGCAAGCTATTTTCTACATACAATGCATACAATGGAGGTAACGTTATTTTCGGTAGTGACTTGCGTGGAAAAATCATTGGCAAATGTACGATTTCTCAAGACTCACTTACTATTGAAAATGTTGAGCATGTAGATAATTTAACATATAACTTGGTTAGTATAGGCCAAATATGCGATAATAAATGTAGAGTTACCTTTACCAAAGAAGATAGCGAAATAGTTAAGAATGGAAAAATTATAGGTGGAGGAATTAGGAAAGGAGGCATATATGTTATGAAACTAGGAAACAAACCTGAAGATAGAATATGCCTAACAACCCTAGATGAAAATTCCACATTGTGGCATAGGAGATTAGGACATGCAAACATGCAACAAATACAATCTTTGGCTTCTAAAGAACTAGTTAGAAATTTGCCTAACCTAAAATATGACAAGCATTTTTATGATGCATGTAAAATTGGAAAACAAGCTCATGCTAGTCACAAAGCTAAGAATATAGTATCCACTACTAGGTGCCTAGAATTATTACATATAGATCTTTTTGGTCCATCCGCTGTGCGGAGCTATGGAGGAAACAAATATACCTTAGTAATAGTAGATGACTACTCACGATACACGTGGACTAGGTTTTTAAGTGACAAAACCCAAGCCTTTGAAAAATCCGAAATATTTAGTAAAATGATTCAAAATAAATTAGGATGCACAATAGTTTCCATTAGGACGGACCATGGTAGGGGATTTGATAACGAAGTACAATTCGGAAAATATTGTGATTTAAATGGAATATCTCACAATTTCTCCGCTACTCGTACTCCTCAATCAAATGGCGTAGTAGAAAGAAAAAATAGGTCACTACAAGAAATGAGTAGAACAATGTTGAATGAACAATCCATCCCACAAAAAATTTGGTGTCACGCCGTAGATACATCGACATATATTATAAATAGGGTATCAATTAGGAGAATTCTAGGAAAAACTCCTTATGAGTTACTAAGAGGTAGAAAACCAAACTTAAGCTACTTTAGGGTATTTGGAAGTAAATGTTATATTCTAAACACTAAGGATTACCTCACTAAGTTTGATCCAAAATCATATGAAGGAATATTTTTAGGATACTCACAAAATAGTAAAGCATATATAATACTTAACAAACACTCCATGAAAGTAGAAGAATCACTAAATGTAACCTTTGATGAAACACCACCACCTCCTAAAACATTACCTTTAGAAGATGATGACTTAGTCGAAGATGAAGCTATTGAGGTTAGTAAAATAAAACCCATAGGAAATGATAATGAAGACATTCACTTAGGAAATAATGAAATTGTTAATGTTAAAGAATCTAGATCACATCCATTAGATAATATAATAGGACATCTTAACCAAAGAACCCTTAGGTCACAAGCCCAAGATAAAAACAATTCCTTTTGTTTCCTCTCAGCAATAGAACCTAAGAATATTAATGAGGCTTTAAAAGATGAAAGTTGGGTTATAGCTATGCAAGAAGAATTAAATCAATTTAAGGCAAATGATGTTTGGGAATTAGTCCCAAATCCAATGAATATGACCATCATAGCAACTAAATGGGTATATAGGAATAAGTTAGATGAGAATGGAATAGTTACTAGGAATAAAGCTAGGTTAGTTGCCCAAGGTTATAATCAACAAGAAGGAATTGATTATGACGAAACTTATGACCCCGTTGCTAGACTAGAATCGATTAGGATATTACTTGCCTATGCATGCGCCCTAGATTTTAAGTTATTTCAAATGGACGTGAAAAGTGCATTCCTTAACGGTTTTATCAATGAGGAGGTTTATGTGGCACAACCTCCAGAATTCATTGATTTCGCAAAACCTGATTATGTTTATAAGTTAAAGAAAGCTTTTTATGGACTCAAACAAGCTCCCAAAGCTTGGTATGATCGATTAAAAGCTTTCCTTATTAAACATAATTATTCCATGGGAATGGTAGACAACATTCTTTTCACTAAAAAGAACGACCCAAATCTCATCATTGTTCAAATATATGTTGACGACATTATATTTGGATCAACTTGTCAAGACATGTGTGATGAATTTGCCAAAATCATGCATGATGAGTTTGAGATGAGCATGATGGGTGAACTAAACTTCTTCCTAGGATTACAAATAAAACAATTAAAAGATGGAATATTCTTTAACCAATCTAAGTACATTAAGGAAATGCTTAAGAAGTTTGGCCTAGAAGACTCAAAACCCATGAAAACTCCCATGTCTACGGAAGTGAAACTCACAAAGGATGATGAAGGCGAGTCCGTAGAAAACACCAAGTATAGAGGAATGATAGGTAGTTTACTATACTTGACGGCAAGTAGACCCGATATCATGTTTAGTGTCTGCCTTTGTGCCCGTTTTCAAGAGGATCCCAAGACCTCTCACCTAGTAGCGGTTAAGCGTATCTTCCGATATATTAAAGGCACTATACACTTAGGATTGTGGTATCCTAAGGGATCCGGCATAGAAACCATCGTCTATGCGGATTCGGATCATGCGGGAGACTACGTAGATAGAAAAAGCACTAGCGGAATTTGCACGTTTATGGGATGTTGTATAACATCTTGGTTTTCGAAGAAGCAAACCGCTCTTGCTATTTCTACCACCGAAGCCAAATATGTAAGCGTTGGAAAGGCATGTCAACAAGCACTATGGATGAAACAAGCTCTCGTAGACTATGGCATTAGGTTAGAAAATGTTCCCATTATGTGCGATAACAAAGGTGCGATAGATTTAAGTAAAAATCCGGTGCAACACTCTAGGACTAAACATATAGAAATACGCCACCACTTTCTTAGGGATAATGTACAAAAAGGAAACATATATATAGAAAAAGTTGCATCGGAAGATAACATTGCGGATATATTCACAAAACCCCTTAAGCGTGAACTATTCAACCACTTGCGTTTAGGATTAGGTATGATGGAACAAGTTGACTAAATTATATTGAACTAACACAAATTTATACTTGCATAAAATTTACTTTTCGTCCACTTCTTCACTTCTGAGTCTAGGAATCTATTTTGCACAAAATTAAAGATTGGGAAACCTCACTTTCATTACATATACTCTTTTGTAAAACCCAATCAAAATTTCTTGAAAACTATTCTCACATCTAGGAATTACATGAAAATTATTTTCCTTGCATTGTTGACTGAACGCTAATTTTTTTTTCCTAAATCATGCATAAACTCTCACATTAATTGTCAAAATATATAATCTAATATATATTATTGACATTCATGAATCGAGCAAAAATTGAATCAAGGAGATTTTTTGGATTGTTTCTTAAGATCGTTATCTCTCTTTGCATTTAGGAGTCGAAACAATCACAACTCCACGTTTGTTGCATATAGACACACACTAGGAAAAATTCACTAATAATGTTGTCATCTTGCTCCATCACTAGTTTTCCACTCACTAGTTACCTTTGCCTTTGATCTAAGATAGTTGCTATAGGAAGATTAAGTGCCCTTGCCTTTGTTTGCCTTCTCTTGCTTATTACTAATTCCTTGATTGCTTTTTTACTTAAGTGTTGTTTAATGCATGCTATATTATAGTTAGATTAGATGCTATATTGCCTCAAGGAGTTGAACTTGCTTGAATTCTAATCCAAACACACAACCTTTCTACAAATTTTCTCCCAAAAACCCAATTCTGGCAATCTGGAAATCAGCAGATGGGCGGCCCCCTTAATTTTGTAAGGCGGCCCCCTTAATCATTAAAGGGACCGCCCCCTAATTAAGGGGACCGGCCATCTGATGGTCGGGTTTACAGAATCTTTTCTGCTTTTTAGCCCATTTCAACCTACATTTCCCATTTTTCACCAACATATTTTGTCCTAATATCCCAAACAAACCTTATCCATCCTTAAACACACAAATATAACACTATAAATATCCCCAATCCTCAAAACTCTCCATTCATCCCATCATGAACTCTCCAAACAAACCAAAATCAAAAGCCTCAAGGCTAGCAAGGATGACGGAAAAACCCGTTTGGCGAAGAAAAAACCCCCGAAACAAATCCATCATCACCAATGAAGTTGGAAGTCATTCCACACCTCCAACTTCTTACTTCCCAAACTTTGCATCAAACCAACAAGGTCATTCATTTGACCCTCTTTACAAACCATACAACATTGGCCAAACATCTTCCTTCAAGCCAAACTACACATCTCAACCTCCAACCACTTATAATGATCCATACAAGTTTGATCAACCATCAAACTACAATTCCAAGTACACAAACCCAATTCATCCTTATCAACACTATGATCCTCTCCACATTGCCACGGAAAAACAAAAGTTCCGTGATGAAATAAACCAAATCCATGATATTAGTGATCTCCTTGCTATGCATCTTGCACAACGCAACAAATGGCAACCTCCATCATCACCCTATGCAAATTGCCTTCCCCACTCTCTCAACTTGGATCAAGTTACAAACCATACTCACTTTTGCCCTTGTTGCATATTCCTTCAAAAACAAATCCTCTACTTGAGTGAATATATTTCTTGGATTGAATATCTTCTCACTCGTAATCATCCAATACCACACTTAACACGATATAACATCGTGAGATCCACCTCTTCCGCTCCATACCCCACTCCATTTCCCTCTCCATCAAACATCTAAGCTTTATGCTTATATTACCCTCAAGCAAATAAAACACTCAACCATGGGTTGCAAGCAAGTTCAAATGCTCTCTTCGGCAATTTAGAACTATGTTGTTTATTTTGTTTTATTATAATCAATATGCTTCAAGCGTATTGAATGTTGTAATGATGACATTTTTATGATCATCTCATGCTTGAATGAATCTATTTATATTTGAATAAATGTTGTTTTGCATATATATATATATATATATATATATATATATATATATATATATATATATATATATATAGGGTAGGGATCCAATAAGAAGTAAATTAAAATAAGAAGTGGTAAGAAGTGACCAAAACCACGCATTTGAGATGCAACGACTTGCATTAGATGCATTTCTATTCATATAGATGCAACATCTTGAGTTTCGAAAGTTAATTTGATGTATAGATGGTGCAAATTGATTTTCATGATTTTTGCACATGCAGAGGAACAAAAAATAAGAGAAATCATGAAATGCATCTAATATACGCATATGCATCTGATTAAAAGCTAGAAAACACACTACGGTGCGTTATAATGCATCTAAGATTATAGAGATGCATCTAATTTAGGTCGGTGCATCTCGAATTTGTAGTTATAGTTCTTCTTATTCCTTCTTATTTTAAGTAATATTCTTATTTGATCCTAACTCTATATATATATATATATATATATATATATATATATATATATATATATATATATATATATATGTCTTGTTCTCCTCACATATTTTTTGTAGCCAATATTTCCATAGCTAGTTTCCTTGGTGCTCTCAAATGAGGGGGAGCATACATCAAGAGGGAGCTCTCTACCCGTTTAACTCTTTTTTATGAAGTTTAAACGGCCTAACCTTTTTGATTTTACAAAAAGGGGGAGAAGAGAATGTTAAACACTAATAATACTTGTCTAAAAATTAATTTTTAGACCTAATGAGTTTAAGGTTTTGTAATCATCAAAAAGGGGGAGATTGTTGACATAAATAATGTCTAAAAACATTGTTAGCATATTACCAATATCTCTATGTTTTGATAATTACAAAGCATAAACTCATTAATCTAAAACTTATGACGTAAACAAGTTTTTAGTGCTTAATATTTGTCTTTACATCCATATCACTTAAGGTATGAATAAACAAAGTGTTTATTGCATTTTATGATCAAAGGAAATTTTTCTAATCACTAGAATTTTTATAAAATGTATTAAACATTCTATATTTTTTACAAAATTACTTGTGGAATTAAAAGAATATGTTTAATTCATTATAAATATATGATTTCAAATTTCCAAACAACAATGGCAAATTTTATCCAGAAAAATCTTCCCCACTAGAAGACAAGAAAATCCAACGTTCTGAAGGGGCGGCCCCCTTAATTCCTTAGGCGGCCCCCTTAATCATTAAGGGGACCGGCCCCTAATTATGTGGACCGGCCACGCTCCAGAACAGTAAAATTTTCCCTTATAAATACTGGTTCATCCCACAGAATTTTCTCACCTTTTGCACTCCTAAACTTTCTGTTCTAGATCCCCATTTCCATTCTCTTAATCCTTTGATCATAAATACATAATTCTTTGTTTCAAAGTGATTTCAAAATCATCCTCTCAAGTGCAAGAGAATACTACTTCTATCCTCCAAGACAAGAAGTATTATAACTTGTTGTAATCTCCACATCCAAGTTGTTGGTGCATCATCAAGATTATTTACATTATTCTTTGTGGAGTTTGTTGTGAATATTTGATTGTAGATTGTTGTGCTAGGTATATAGATTGTGTGATTAGTTAGTAGTTTGGTGTGAAGGAGAAAAGTTAGGAATTAGATTGTAGTGAAGAAGCTAGGTGTGAAGTAGATAGTTGTGAAGAAAATTGGTGTGAAGAAGATAGGTGTGAAGTAGTTAGTTGTGAAGTAGATTGGTGTGAAGAAGTTGTGTAGTAGTTGTGATTTAGTTGTGACGAAGTTGTGGTGTGTTAATTGGTGTGTAAGGTTTTCTCCGCCATAAGGGAGCTTGTTGATATAGTGAAGAAAACTCTCGAGTTAGGTGCTCGTGGAGTGGAGTAGGGCAAGGAAGGTGTCCTTGTAGCCGAACCACTATAAATCTCTTGTCTCGCGGTTTGATCTTTCCATCTCTCATTTATTTCTTTACTTACATTATCATTGCTATATTTTACTTATTTATAGTTGTTTATATTGTGCAAGACTTGAGATCATATATTATCGAATCTAAATTTTGAAAAATAAGAAAACACTAAAACTATCTTTTATAACAAATTAAAAAGACGTAAAACTATTCAACACCCCTTCTAGTTTTCCACATTATATATACTAAAAATCATTTGCTTAAGAATAGTGATATGTACTGTTACTAAGGAATTTACAAAAATGGTCCCTCAGGTTATATATAAATCGCACCGTTAGTCCCCTGTTACCAATCTTTTGCAAATTTAATCCTTAATAACAAAAATACATTTTTTTACAATCGTTTTATTTCGAGTCTAAATTAAACACAACATTCACGCAGCAACGCGCGGGTGCCCAGCTCGTTAACACTAAACAGACGTAACAATTTCTGATACATGAAAGATAATGTTTCTGATAAACACATTCTGTTTTTGATAAACATACTACCATGATATAGGCTACAAAAAATTATTTCTTGCAAACTACATTTCTCATACATAATCTGAATGTTTACTTCATCACTATCATCAAATCTGAACTTTATCTTTTTCGCCAGCGTCATCTTCTTCCCAAATAATTTATATATATACTAAAAATCAAATGCTTAGGAACAGTAACCCGCTTAGGAACAGTAACCATACTGTTCATAAGGAATTTACAAAAATGGTCCCTCAGGTTAGCTTTAAATCGCAAAAATAATTTTTTGCAAATTTGGTCCTTAATAACAAAAATAATTTTTTCTTTACAATCTTTTTATTCTGAGTTTAAATTAAACACAACATTCCCGCAGCAACGTGCGGGTGCCCCCGCTCGTTAAATCCAATACACCTTCTTCAAAACCACAATAGTGCTTTTAACATTTTGATACGGAGTCATGTGAATCGCGTTGCAACTCGAATGTGATGGAAGGTACCAAGGGGTGTCAAAACAATATAGAAAAAAGGGAATAATCAAAGAAGATGATCTTAAACCAAATTTATGAGGAACGGGAACTCAACGATTCAACGAACACTCCAGGATACAGCATTTAAGCACGGGCTGAAGAAAAAATTTTGTGTAAGCACACAAATCAGATGATCAAGATGGACAAGACCATCTTGAAAATCTGACTAAATCAAAAGCAGAATTAACACCATTTTGTACAGGGATCTTATCGTTTAATACCATTTTCTACTGGGATCTTATCATATTTTTTTAATGCTTGGGCCAAGTCCCAATGTTACATAACAATAATATATATTGTGTCTTTTTTCTGAACGACCATGTTTCCCTTTATTTATTTATTATTATTATTATTATTTTTTGAACTACTCGAATACAGTATTGTATTTTCTTTTCTTGAGCGACTCTGCTTCTTTTTTTTGAACGACTCAAATATTGTTTCTTTTTTGAACGACTCTGTTTATGTTTTCGAAAATATATTTATAATGAGATATAAACTACAAAACTTTCTTTCATAGAACATTATGTTATTAAACACATTTTCTAAAAGCAAAAAAAGTCGCACAATGGTCAAGACAAATGTCGAGCAAAGTTATCAGTTTATGTTATGGACCCAAATGAATCCTTTAAGAGTCAAAAAGCCAGCAAACAACTTAGTCTACATACCATAATCAACATAAGCTATACATCCTACCCACCACTTCACAAAATGATGCAGTATTTATTTTGTATTGACATTAATTGCAAATTTGTTAAAAAAAAAGAAAAAGAAAAAAAGAGAGAGAAACAACAAATATTGGTTTAGGACGAAACAAAATCAGATATTTAAAGTTATTATTATTATTATTATTAATATTATTATTATTATTTTATGTAGTGTGATATTTAAAGTTTATTAATCGAAATCAGATATGCGACGATATTAAATAATAAAGGGTATCAAATTCAGATATAAGATATTTGAATTAAACATTATATAACAAATTAAAAATTAATAATAACAACAATGCGAATTCAACTAGATAAGAAAAAAATAAAAACATTAATTAACATTAGCCTAAGGCTTTGAAACATATAGACCACGTTGAATTCGTTCGTAAATGTTCACAATTTCTTGTCGACTCTCTTCTATCTTTTTCTTACGTTCATCAATTTTCTTCTGATAGTCACAAATCAACTTTTCATCATCTTTGTTTCTCACTTCATACTTCTCGATAATTTTGTTATAGCTGTCAATCAAAATTTGTTGAGCACCACAGTCACCAGAATGAGAAAGTTCCCAAACTTTCTGCGAGATGCCAAACATTTTATATTCCTCTGGAATTTCAGGAATACAAGAATCTCTTGCATGTTTTCCATTTGAATCAATTTGTGAAGATGATGTGGCCATTTGAATTTGTATAGAGAAATGTGTAAAAATGAAAAAATTAAAATTATACTAACGTTTAGTATATATAAAGAATGAAAAGGCATGACGATACTGAAAAGTCATGACATTTATTATTAAATGTTATATAATGAAAAGGCATGACGTTTAGTTTTCAACCAAAAGTCAAACTTACAAGAAAATGGTTAAAAGAAAAAAAATAGGATAATACTTTATATCAAACCACTTTATGACATAATACTTAAATTCATTAATTTTTGCCATGATAGTTTGTCATAAACTCGAGTATGACACACTAATATTTTGTATCTCGAGAAGTTCAATTAATATCAAACCACTTTTTGTCAAAATATATTTTCAACTTTTATAATCTTTATTAAATTAATTTCCAATTTTAAATTCATAATTGAATTAGCTCAAAAATAAATTTCAAAGAATATGTGTCAAATTATAGTCATTTTTTTTGGAATGAAAATGAAATGGAAAGTGAAAGTATAATATGATAGTGTAATTTTTTTTTTCTTTCTTTAAAAAAAATTGACATTTTTGATCTTCAATGAAACAAATTTAAGAATATTCAAATTTGAATTTCGAAAACAATAAGTATCACTATTAGAAAATAAGATATGAGTTTAATAAAAACAAATATGTCAAATTATTATACAAAATTAATTTGTATATATAAATCGAATATTTAAATTGATTAAATATTGTGTCATAAACTTATAGATCTAATTTTTACCATAGATACTATCAAGCAATCCTAGCCACTCATTTTTTTATCAAAATAAAAAAATAAACTTCCACCCTTTTTTTAAAACTTAAATATTTTGCAAACCGTAAATCGTCAAGCTACAAAAAAATACCATCGCGACGAGAATTAAATTATCTTTCTATAGACATGCATTGTTATATACTTTCAACGAATTTTTTTTTAATTTACGCCCAGAAAGAAATCATATATGATTCGATTCTTACGAATCATATATGATTCTTACGAATCATATATGATTCATAAAGAATCATATATGATTTGTTTTACGAATCATATATGATTCTTTCTGGGCGGAAATTAAAAAAAAATCGTCGAAAGTATATAACAATGCATATCTATAGAAAGATTATTTAATTCTCGTCGCGATGGTATTTTTTTGTAGCTTGAAGATTTACCGTTTAAAAGATATGTTGTTTTGAAAAAAAAAGTGGAAAATATAAATGGGTGGATATGATTGGTTGATAGGTTCTATGGCATGTATGGGTTCTTCATGGATCTCAACTCTAAACTTGAGTATGACACATTAATATTTGGTGTCTCGAGAAATTCATTTAAAGTCATAGTACTTTATATGAAACCATTTTAAAGTGTCAACTTTTAATATCACAGAATATGTGTCAACTTTAAATAAATATCACAGAATATGTGTCAACTTTAAACACCACACTAGCTAAAAAAAATTAATAATTTTTATATTAAAAATGTAATGTCAAAATATTTAAATCATTACAAAATCCAAACAAAATATAAGAATCATCTTCATGCTTATCTCCTTGATAATCTTGTTCTTCATCAACATCTTCATGCTTAAGAGATCAACATAATCTTCATTTCTTAGAGACAGTAATTAAAACTAATGCCAATGCCATCTTCATCAACATCTTCATGCTTACGAGATCACCATAATCTTCATCCATTGTTCTACCAATGCCATAAAAACTTTCAACACAAATTTAAAAAGATGTATTGCACAACTTCTTTTAAACTTGCTATCTCTGTTTAAATTTTGCATCTATCGTCCAATATTCGGTAAAATATCTAGGCTCCATACCATGGTGACAAAACGCACGTGATAGATGAAGAAAAAGGGTTTCAAATAAAGTTAGACATTTGGAAATATCCCTTTCTTGTCAATATAACTTTCGGTAAAATATCTAAGTTTCATATAAAAAAAATATTATTATATATCCTCCAGGATATTTAAAAACATATATACGTAAAAAATACATAAATGAAGTTTTCCGATAATGAATTAACTTTGTGATGCAATTTTAAAATTTTAGGTAAAATGATGTATAAATTGTAAAATGACACATATTTATAATAAGAGTAAATGAGTTTTTTTATTTGATTAATGGTTTGAATCTCGAGAACTTTGTCTAAAGCTATATCTAGTTAACGATGTGATTGTTGTACTTGTTTTCCCTATCTTTTTTCTAGTTAACGAATAATTTTATTTTAAGTAAACTGTTGATATAAATAATGTTTAAAAACGTTATTAATATTTCTCAATAAATCCATGTTTTGGTAATCACAAAACTCAAATCAAATTAAGTCAAGATTAAGACGTAAACAAGTATTTAGTAACAAATATTTACCTCTACATCTAATATCACTTAAGGTATGCATAAACTAAGCATCTTATGCATTACATGATCAAAGGAAACCTTGTCTTAAGACATAACATTTTATAAAATGATATTAACATTTTATATATATTAGTAAATCATTTTTGGTATTGTTGTATTAAACTACAAAGATATGATTTCAAATTTCCAACCAAAAAGGGCAAATTTTATCCAGAAAAACTTTCCCAACGTTCAGTAGGGTGGCCCCCTTAATTATACTAGGCGGCCCCCTTAATCATTATGGGGACCGCCCCCTAATTAAGGGGACCGGCACGCTCCAGAACAGTATTTTCTGGCCATTTAAATACTGGATCATTCCACATATTGTTCTCACCTTTTTGCACAAAAACTTTCTGATCTAAACATCCATTTCCATCCTCTAAAAAATCCTTTGATCTTATATACATTGATCTTTGTTTCAAAGTGATTTAAGCCTCAACACTCAAGTGCAAAGAGAATAATACTTCTATTAGAAGTATTACAACTTAGTATCATCTTGCTATCTAAGTTGTTTGTTTATTTCATCTTGCAAATTCTTCTTATTTTGGTGAATAAGGTGTATGTATTAGTTAGCTAGATTGTGTTATAAAATCTAGAATTGTTGTAAGTGTGAAGTGGAACTTGAAGTGAAGAAGTAGTGTTTCATAGTAGTGGTGATAGGAAATATTAGCAATAGTGATTAGTAGTGAAGAAATTTGAGCTTCCAAGTTAAGAAGACATTGAAGTCTAGAAGTTGTGAAGACGTTAGAGACTAGAAGTTGTGAAGACGCTAGAGCCTTGAAGTTGAGAAGAAGTTAGAGCCTTGAAGTTGTGAAGTTGTTAGTTCTTGAAGTTGTGAAGAATTTGTGAAGGCGTGAAGATACTTGTGGTGTGAAGAAGTATAGAAGAAGTGAAAAGGTGTGAAGAAAGTGTGGTGTGAAAATTGTTGTGAGATTGGTTCTAGCTACGATTAGAACTCGACATTTTTCTTAGTGTCGTAAATCGGTGTAAGCTTTGGTGTGTACGATTTTCTCCGCCATAAGGGAGGTTATTGACTTAGTGAAGAAAAATCTCGAGTTCGGTGCTCGGGGAGTGGAGTAGGGCAAGGAAGGTGTCCTTGTAGCCGAACCACTATAAATCCTTTGTCTCTCGGTTTGATCTTTCCATCTCTCACTCTTTGCTCGCTTACTTATTAGCTTTTCGTATATAGTTATAATTGTGTGTTGTGCATATATTGATTTCACATAAAGATCAAACTAGGTTCCATTCACAACATTAATTTTACATAAGTAAACTATAAGTATATACACTTTTAAAACACATATACATATATAAATACAAACATATATTTATAAGAGATATATGATTTTATAATTTCTACTCATCATTTTAAATAAGTAATGTTTATATGATAAGTGTAAATAAACTTGTATCTACGGTTTAGCTTCAAAGGTTTTACGGTTATCATCAATTCTTTAGAAGCAAGACTTTTATTAAACGAAAAAGACGTAAAAATATTCAACCCCCCCCCCTTCTAGTTTTCCACATAAACATAACAAAATAATTGTATAAACAGGCTTATAAAAATTACCTGAATGATCCTTGTGGTTTGTCCAAAATAACAATTTTCGTCCCTCGAATTTTAAAGTTGCACTGGCGTTAAGTAGTTCCGTTATAATTTACACATTAGCCCATTTGGTTAAATATCGTTGCATCGTTTATCCTTAATAATAACGTCTATTTATAATTTAAAGTTTCCATACATTTTTATCCATTTTTACACGTTTTCATCCATTTTCATACGTTTTTATCCGTTTTCGTCTGTTTTATACGTTTTTATATGTTTTCGTCCGTTTTTCTTGCATTTTTATACGTTTTATCCGTTTTCGTCCGTCTTTCTTACGTTTTTATACATTCAATCCGTTTTCCTCCATTTTTCTTACATTTTTATCCATTTTCGTCTGTTTTTATATGTTTTCGTACATTTTCTTTCGTTTTTAAACGTGTTCTGCCATTTTTCTTAAATTGTCATACATTTTTATCAGTCTTTATACATTTTCGTAATTTTTTTCCCTTTTTTTTAAGTTGTCATACGTTCTTATCCGTTTTTATATGTTTTCTTACGTTTTTATCCGTTTTCATCCATTTTCATACGTTTTTGACCAATTTTATACGTTTTTGTCCTTTTTTTTTACGTTTTCTTCGTTGTTCTTAACTTGTCACACATTTTTATCCGTTTTTGTACGTCTTTGACCGTTTTTATACGCTTTAGTCCGCTTTTCTTACACTTTTATCCATATTCATACGTTTCCACACATTTTTATATTTTTTTTCCCCGTTTTCTTACATTTTCGTTCGTTTACTTACATTTTCATATGTTTTTGTAGGTTTTCATACATTTTTATCCGGGATGAAAATGTCTAAAAATGGATAAAAACGTAACAAGACCTATAAAATGGAAAAAAACGTATAAAACCAGATGAAGACGTATAAAAACGGATAAAATAGTAGATGAAAAGGTATAAAAACGGACGAAAACATATAAACACATACCAAAACGGATAAAAACATATAAAAACTGTAAAAAACGTATAAAAATGGAAGAAAACGGATAAAAACAGAAGAAAACGTATAAAAACAGACTAAAACGTATAAAAACGAATGATAACTTAAGAAAAATAAACGAAAACATATAAAAAAGGATAAAAAAAACATATGAAAATCGATGAATACATGTAAAGACGGAAAAAAACAGATAAAAATGTAAGAAAAACGGACGAAAATGGATAAAAACGTAAGAAAAACGGACGAAAACGGATAAAACGTATAAAAACGTAAGAAAAATGGATGAAAACATATAAAAACGGTACAAAAAATCTTATAAATACGGACGAAAATGGATAAAAACGTATGAAAACGGATGAAAACGTGTAAAAACGGATAACAATATATGGAAACTTTAAATTATAAATAGCAGTTATTATTAAGGATAAACGATGCAACGATATTTAACTAAAGGGGTTAATGTATAAATTATAACGGAACTACATAACGCCAGTTAAACTGAAGGACCGGTGGTGTTATTTGTTTACCAACTTAGGGACTACCAGTGCAACTTTAAAATTCAAGGGACGAAAATTGTTATTTTGGACAAACCACAGGGACCATCCATGTAATTTACTCTAAAATTAATAATAAAACAATTCAACTTATTTAATTTACCATACAAGATAAGTCTTTGGTCTATAATATAATTCACCTTTTGCACCAAAAACTTATTTAATTTACCATAAAAATAGAAAAGATATTTTACAATATATTTATTAAACGTCATAAGAATAAATAAAAACAACTTTTGATTTTTAATATCACATTTACTATTAAACGTAATGCCTTTTCACTGTCTATATATAGAAAACAAAAAGTTGAAATGGCATCATCATCTTCTCATTCTTCTTTATAAAAAATTCAATGGGATCATCATCTTCTAAAAACGATAAAAAGAAAAAACGGGTTAGAGATTCATCTCCACCCCAATGCCAGAAAAATATAAAATTTTTGATATCTCGACAGAAGTTTGGAATACAGGTCATTCTAGTAAGTATGGTGCTGAAAATCATATGATTGATATACATAACAAACAGATCAAGAAATTTGAAGAACAAAACAAAGATGCTGAAAAGATGATATCCGAGTATCAAAACAGAATTGATGAACGTAATATTATGATAGAAGAGCTTTGACAAAAAATAGTGAAAATCTACCAACAAATTGAAAATGGTTAATATGTTTCGAAGCCTTAAGCAAAATAGAAGATAGTTTATTTATATGCTTTTGCAAAAAACATTAAGTTTTAATTTGCAATGTAATGTTTTTATCATAATATTATTATATAATGTTTATTTATGTTTTTATGATTATATTAATCTTTATTTTATGTTTTAATTATCATAGTTATTTATATTTTTTATTTAATAATTGTACGAGTTCAATATTAATTATGTAATATCATAGTATATGCATGATATTTAAATAAAATTTTATAAATATTTATTTAAAATTATAAAAAAACGTTCAATAAAGTTATAATTTTGAATGTAAAATCTTTTATATTATAAAATAAAACCCCTATTGGGAATTTTGCATTTCAAAAAATCAATTCATACCTGATTTAGTAATAATTTTATTAAAAAAAAATTATTTTCCTATTAGGTAATATTTTATATTTATCCATAACACAAGTAGAAGATAAATAAAAAAAATATAGATAAGATATTTAAAAAAAAAATATTATTTATTTTATATTTATCCACAACACAAGTAGAAGATAAATAAAAAAAATGTAGATAAGATGCAATTAACAATAGGATTAAAAATTTTAAATAATTATTTCAAAAAACTTTAAAAAAACTCCGCGCGTGCGCGGGCATTATAACTAGTATTATATAAAATTATAAACGTTTGATACATTCAAATTTTTTTATTTATATTTAATTTATGAATATTATGTAAAAATTAAGAGTCAAAAAGCCAGCAAATAAGCTCAGTTGGCCCCCAAGGTGATCTTGGAGAGGTTGTTACCACATGCGAAAGGTCTCGAGTTCGATTCTCTCCGTGGGGGTTTTCCTTCAGGGTGGGAATCTGCCCTATAGATGCGTCGATTTGAGTCTGGCAGGGACTACCTTCTTGGTGTATTGTGGAATCGAATCACTAATTTGAAGCATATGAGTTCATAAATTCATTAATGGAGTGAAATTGTTAAAGACTGCAACATGGCTAGAGAACTTCAAGTCTGTTAATAGAAAAGAAGCATTGATTGTAAAAATTAGAAAATATTATGAATGATCACGTAGTTATTGGTTTTCTGTTGGTCTTTGGTTTTTGTATTATGTGTTTACATTATTATGATGATGCTTAAAATCTTAAATGAAAAATAAAGTAGAAAATAGTCGTATAGCAAATATAATATATAAATCTAGAAAAATCTTTCTTGGTTGTGATGATAATATAAAAAATACCGCCATATCTGTACAAGTCATGTCAAAAAATATATAGCTACGATTAGGCTATAACAGCGAATAATTGTTTTATCACCATGTTCATTTAACGTTATGTCAGTGGTATATACTCAAGTTCTTTTAATGTAATCTTTTCGCAATCTTTTGTTACAGACACAATAACAAATTTGATATTAATTTTTTTTATACAATAAAACAATTTCTACACCCACGATATGTGTATGTTTTGTCCTTTTCAGTCTATAATTATCTAACCCTATTAGATGTTTTGTCCTTTTGAGTCTATAATTATCTAACCCTATTTGATGTTTAGGGTTTGTAAGATTAAGGTTATTATTATTATTATTATTATTATTACTACTACTACTATTATTATTATTATTATTATTATTATTATTATTATTATTATTATTATTATTATTATTATTATTATTATTATTATTATTATTATTATTATTATTATTATTAAAATGTATATGATGTATAAAATTGCAATTATTCTCTTATTTGTGTTATTGTTTGTATATGATGTTTTAAAAAAAAAATTTGCTAGAGTATAAGGTATCATCACCTGACTTAAACAGTAACTCAGTGTCACGTCTTAACACAACTATGAAAATGAAAATGAATTGTAATTAGACATTTTGCGAATTTTTTTTTAGGAAAGTACGGAAACATTTATCTACAAACATTAAAAAAAAAAAGAGAATATATTACAGGATACGTAAAGTACATTAAAGAGTAACTAGGTGTTAAAGATCGTTTACGCCCAATCTAGGATAATAGCAACAATGATTAATCATACACAGCGGAATAGTAAAGAACACAATCAAAGTTACCAACAAGGTTTTTCTATATAAGAATGATCATCTATGGATCTCTATTACTGAATAATGAAAATGTTTTCAGAAGTCTTTTTAGAAGTGGTACCTAATACAATAGCCACCTGTTCCTTTTATAGACAAGGAACCCTAATTTGACAATTAATATAAAATCAATGCATATCACTACCTAATATAGCTCATGCATATCCTAACAAATAAATACTAAATATACGGATTCATAATATCCATAGTAATAAGTCTTCAGTAGGAACACTATGTCAGCAGGAACACTATGTCAGCAAAAACCATCTATAGCTTCAGCAGAATCCTGTCAATATAACTTCATCAGAAGGAACTTCCAAAATTCCTTACAATCCTCCCTTAATCTTGAATTTGACATGGTTAAGTTTAAGATTCCAGATAGAGCTTTAGCTTCGAAAGTGTGAGGATTGAAACTTGAACATCTGTAGCAAAATTAAGTAACCAGCAGCAACCAAACCTATATATCAGCAGCAACTAGTAACTATCTTTGAAGAACAAGGAACGAGTAGCAACGTCAACCTATCAGCAACAACAGGAACCAGCAGCAACATGAGTAGATTTGATAAGCCTTTACCAAGTAGCTACTCACTCTTGGGCTAGCTAGTCATTTGGTGGAATCGTGGCATCACCCTGGTTAACTAGAAACCAGTTCAACACTTAGAACTTGAATCTTCGGTGTGTTGAAAAACCCTAATGATTTTTGGCAAATCATCACAGCCATAAACGGATTTGACATGTCTTTACCTGTAGTCGTTTGCTCAGGACTAGCCAATTCTTTGGTTACCCAATAGGGCATCACCCATGGTGAATTGATGACCATTTCAACTCTCAGCAATGAAGCATGGGTGAGTTGAGTACCCTATGATTTTTAGCAAACCATTACAGCTATCAACGGAATTAAGATGTCTTTACCAAAAACCGTTTGCTTTTGGACTAGCCAACTCTGTGATGGAATGCGTCATCATCATGGTGAGTTGATTACCATTTATTGTGTGGTAATGAACCAAACATCAAAACCTACAAACAAGTTAAAACAAAAACTATACATTTTTTTTTCTTTAATAATAAAAGAAAGAAAGAAACATAAATACAGAATATGGAAAATATACCATCAAGCATCAGTAGAAACCAAAGAAACATGTAGTGTCAGTAGAAAAACTAAGCCTCCCCTTAGGCGTATGAGGATCCAACAGCTGCAAAAATGGTTAGTATACATAGAATACAACAATAAGCCTCCCCTTAGACTTATGCCTCCCCTCAATCAGTGCACCTGACAAGGACTATTGCTCTTGGGTACCCAGAATGAACCTGTTCTTTTATTTGTCCAAGAACAACCTGTTGAGGGCTTAACACCATTATCCCATCTTGTCCCCCACCCCATATACATAGGGTCAAAATAACTAGGCCAAAAAGCATTTTGAAAGTAAGTGCTAGTAGGTCTGTAAAATGGTCTAGTAACATGTCCTTTCCAACCGGCTGGAAAAGGTCTACCATTAGAAACTGGCTTATCAGCAGGAATGTGTCTGCTGGTTTTCACATGTGTTGCTTGTGGAACATATGGGGGAATAGCACTAACATTGGTCCTCATTGGTCTAGATCTCTTTTGGTCAGCACACACACCTATTCTCTTCTCATGAAAATCACAATCCTTAATGAGATGAGACTTACTACCACACACAAAACAAGATTTCTTCTTAACATTACCAGCCTTTTTATTAAAACAACCATTCTTATTACAAGAAGTCCTAGAATTGTATGTATTCTTATCAGATTTATTACAACTGACACTAGGTAAATCTTGAACAACAATGGGTTCTTGCTTGGGTGCCCTAACTTTGGATTTAATCTCAACTTTACTCTTGGATGTGGAAACACTAGAAGTAGAATTAAAGGAGGTAGACTCAGTTGAGATGGACTCTGAGCTTTTAACATTAAAAACACTGGGGGCAGAGACATTGACCTTGGAAGACTTGTCACTTGAATCACATGAGGCATAGTCAGTAGACTTACAATCAGGGTCTGGCAAGTCACTTGATCTTTTGCCATATAGATGGTGTGATCCATCAAAGTCTTTTTGAGGAGAGCTAGGCATAAACTCACCTCTAATAGGTCCAGGGACAACATGCAATTCTCCTTCTTTAACATAATTCGCTAAGCCTGCTGGTGTAGATTTACCCATATCATTCCTTGCCTCTAAACCAGCATATTTTTTAAAACCTAAACCTATCCCAGAGTTTACAGCTTGACTACCATAAAGATAGCTAGCTAAATTATCTCCTGAAATGAACAATTTTTATGTAATGCTACTTCTTTATCAAACTTCTCTTGTAGTTCTTGTTTCTCTAACTCTACTTTAGCCTTTTCTATTTCACAAAACTTTAACTCATTACTAGTATTCTCTAGGTCTCTTTTTAGTACTCTAATTTTCTCCTCATAAGCAAGTTGATTCTGTTGAAACCACACCTTCTGTTTTTCTAAAGTTTTAAGAGCTTCTTTGTATGTATGAGCTTCAATAAAACAAGTATTATATTTTGGTTTCATATCATCATAAGCTTCTTTAAGAATTTCATATTTAGAATCACAATCACAAGGAGAATTATGTACCTGAGAAATGCCCATAAAGGCAACTTGATCAAGCTGATCCTCTGTAGTACAGCTTGCCAGCAATCCACTCTGCTCAGAACCAGAAGCTTTATCATTATCAGGCTCATGTTCCTCACCTTGTATCTTATGTCCAGCAACCTTTTCCCTCACTTGAGTGGCACATCTTTCCTTATCATTTCCTTCATCCTGTGACATGTCTACCCTAGAACGAATAGGTAGCAAGTTTCTAACTTTCATGACAAATGTCTCAAGAGAATCATCTGATCCAAATGAAGTCATTTTACGAAAATAATAATAACACACGTTTTATTCCCAGTTGAGTACCACAAATTAGTCTCACGACAAACCACAAGCACAAGCAGCAATAAATTCAACCAATCAAAAGTTTAGTGATCAGCAGCAACCAATCACAAAGCTTCAGCATAAACGAAAAATATAGTAGCAGTGATACTAACTCGAACAGTAGAAACGATCAGCAGAAACCAATAATCGGGAGAAACAGAAAGTACATCAGCAGAAACAAAGAGCCAACTCGAACCTCAAAATAAGCAATAGTACAGATCCACATAATAACACTTCCACGAACACCAATATAATCAATTTAATTAACAACAATAACACGACAAACCTTGTTGCTTATGGAGTTTGCTGTCCCACCGAACAATCACTTTCAGATAGCTCTCAAAGTCATGAGTTTCTTTTGTATATTTTATGCACGTGTACTAATCCAAGGACCTCTCGACCAATTTAATAATCCAAGGATCAAGAAAACGACAATCAAAGCAATCTATCGACCAATAAATTAGAAGTACCATCCCACTATATTGATATACCAATAAGATCAAAAACTCATTATAATACTTAACAAACAGCAGCAGCTATGCGACAAACCAGATTCATATTCACCATTTGAATAGTTTATAAATAATCAGGCATGAATTTAAGAACCCCTTTTGTCTGATTCTCGTTCAAGAATAGTCACAATCAAAGACTTTGAGATAACAGTAGCCTAATGCGCACGTGTAACCTCTGAACTACACGTACCTCAAAAAGAAATTGATCACCGACCCATTATACTCACTTTGACCAATAAATTTAATATAGTTTCTCTACTACCACGTTTTGCCACCAAATCAATTTATACACAAACAACAATCTATGTGAATAGCACCGACCCACAATAAAATTCCAATTCATTAAATATATACTCCGTACTTATGCACAAAAATCAATAAGTACATCAGATCCACATGCCATTATTTTTCGAAGTAATATAATAAATCAGTAGGATGTTACCTTTGTCGCTATGCTTCCTCATAAATTTAGTACGAGATTAAACCTTTAAAATTAAAATCGTACCTTCAAACTTTTTCAGATCTGCTTCAAAAACTGCTCTTGATTCACAATAAAAACCTTGTATGAACCCTAGATATCAAGAGCCCCCGCTCTGATACCAATTGTTAAAGATCATTTAAGCCCAATCTAGGATAATAGGAACAATGATTAATCATACACAGCGGAATAGTAAAGAACACAATCAAAGTTACCAACAAGGTTTTTCTATATAAGAATGATCCTCTGTAGATCTCTATTATTGAATAATGAAAATGTTTTCAGAGGTCTTTTTAGAAGTGGTACCTAATACAATAGACACCTGTTCCTTTTATAGACAAGGAACCCTAATTTGAGAATTAATATAAAATCAATGCATATCACTACCTAATATAGCTCATGCAAATCCTAACAAATAAATACTAAAGATACGGATTCCTAATATCCGTAGTAATAAGTCATCAGCAGGAACACTATGTCAGCAGAAACCATCTATAGCTTCAGCAGAATCCTGTCAATAGAATAGTAGGAACTTCCAAAATTCCTTACACTAGGAAATATTAAAATCATGGGGCTTGTGGTCTAGTGGTAAAGGCTTAAGTAGTTAAGCGAGCCCAAGTGAGAGTAGTACCGGTTTGGGTGACCGACCAGGAAGTCCTCACTTGGGAACCACAAGCTCAAATGATATCAGGCGAATCAGGAATAGGAGTAGGGTTATCCCCTAAGGAGAGGCTTGCGGTTGGTATCTCTGCCCGAGGATGCGACACTAACTCGAGCCAACAACTAATAACTAACATCTAACAACTAACCTGCCGTTCAAAAAAAAAACTATGAAATATTAAAAACACACAAATTGTTCTACTTTCATAAAAACCAAGGGTGATTAAACCAACTATTTGCACCTTGCATGTTGTAATCATCTAGATGTTGAGAGGCGTATTGCTGGGAATCGTATTGTTGATACATATGAGATTTGGGAGAAAGAGATGAAGATCGCTGCAAGTTTTTTGTGAACTCTTTTTTTTGGGTTTTGATAACCACAACCCAATGGGTTGTGATTAAGCTTTCCATAAATGAAAATTTAGCATTTAATTAACTTCAAGCTTTCTGTGTATAACAACACTTTTCATAATTATAATCATTAAATATGTCTAGCTATAGAAATAATGAGTAATTAAATGTAATTTTCACACAAATCATGATGCTTAACCACCACCTTATGGGTTGTGGTCAAGGTTATAAAAGGCGTGAGGCGTGGAGTGGCGGCATGGCCGTACCTCAAGCTTTACGCGCCATGGCAGAGCCTTTGCGTTTCTTAATGTCACAACTCATAAATTCTGGTCTTTTCCCGAACTTTCACATTTACTATTCATTGGTTACTATTCACAGAACACTATTCATCATTTTACCATTCATCATTTTCGGAGTCAGTTTGTGATTCTGAGAAGCGTTCAAAAACTTTACTATTCATAAAACACTATTCACCCTCGGAGAAAATTTGTCATTCATGCGTGAGTTGCATCATTTCTGTATACGTACGGTTATCTACCTAATAAACGTATCCTATAAACTATTACTATGAATAACTGATCCGACAATCCCAACTATGGTCCTAACATATTTTCATACTCATTATAATGATATAAAAATTATATTATTAATTTACCCGGTGTTTTCTAATCAATTACTATATTTTACGGTCGGAGCTTATTACTCCGTCGGGTTGCATCATCTCAACACGATAATTATTCTAACACCTGATTCTTGCAAGGGATAATATTTTACAACTTTTACAACTTCGTCGTATTTTATTTCACCTCGTTAACATCTATTTCAAGATAACTCGGTACCCGAAAACACCCAATACACAACTAAAACTAAACATATACATGTGTTTTGAAGACAAGATCATTAATTAGTCCCCAAATTCTTCCTTTTCTTCCATGGTTGCCCCCCCCCCCCTAGCCCCCTAGTCCATGTGACCTTAAGATTACCAAAGACCAAAGACCAAAGACCAAAGAAAATATCTTATCTTCATCTCATAATTAATTTAACACACATACACATTTTTCCTTCTTTCTTTCAAGTTCAAGTAAACTAAAAATGCTCTCTTCTCCTTCCTTTTGGGTATGGTTCGGCCATGTCAAGAACACAAGAGCTCATCCATCAATTTTTCAAGATCAAGTGCTTAAACAAGTCCTAGTAGTGCTCTAGCTTAGGTTTTGAAATAAAAACCTCAAAGATTAATAGGGTTTTCATCACCATCTTTTAATAATCACTCAAGTAAGTGTTCTAGACATTTTTCCTAATCGTACATAATATTACTTGATCTATTTTTATGCTCTAGAAACAAAACATGCAAATATATTTAAGTTGTCATACCACTTTTCAAGTATCTTTACTTATTATGAGTTTATAATTATCATATGATCTTTCTATTAAATCCTACTAATTTTGATGAAGACTAGGACCCCATGACACCCTAAGAAGGTGTATGGTAGGATTGGTACTTGTGGAGTTGATTTGAAGTAGATTGGTTAAGCTTTGAACAAGTTACAAACAAGAAAAATGAGTTTTAAACACTATTATAAAGTTGCTGTCCATTTTTGCAAAACGTGGAAACATCAGGGGTTCCTGGGTAGATTTGGCTTAAAGATTCAGAAAATAATTTCAAAAACGAAGCCGTGGGCGAAAGAACGGATTAAAACGGGTTTATAACGAAGGAGATATGATTTTTCCTAGTCTAACGACGAAAACTATTTTCTGAAAATATACTTGCTGTCCCACGATTTTCAAGGGCAAATCTGAGGTGTAAAACTTGATCTAGCCGTCCCGACTTATCAAAAATATATTAGTATGTTGTCCCACGATTCCGGGGATATAAAGAACGTAGAAAAAGAGCTTATAACGAAAAAGATACAAGCGTTAGAACATAGGCGATTTATATATATATTTACTCAGCTTTTACACTAATAGAGTTTTGACGTAAAATGACTTTGCAAAGTGCCATGTTCGCTACCATTTTTCTCCATATTCGGCTCAGTTTGAGTCCTAGCCATACTTAAGTAATTTCAAGTATTCCCGACACACTATCCAAAACACTTGACCGTTTACCCGTTGGCCTTGTAACGAGTAAGTTACAACCTCATTTATATTACCCGAAAACCACACCAAAAATGGTTATTTTCACTACGGACCAACTAAACATATTTTTCTATCGAGGGTCGGAACTCGATGAGATCAAAACTTAATAACACGTCTTTAGAGCATGTTACAAACTTACTAAAATCATCAAATTCGTTTTCCAGAACTTAATATTATTCGTTCACGACTAGCTTTTTGAGGCTATATATTAAGGATTACAACTATTATTTAAGGATAATAGTTTACGACGAAAAACTCTATTTTCGTAATAAATCACTAAACAACTACAAGGGATTGTCACTACAACGTAAATACGCGTGAAGTAATTTATATTTATACAAGACGTCAAAAATGTATTTTTTGACGATAAACGTTATTTTCAAAACTACAAGTGGTATTGATAACGTACGTATACGCATGTGTAGCATCATTTCATTTCTTACATTAGAACCATATCATTCATAATAGGTTGCGGTTAAGGAATCGAGCCTATCTCTGTTCTGTCACTAGCATTATTATAGTTGTTGCATCAGGTGAATCATAGCCCCTACTCTTTTTATACTTGTTTTAACTCTTTGGGGGAAGATACATGCTCAACTACTTGCTTACTTGTACAAATACTGAAAAAATTTATACTTGGTTGTTTTATACTTGATTGTCTTATACTTGATTACATTTATACTTGATTTCATACATACGTGATTGTGCTATACTTAACTGCGTTATACTAAACTGTGATTGTGTATTCTTGAGCAACTTATACTTTGGGAAATGGCACCCAGTAATCTTTTATACTTTGGGAAATGGCACACAGTAATCTTTTATACTTTGGGAAATGGCACCCATGTGATACTGCCAGTGGCTCCAGATTAAGTTGCTGGATGACCATTGAGACTGCCAGTGGCTCCAGATTAAGTTGTTGGATGACCATTGAGACATACAACAAACGTGAGGTCTTCAGAGATGAAGTGTAGACTCACGACTAATTGCTTAACTGTTGTGATGAACTTATACATGTTTTACTCATACTATATATGTTAGCAGTGGGTTGTGAACACACAGGTTGCAAGTCTCTTATGGCGGGACTTGCAACTGAGTAGATTTACGATGCCTTTGTTGTGTGATCATTTTCTATATACTTTATTTGTTAAACAAACTATATGAACTCACCAACCTCGTGTTGACACTTTAGCATGTATTTTCAGGTTTTAACCAATGGCAGGCTACAGGAGGTTTTGGCAGGGCATGGCATGGTCATAGAAGACTCTGATTATTCATTTGGGGACCGTTTTAAACTATTTTAAGGGCCTACTTCCGCACTATTTTTAACAATGTAAATTCAACATTTTTGATTAAACTATTTTATTCTAAATGATTCAAGTGAAAACCATTTTTGAACTTGTGTTGTAATACCAATTGAGTTACACCACAGCTACATGTATGCTTCCGCTGGACCCGATTTTGGGGGTGTGACACTTAAGGCGTCACTAAAACGGCAAAAAAATTTTAGAGTTATGTATTTTTAATTTTAGATCATAGTACTTGTACTATATTAGACATTTAGACTACTACTTCGTATATATTTACTAGGCCCATATACCAAATATCCCGAATTCTAAATACTAGTTCAAAATAGTTCCAAAAAAATTAAAAATAAAATAAAAAAGTAAACATGTTCAAAAAGTGGCGCCACGCCTTACCAAAAGGCGCGCCTTTTAGCGCCTTAGGTCACACCTTTTTGCGCCACGCCTAGATCAGCCGCCAAGGTCCATTTCGTAGCGGCAAAGCCACGCCTTTTTTTTAATTCAATTTTGTATACATCGCTGCAATTGCTATGTGGGTTACATTATTATTTTTTTTTTAATTCAAGTAGGTCCCATAAGTTAGTAATTCGCTTCGTGTATTATGTGAACGAGGTGGGCAACGATCCGCCGCGTTGCGACGAGGTGTTGTTTCATGTCCTTGATTATTGCACGGTATTTATTATTATTATTATTTTTAAGTAGAATGTATGCCGGTTGTTTACTGGTCATAATAGCACTCGATATACATATATAAAAAAAATACATAAAATTTACTGAGAAGAAGAAAACTCATAAACATGTATTTTTCATATATATCATATTTGTACAATGGTTTTCCAAAAAATAATAGTTGGATCTGTATATATAGTCAAAAAAAAAAAAAAAAAAAAAAAAAAAAAAAAAAAAAAAAAACTGGGCCAACATTTGGAAAGGGATGTTAAACGGGCCAGCAAGATGGGCTCCCAAACACTGACGCAAAAATTACGTAACCAATGTAGGCAACCTCTGCGAGTTTGTAATTCGCTGCAAGTATTATGTGAATTACATTTTTATTTTATTTTATTGTTTTTGGATTAACGAGAGCGCGACACGTGCAGGGTTATTATTTTGCTACACGTTTTGCAGCGAAGTCAGTGGCCTTTTTGGGAAATGAAAAAAAAAACCCACCCCTCTGTGAGGCAACCTCTTGTAACAGGTTCCTCTGCAGTAATTTTCGCATAGACCAACACCCAGTAATGATGACTGTCAGGTCATTACTACTGACAACCATACCAAATCAAATAATAGCCGCCTTGAAAAAGTGTGGACTAAAGTAAACAAGTGTTATTATTAGTCTCCTGTAACAGTCATTAACACAAAACACATGTCACTTGTAAAAATATTGGTACCATGTAATATAAACCCATTTTGTTTCTGATAACATACTAAAACAATTTGTAAAATGTACGCACACATAGTGCCATAAACTACACGGCACAAATGTAATAAGTATAGACCAACACCCCAGTAATGATGACTGTCAGGTCATTACTACTGACAACCATATCAAATCAAATAGTAGCCACCTGGAAAATGTGTGGACTGAAACAAACAGTGTCATTATTAGATTTCTGTAACAGTCATTAACACTAAACACACGTAATATATACCCTTTATTAAAATAACCATAACAATTTATGATACATTAAAGATAATGTTTCTGATAAACACATTCTGTTTTTGATAAACATACTACCATGATATAGGCTACAAAAAATTATTTCTTACAAACTACGTTTCTCATACATAATCTGAATGTTTACTTCATCACTATCATCAAATCTGAACTTTATCTTTTTCGCCAGCGTCATCTTCTTCCCAAATTATTAAATCCAATACACCTTCTTCAAAACAACAATAGTGCTTTTAAGATTTTGATACGGAGTCGTGTGAATCGCGTTGCAACTCGAATGTGATAAGGTACCAAGGGGTGTCAAAATAATCTAGAAAAAAGGAATAATCAAAGAGGATTATCTTCAACCAAATTTCTGAGGAACGAGAACTGCACGACTTAACAAACACTCAAGGATACAGCATTTAAGCACGGGCTGAAGAAAAAAATTTGTGTAAGCACACAAATCAGATGATAAAGATTGACAAGACCATCTTGAATATCTGACTAAATCAAAAGCAGAATTAACACCATTTTGTACAGGGATCTTATCGTTTAACACCATTTTGTACTGGGATCTTATCATTTTTTTTACCATAAGAAGAAATTGTTTGTAGTTGATGATAGATGAATAACTTATTCAACTATTCAAGTATTAATTGATCATCTACTAGTTGGTTTTATTTTAATAAAAGTTGTTTTTGGGATTTCTTTGTTAATAGATGATTGGAAGATCTAGTAGGGTTCTTTTGTTGGTTAAATATACGTAACTTCCAATTAATAATGTTTATTTGTTAATATAGGTCTATGATGCCAAAGTAACGGTAAGGTCCGCATCACATCTGCTTCACTCTATTAGAAATCATTTGGCTGAGACAACTATTAGAATTAAGTTGTTTGACCAAACTGTATTTTCAAAGTGGATAAACCTTATATCCTCAGACAATGATAACCATCTCTTGAATTACGTTCTTCAACATCAGCGATATGCTGAATCCACGAGTATAGAATCGACTCTCAAGTTTGATATCGGTGGACATACTCTAGAGCTTGGAAGAACTGAGTTTTTCTTGCTTACAGGTTTCTCTGCAGGCAAAGTTGTTTTTCCAGAAGTAAATAAGCGCAACATTCCTCCTTTAGTTCGACGTCTATTTCCCGAAAAAGTCCCCCAAAAGAAAAGAAAAAAAACCAAAATGTGTATCATACAATGTCAAAGGCTCTGAACTCCTATCTTTCCTTAAGGATGAATGCAAGTGGAAAAAAACTCACTGATGAGGACGCCGTTCGGGTTTGTTTGTTAATAATGTCAGAAAGCATTTTTATGGGCCGACAACCAAGACATGTTATCGGCAAGCCAATTATGATGTTAGCAGAGGATCTTACAGCATGGAACAAGTTTTCTTGGGGTGAATACTTTTGGAAAGAATTTTATGAGAGGATGGTCAACCTGGTTGCAAATATTAGAAAGTCATACATTTTGGTAATCATGGGTTTCCGACTCGACATTGCGAGCCGACTAATCCCACGGCGACTACCCTTTTTGGATAGCCCGGAGTCGGCGCAGGTGAACCTCCGTGGCCACAAGGGGATTAATTTTCTCCCCGTTGGACTCGAACCCTTGACCTCCTCTTTGGAAGGCTGGTATTCTTACCGCTGGGTCACCCCTTGTGGTTTAGAAGATATTTAAGTTAAAACTAAGTAAAACACATATGATAATTTAAAACAAATATTAAAAAACACTATAAAAATACAATGCTGTACTACTATATTAAAATGTTGGGATTTTTTGTTTTAACTTAATTCTTTAAAGCATAAACACAAAATACTAATTTCATACAAAATATAAAATCCAAAATATGAACTTTCAAAATACAAATATTATTTGATTATATCTTAAAGGAAAATACAAAATTTGAAGCTTTCAAAACCCAAATGTTTAGTCAATCTTCATTAGAATTGCAATTGTCTTGTGAATCTTTATCATCTTCTGATCCTTGATCACGCATTCTTTCAAATTTGTTTTCTTCGGCACTTATTCTCGTCATTATATATCTAAGTTGTGATGGTATCACACCTTTTCTAAGTATGAGTTACATTTAAAACAATTTATTTCTACATGTTATTTACATTTGTTATTAGAGTTATTTTATGTTAAACGAATGTTTATTTACATTTTATAAAGTAGTTTGTGTCATGTTATATAAATACCTATTATTAGTCGATTTAATGTGTTGATTTAGTTACATATTATAATTAAATTGTTGAGTATGTTAATTTTTTTCTATTTTGTATGTCACGTTATACACATTTTTTTAATTTTATATGTTGTTGAAGAAGTGAAATGGGAAGAAGTTATGGAGAACGATTATAATTTCAGTTATGGAGAAATGGCAAGAAGTTATGGAGAACGATTATAATTTCAGTTATCAGGCCAATTCATATATGAGATCTCGACAACGAATTGTTAATCTGCTACATCGTAAATCGAGAACAGGAGATAAGTGTTTATTTATGTTTCTTTAAGAAATCTGGCAATATGTTTGTTTGTATTTATATCATTAATTGATTGTCAATGTTTTTATTTTATTTTTCTAATGAGTGGATTTATTTTATTAAATATTTTGTACATCTATTATAGGGTCATTTGATTGAACATTTTGTGGAAAACTAGAAGGGGGGTTGAATAGTTTTACGTCTTTTTACTTCGTTATAAAAGTTAGTTTTAAAGTTTTGCTTAGCTTTTAAAAAATTTAGATTCGATAATATGTGATCTCAAGTCTTGTACAATATAAACAATTAATACTACACAATATATTATAATGATAAGTAATGAAATAAGCAAGATATGGAAAGATCGAACCGGGAGACAAGAGATTTATAGTGGTTCGGCTACAAGGACACCTTCCTTGCCCTACTCCACTCCCCGAGCACCTAACTCGAGAGTTTTCTGCACTATATCAACAAGCTCCCTTATGGCAGAGAAAACCGTACACACCAATATACACACCAATCTACACACCAATCTACACACCAATCAACTTCGTCACACCTAAGTCACAACTTCTACACAACTTCTTCAAATCTATCTACTTCACAACTAACTCCTCCACACCTATCTTCTTCACACCAATCTAGTTCCTAACTTATCTTCTTCACAACAAGCTACTAACTAATCACACAATCAATATCTAACACAACTATCTACAATCAAATATTCACAACAATCTTCACAAAGAATAATGTAAATGATCTTTGATGATACACTAACAACTTGGATGTGGAGATCACAACAAGTTGTAATACTTCTTGTCTTGAGGGATAGAAGTATTCTTCTCTTGCACTTGAGAGGATGAAGGTTGGATCACTTTGAAACAAAGAATTTATAAACTTATGATCAAAGGATAAAAGGATGGAGATTTGGATCTAGATCAGAATGTTTAGTAGTGCAAAAGGTGAGAAAAAATCCAGGTTTAAGGTGGTATTTATAGGCAAAAGAATCTGACAGAGGAGCGTGGCCGGTCCCCGTAATTCATGGCCGACCCCCTTAAAATTAAGGGGACCGCCCTTTATAATTAAGGGGGCCGCCCAGCTGAAACGGCCAGATTCTTTGTCTTTTAGTGGGGAAAGTTTATTTGGTGAAAAACTAACTGTTTTTGGTTAAAAATTTGAATTCATATATTTAGTATGAATAAAACATTTTTCTTTATTACCAAAATTATTTTTCAAAAATATATAATATGTTTATATAATTAAATAAACTTTGCATTAGTTAATTAAATACCCCTTTGATCATAAATTGCAATAAACACTTTGTTTATTCATACCTTAAGTGATTTGGATGTAAAGAGAAATATTAATAACTAAATACTTGTTTATGTCACAAGTTATAGTTCTATGAGTTTATATTTTGTGATAATCAAAACATAGAGATATTGATAACATGTTAATAATGTTTTTAGGCATTAATTTATGTCAACAATCTCCCCCTTTTTGATTATTACAAAACCTTAAACTCAATATAAGTATAACTTGTTTTTAGACAAGTATTATAGAGTTTACATTTCTCTTCTCCCCCTTTTTGTAAAATCAAAAAGGTTAAGCCGAGTAAGCTTCGCGAGGGAAGTTTAAACGGGTAGAATGCTCCCCCTTGATGTATGCTCCCCCTCATTTGAGAGCACCAAGGGAACGAAATATGGAGATCATTGCTACAAAAATATTTGAATAGAGCAAGATACACATATATGTAGGGCAACAATTATGCAATTAAACAAAGATTCATTCAAGCATTATAAAAAGCATTACAACATTCAATATGCTTGAAGCATATTGGAAAGAAAAAAAATAACACAAAAGAAGAGACATAGTCCTATATTGCCTAAGAGAGCACTTGCACTTGCTTGCAACCCATGGTTGATTGTTTTATTTGCTTGAAGGGAAACATAAGCATAAAGCTTAGATGTTTGATTGAGATGGATATGGGGTGGAGTATGGAGCGGAAGAGGTGGATCTCACGATGTTGTATCGTGTTAATGGTGGTATTGGATGATTACGAGTGAGAAGATATTCAATCCAAGAAATATCTTCACTCAAGTAGAGGATTTGTTTTTGAAGGAATATGCAACAAGGGCAAAAGTGAGTGTGGTTAGCAACTTGATCCAAGTTGAGAGAGTGGGGAAGGCAATTAGCATAGGGTGATGATGGGGGTTGCCCTTTGTTGCGTTGTGCAAGATGCATAGCAAGGAGATCACTAAGATCATGGATTTGGTTAATTTCATCACGGAATTTTTTTTTTTCCGTGGCAATGTGGAGGGGATCATAGGTTTGATATGGAAGAGTTGGGTTTGTGTAGTTGGAATTGTAGTTTGATGGTTGATCAAACTTGTATGGATCATTATAAGTGGTTGGAGGTTGGGATGTGTAGTTTGGTTTGAAGGAAGATGTTTGACCAATGTTGTATGGTTTGTAGAGAGGATCAAATGAATGACCTTGTTGGTTTGATGCAAAGTTTGGGAAGTAAGAAGTTGGGGGTGTGGAATGACTTCCAACTTCATTAATGGTGTTGGATTTGTTTCGAGGGCTTTTTCTTCGCCAAACGGGTTTTTCCGTCATCCTTGCTAGCCTTGAGGCTTTTGATTTTGGTTTGTTTGGAGAGTTCATGATGGAATGAGTGGAGAGTTTTGAGGATTGGGGATATTTATAGTGTAGGATTTGTGTGTTTAAGGATGGATAAGGTTTGTTTGGAGGATTAGGACAAAATGTGTTGGTGAAAAATGGGAAATGTAGGTTGAAGTGGGCTAAAAAGCAGAAAAGATTCTGTAAACCCGTCCATCAGATGGCCGGTCCCCTTAATTAGGGGGCGGTCCCCTTAAAATTAAGGGGGCCGCCTTACATAATTAAGGGGGCCGCCCATCTGGTGATTTCCAGATTGCCAGAATTGGGTTTTTGGCAGAAAATTTGCAGAAAGGTTGTGTTTTTGGACTTGGATTCAAGCAAGTTCAATTCCTTTAGGCAATATAGCATCTAATCTAATCATTAAATATCATGCAAAAACACATAGGCACAAGAGCAAATAAACAACACATAATAAGCAATAGGAGGTAAGTAAAAGCAAGCACACGTAAGCTTCCTAAGGCACCTATCTTAGATTAAAGGCAAGGGCAATTAGTGAGTGAAAGACTAATGATGGATCAAGATGACACCATTACTAGTGAATTTGTCCTAGTGAGTGTCTATATGCAACAAATGTGGAATTGTGATTGTTTCGACACCTAGAAGCAAAAAGAAGTAACGATCCTAAGAAACAATCCAAATGATCTCCTTGATTCAATTTTTGCTCGATCATGAATGTCAAAGACATATATTAGATTATATACCTTGACAATTTATGTGAGAGTTTATGCATGATTTTGAAATACAATGTTTTTAGAATTAGTCAACAATGCAAGGAAAATGATTTTCATGTGATTCCTAGATTGTGAGAATAAAGATTAGAGAAAATTGATTGAGTTTTAAAAAAAAATTATGCAAAGAAAATAAATCTTCTCAATCTTTAGTTTTGTGCGAAATAGATTCCTAGACTCAGAGAAGATGGAATGAAAGAAAAATAAATTTTCATGCAAGTATAAATTAGAATTAGTTCAATGTAATTTAGTCAACTTGTTCCATCATTCCTAATCCTAAACGCAAGTGGTTGAATAATTCACGCTTAAGGGGTTTTGTGAATATATCCGCAATATTGTCTTCCGATGCAACCTTTTCTATAGATATATTTCCTTTTTGTACATTGTAGAAAACTAGAAGGGGGGGTTGAATAGTTTTGCGTCTTTTTCGTTTTAATAAAAGTTTACTTTCAAGTAGTAAATGGTAGTTTGTAAAAACCCTTTGAAGCTTAAAGTATAGATACAAGTTAATTCACATATGTCACATAAATACTTATTATATAAAGAGTTAAATAGAAATTAGAATTTCATATATCTCATTTAAATATAAGTTTGTATTTATATATGTATATGTGTTTTAATGATTGTGTATACTTTAATTTACTAATGTATAATTTATGTTTTGAATGAAACCTAGTTTGATCTTTATGTGAAATCAATATATTCACAACACACAAGCAATTGTAACTATGAATGATATGCAAGTAAGTTATAAATCAAAGAGTGAGAGATGGAAAGATCAAACCGAGAGACAAAGGATTTATAGTGGTTCGGCTACAAGGACATCTTCCTTGCCCTACTCCACTCCCCAAGTCACCTACTCGAGAGTTTTCTTCACTAGTTCAAAAACCTCCTTTATGGCGGAGAAAACCTTACACACCAATTAGCACACCACAACGATATCACACCACAATCACAACTTCAACACAACTTCTTCACACCAATCTTCTTCACACCTAACTTCTACACACCAATCTTCTACACTACAAATATCTTCACAACTTTCTACTTTGCTCATAGCTTCTTCACAACTTAATACTTCCTAACTCTTTTTCTTCACGCCACTTCTTTCTTCACACCTTCACTACTAAGTCCTATCCACTACTTCAAGATATGTACTACTTCACAACTTCTAGGCTTCAAGATCTTTTCAACTTTAAAGCTTCAACTTCTTTGTCTTCACAACTAACTCCACTTCAATATGCTATTACGACTTATATCTTCTAACACTAATCCTATCCACCTCCGCTTCTTCACTCCTAGTACTACTTCACAACTTCAATGGATCTAGATCTAATATCTAAATCTATCTAACCAATGTATACACAATGTTCACAAAGAAATAAATGATATACAATATAAACTAAACAAACAACTTAGATAGCAAGATGATACTAAGTTGTAATACTTCTAGTAGAAGTATTCTTCTCTTTGCACTTGGGTGTTGAGGCTTGAATCACTTTGAAACAAAGATCAAAGTATATAAGATCAAAGTATATAAGATCAAAGGATTTTTAGAAGATGTAAGGAATGTTTAGATCAGAAAGTTTTAGTGCAAAAAGGTGAGGAAAAAATCCAGGTTTAAGGTGGTATTTATAGGCAACAGAATCTGACAGAGGAGCGTGGCCGGCCCCCTTAAAATTAAGGGGACCGCCCTTTATAATTAAGGGGGCCGCCCAGCTGAAACGGCCAGATTCTTTGTCTTTTAGTGGGGAAAGTTTATTTGGTGAAAAACTAACTGATTTTGGTTAAAAATTTGAATTCATATATTTAGTATGAATAAAACATTTTTCTTTATTACCAAAAGTGTTTTTCAAAAATATATAATATGTTTATATAATTAAGTAAACTTTGTAATACTTAATTAAACTTTCCTTTGATCTTATAATGCTTTAATCACTATGTTCATTCATACCTTAAGTGATTAGATGGTGAAAGTGATTATTAACTACTAAATACTTGTTTACGTCATTATCTTAGATTTAATGTGTTTTCATTTTGTGATCATCAAAACATAGAGATATCGAAAGATATGAATAACATTTTTAGTCGTTTATTTATATCAACAATCTCCCCCTTTTTGATGATTACAAAACCTAAACTCATTAAATCTAAAAATTAATTTTTAGACAAGTATTAAGTGAGTTTACATTCACTTCTCCCCCTTTTTGTAGAATCAAAAAGGTTTAAGCCAATAAGATAAAAACTCCCCCTTGATGTATGCTCCCCCTCGTTTGAGAGCACCAAGGGTTCGAGAAGTGGGGTTCTTGCAAGAAAAATATTAGAAGCACAAGCATGGCACAAGCAAACACATATGGCATAGTACTAACTAATAATGAGCATGGCAAAAGAGAATTAGAAACATATATTAAATCGTTCATTAAAAGAAAATGATTATGTCAACCCATAATCATTGTTACATAGGCTACAAAGATGAAATTCTAAGCTAAGTAGAATGTCCTAATGTGCCAACAAGAAGTGTCACCAAACTCTTTTGAATCCCAAAATGGTTGAGGAGATTTATTTGAAAATGAGAAACATAAGCATGTAAAATGCTTGATGGTTTAGTGGAGGTAAACATTTGGTTGCATGGATGTTGTTGGGTTTGGAGATGTGGAGCTTGTAGGTGGTGAAATTGAAGATGGGTTTGTTGATTGAGGGTTTTGATGTTGTTCAAGTGATGGTGTTTGTTGAGATCTAGTAAGAAGATACTCAATCCAAGTAAAGTGCTCATTTAATGCAATGGTTTGTTGTTGGAGGAAGATGCAACAAGGGCAATTGTTAACATGCTTCTCAAGTTGGTTTTTGTTATGTGGTGATGATGGTGAGCTTGATTGTGGTGGATCCAAATTGCGTTGAGCAAGATGTAATGCCAAAAGAGTACTAAGCTCATGTGCCTCTTTTAGCTCCTCAACGAACTTCAAGTGTTCGGAGGAAGGTGATGGTGGTGGAGCTTGATAGTTGTCATGGGTGAAAGTTTGAACATGCAACATGGGAGAGGCATGTGAAGTTGTAGGATGTGGTGGTGGTACTCTTGGTGGTGGAGACATGATTGAGCTTGGGTAATGATGAAAGCATGATATAGGTGGAAGAGGTTCTTCATGGGATGATGGTGTTTTGGTTGAATGAGCAACATGTGAGGTGTTGATTGAGAGATTGGGATTGTTGTTTTAGGATTGAGCATGCTCATCAAAAGAAGAAGCATTAATGAGAGCATGATTGGATGATAGGTTGTGAGATGAGTCAATGTTGTGGGTTTGGGGTTTAGTAGTTGGTTGACTTGGAACAACATCACTTGAGTTATGACAAGAATCAAGTTTCCTCCTCCAAACGGGTTTGACGGAGATCCTTGCGGTTTTTGAAATCTTAGGTTTTTGGTTGTTGGGAGATGACATGTTTGGGTGTGATGGCATTAATGATGGGGAGAGTGTATTTATAGTGAATGAGAAATGTGGTTTAGGAAGGTAAATTTTGAGGGATAATATGGGACAAAATATGTTTGTGAATTTTGGGAAGTATAGGCTGAAATGGGTCAAAAAGTGATAAAGAAAACAGTATCCTCGACCATCAGATAGCCGGTCCCCTTAATTAGGGGCCGGTCCCCTTAAACATTAAGGGGGCCGCCTTATATAATTAAGGGGGCCGCCCATCTGGTGATTCCCAGAATGCCAGAAATGGATTTTTGGCAGAAAATTTTCAAAAAGGTTGTGTTTTTGGATTTGGATTCAAGTAAGTTTAACTTTTTGAGGCAATATAGGGCATACTATTCATGAATGTAGAGAGTGATATAGAAATAATAGAAACAAGTACCAAATTTCTAATGATCATGCAATCTATTTACTTAACAATTAAGATATCCAATTAAGGAGGCAATAAAGTAAATAGGCTAAATAAGCAACTATATGAAAATGATAACACTTAGCCTAGAGCAACCATGTTGATGATTGTTAACAAGCAACACATAGGTGGATATCATTATATGGACTTCAAGACTTGTTACTAACAAGTTCCATATGGGCAAGTCATGATTCTCATGAAATGATTTGATTAAATTGTGAATGTTATTTCCAATAGAGGAGTATGATACATGTGAGAAGGTTAAATATGTTTTAAGCAAAACGTTTTTAGTTTTATTCAACAATGTTTTGAAGTAACTTCAAGTGTGTATTATAATAACCAAAAAAAAATTTAATCTTGTTTTTGATTAAAATAATGGTTATAAAGAAGTTTTAATTAAGTAACTAAATACTTCATTTCAAAAAGAGAAGAGTATTAAACATAATGTTTTGATCATAATAATCAAGAAGTTGCAAATGAAGGATTTGAAATGGAAGCTTGTCATTTTTAAGAGAATCAATTAAGCCCATTGTCACATATAATCATCTTTAATGACACCTAACGAAATTAAAGTGAAATGATAGATACTTATGATCTAAATGCAATGGGACAGAAAGAAGCAAGGTAAATAGTTCATGAATACAAGATAGACATATGTATATATGTATACAAGGAACATCATAATATCAAGTAGCAAACAAATATCAATTATAATGCATCTATTGAAGCAACTAGTAAGATCATATAGCTTAAGTGGAAGGGTTCTACTATAGATCATAGAATATTTAAGAAAAGTGATACTAGACTAAACAACAAGAAGATTAATAATGCTAATATCATGTAAGCATATATTAGTGTTAATAATCTAAAAGCATGGCAACATATCAGTTAAGTTTTATTCATAAACTAATTAAAACATTCTTAAAGTATAATATAACATTGACAAGTTTTAGAAAAGAAAAACTTATCTCAGGTCCAGCTTTTCAAAAAGGATGGGCATGATGGTGAAAGAAGAAATAAAGGAGGCTTCATCATGAAAATGTACCCGATACACCATGATACCAATACTCCGAGAGTGAAGAACAAAATGCCGACACATGAATAAATCCGCAACAACGTCATAGGCGAAACAATTGTAGAGCGTGAAACAATAAGGTGGAGACCAATAACCATCAAAGGTAATAGAGCGAGAAGAGTAGATCAAACCGTAATAGGATCTTCATTCATAAATTACCTAAACAAGATAAACAGCTTGGTACCCAGATTCTTATGGGTCCTAGTTGGTTAGATGACACCATCCATTGCATTTGAATGCACATGATGTGGATGTCGTCGATAAGTACAAGAATTCATCAACATTTTGTTTTAATTAACAAACAATGACTTTCTTGACTAGAATAAAAGGTAATGAATATTAATAGCATTAGTTCTAAATTTACTCACTAGATTTAACAAATTTTATTTGTTTTAATTCATTTGTTGAAGAATCATTTATGATAAATCCTAACCCGGTTTTATCATAGAATGGCTTTTGAATGTTGAGAAGATATTTTAAAGATTTAGAGCTATTTTCGAATTTTGCCAATGTTTTTGCTTTTTCATTTTCCATTTTAATTTCATATTTGTAGTCTCGACATTTTTTACATACAAGATCAATTTCAATATTACTTTTAAGTCTATACATTTTATCTTCTAAAATGATTTATTTTTCAAAGTTGTTTTCAGCGGATGTTGAAAATTCGTTCTTAAAAATAATTTTTGAGTCAATGTTGCAAAAATGTTTGAAGTTGTTTTCCATTTTTAAGAATTCTAATATAAATTGATCATAACAAAAATGTTCAGTTTTGAATTGTACCTTCTTTGTAGTTGTACATTCCTCACATGCAATACGGTGATCAATTTCATTTTCCATGTCGCTCCATGTTTTGTTTGTAGTTTTACTTGGATCTAGGAACATATAGTTCTTGCCGTCAATACTTGTGTTCTCATTTGTTTGAATAATCTCATGAGCCGTATTATCATTGTCTTCTTTGCACTTGTTGCACCATGATTTATTCACGCTCTTTCTTTGGATTTGACTCATGTATTCTTCGTTGTATATACCTTCAATGATCACACTTGAACTAGTAGTACATGTATTTACATAAACTAAATATTTATTTACTAAATTTTCTAGATTAACTATTTCTTGTGCAATATCAAGTTTATTATCTTTGGTTTTACATTTCTCTTGGTGAATCTTTAAAAGACATTTCCAAATATCATTTGCCGTTTTACAACGAAATAATCTTTCATATTTAACTTTTGGTAGAGTTTTGAAAATAAGTAATTTGGCTTTAGTGTTTTTATCAATATTAGTTTGAGGATTATAATATTGATTTTCAAATTCTATTTTAGTTGGTTTAAGATCACCAATTGAAATGATATGCCAAAGATCAAGATCTATTGATTTCACATAGTTTTCAAATTTGTTTTTCGATTCAAGAAAATGATCATTTTCAAATAACGGTGGTTGTTGTGCAAATTTCCCTTCTACATATTTTTCAAATTCCATTGATCGTTGCAAGTTTTAAAATACAATCTATTTTAAAAATCTTGCTAGACCTGGCTCTGATACCAATTGTAGAAAACTAGAAGGGGGGGTTGAAGTAACGATCCTAAGAAACAATCCAAATGATCTCCTTGATTCAATTTTTGCTCGATCATGAATGTCAAAGACATATATTAGATTATATACCTTGACAATTTATGTGAGAGTTTATGCATGATTTTGAAATACAATGTTTTGAGAATTAGTCAACAATGCAAGGAAAATGATTTTCATGTGATTCCTAGATTGTGAGAATAAAGATTAGAGAAAATGATTGAGTTTTAAAAAAAATTATGCACAGAAAATAAATCTTCTCAATCTTTAGTTTTGTGCGAAATAGATTCCTAGACTCAGAGAAGATGGAATGAAAGAAAAATAAATTTTCATGCAAGTATAAATTAGAATTAGTTCAATGTAATTTAGTCAACTTGTTCCATCATTCCTAATCCTAAACGCAAGTGGTTGAATAATTCACGCTTAAGGGGTTTTGTGAATATATCCGCAATATTGTCTTCCAATGCAACCTTTTCTATAGATATATTTCCTTTTTGTACATTGTAGAAAACTAGAAGGGGGGGTTGAATAGTTTTGCGTCTTTTTCGTTTTAATAAAAGTTTACTTTCAAGTAGTAAATGGTAGTTTGTAAAAACCCTTTGAAGCTTAAAGTATAGATACAAGTTAATTCACATATGTCACATAAATACTTATTATATAAAGAGTTAAATAGAAATTAGAATTTCATATATCTAATTTAAATATAAGTTTGTATTTATATATGTATATGTGTTTTAATGATTGTGTATACTTTAATTTACTAATGTATAATTTATGTTTTGAATGGAACCTAGTTTGATCTTTATGTGAAATCAATATATGCACAACACACAAGCAATTGTAACTATGAATGATATGCAAGTAAGTTATAAATCAAAGAGTGAGAGATGGAAAGATCAAACCGAGAGACAAAGGATTTATAATGGTTCGGCTACAAGGACACCTTCCTTGCCCTACTCCACTCCCCGAGTCACCTACTCGAGAGTTTTATTCACTAGTTCAAAAACCTCCTTTATGGCGGAGAAAACCTTACACACCAATTAGCACACCACAACGATATCACACCACAATCACAACTTCAACACAACTTCTTCACACCAATCTTCTTCACACCTAACTTCTACACACCAATCTTCTACACTACAAATATCTTCACAACTTTCTACTTTGCTCCTAGCTTCTTCACAACTTAATACTTCCTAACTCTTTTTCTTCACGCCACTTGTTTCTTCACACCTTCACTACTAAGTCCTATCCACTACTTCAAGATATGTACTACTTCACAACTTCTAGGCTTCAAGATCTTTTCAACTTTAAAGCTTCAACTTCTTTGTCTTCACAACTAACTCCACTTCAATATGCTATTACGACTTATATCTTCTAACACTAATCCTATCCACCTCCGCTTCTTCACTCCTAGTACTACTTCACACCTTCAATGGATCTAGATCTAATATCTAAATCTATCTAACCAATGTATACACAATGTTCACAAAGAAATAAATGATATACAATATAAACTAAACAAACAACTTAGATAGCAAGATGATACTAAGTTGTAATACTTCTAGTAGAAGTAATCTTCTCTTTGCACTTGGGTGTTGAGGCTTGAATCACTTTGAAACAAAGATCAAAGTATATAAGATCAAAGGATTTTTAGAAGATGTAAGGAATGTTTAGATCAGAAAGTTTTAGTGCAAAAAGGTGAGGAGAAAATCCAGGTTTAAGGTGGTATTTATAGGCAACAGAATCTGACAGAGGAGCGTGGCCGGTCCCCTTAAATCATGGCCGGCCCCCTTAAAATTAAGGGGACCGCCCTTTATAATTAAGGGGGCCGCCCAGCTGAAACGGCCAGATTCTTTGTCTTTTAGTGGGGAAAGTTTATTTGGTGAAAAACTAACTGATTTTGGTTAAAAATTTGAATTCATATATTTAGTATGAATAAAACATTTTTCTTTATTACCAAAAATGTTTTTCAAAAATATATAATATGTTTATATAATTAAGTAAACTTTGTAATACTTAATTAAACTTTCCTTTGATCTTATAATGCTTTAATCACTATGTTCATTCATACCTTAAGTGATTAGATGGTGAAAGTGATTATTAACTACTAAATACTTGTTTACGTCATTATCTTAGATTTAATGTGTTTTCATTTTGTGATCATAAAAACATAGAGATATCGAAAGATATGAATAACGTTTTTAGTCGTTTATTTATATCAACATACATTATCCCTAAGAAAGTGGTGACGTATTTCTATGTGTTTAGTCCTAGAGTGTTGCACCGGATTTTTGCTTAAATCTATCGCACCTTTGTTATCGCACATAATGGGGACATTTTCTAACCTAATGCCATAGTCTACGAGAGCTTGTTTCATCCATAGTGCTTGTTGACATGCCTTTCCGGCGCTTACATATTCGGCTTCGGTGGTAGAGATAGCAAGAGCGGTTTGCTTTTTCGAAAACCAAGACGTTAGACAACATACCATAAATGTGCAAATATCGCTAGTACTCTTTCTATCTACGTAGTCTCCCGCATGATCCGAATCCGCATAGACAATGGTTTGTATGCCGGATTCCTTAGGATACCATAATCCTAAGTGTATAGTGCCTTTAACGTATCGGAAGATACGCTTAACCGCTTCTAGGTGAGAGGTTTTGGGATCCTCTTGAAAACGGGCACAAAGGCAGACACTAAACATGATATCGGGTCTACTTGCCGTCAAGTATAGTAAACTACCTATCATTCCTCTATACTTGGTGTTATCTACGGACTCACCTTCATCATCCTTTGTGAGCTTTACCTCCGTAGACATGGGTGTTTTCATGGGTTTTGAGTCTTCTAGGCCAAATTTCTTAAGCATTTCCTTAATGTACTTAGATTGGTTAAAGAATATTCCATCTTCTAATTGTTTTATTTGTAGTCCTAAGAAAAAGTTAAGTTCACCCATCATACTCATCTCAAACTCATCATGCATGATTTTGGAAAATTCATCACACATGTCTTGACAAGTCGATCCAAATATAATGTCATCAACATATATTTGAACAATGATGAGATTTGGGTCTTTCCTTTTAGTGAAAAGAGTGTTATCTACCGTTCCCATGGAATAATCATGTTTAATAAGAAAAGCTTTTAATCGATCATACCAAGCTTTGGGAGCTTGTTTGAGTCCATACAAAGCTTTCTTTAACTTATAAACATAATCAGGTTTTGCGAAGTCAATGAATCCTGGAGGTTGTGCCACATATACCTCCTCATTGATAAAACCGTTAAGGAATGCACTTTTCACATCCATTTTAAATAACTTAAAATCTAGGGCGCAAGCATAGGCAAGTAATATCCTAATTGATTCTAGTCTAGCTACGGGGGCATAAGTTTCATCATAATCAATTCATTCTTGTTGATTATAACCTTGGGCAACTAACCTAGCTTTATTCCTAGTAACTATTCCATTCTCGTCTAACTTATTCCTATATACCCATTTGGTTCCTATGATGGTCATATCCTTTGGATTTGGGACTAGTTCCCAAACATCATTTGCCTTAAATTGATTTAATTCTTCTTGCATAGCTATAATCCAACTTTCATCCTTTAAAGCCTCACTAATATTCTTAGGTTCTATTGCTGAGAGGAAACAAAAGAAGTTGTTTTTATCTTGGGCTTGTGACCTAATGGTTCTTTGGTTAAGATGTCCTATTATATTATCTAATGGATGTGATCTAGATTCTTTAATATTAACAGTTTCGTTATGTTCTAAGTGGATGTCATCATTATCATTTCCTATGGGTTTTGTTTTACTAACCTCAATAGCTTCATCTTCGACTAAATCATCATCTTCTAAAGGTAGCGTTTTAGGAGGTGGTGGTGTTTCATCAAATGTTACATTTAGTGATTCCTCTACTTTCATGGAGTGTTTGTTAAGTATTATATATGCTTTACTATTTTGTGAGTATCCTAAAAATATTCCTTCATATGATTTTGGATCAAACTTAGTGAGGTAGTCCTTAGTGTTTAAAATATAGCATTTACTTCCAAATACCCTAAAGTAGCTTAAGTTTGGTTTTCTATCTCTTAATAACTCATAAGGAGTTTTTCCTAGAATTCTTCTAATTGATACCCTATTTAAAATATAAGTCGATGTATCTACGGCGTGACACCAAAATTTTTGTGGAATGGATTGTTCATTTAACATAGTTCTACTCATTTCTTGTAGTGACCTATTTTTTCTTTCTACTACCCCATTTGATTGAGGAGTACGAGGAGCGGAGAAATTGTGAGATATTCCATTTAACTCACAATATTTTCCGAATTGTATTTCGTTATCAAATTCCCTACCATGGTCCGTCCTAATGGCAACTATTGAGCATCCTAATTTATTTTGAATCATTTTACTAAATATTTCGAATTTTTCAAAGGCTTGGGTTTTGTCACTTAAAAACCTAGTCCACGTGTATCGTGAGTAGTCATCTACTATTACTAAGGTATATTTGTTTCCTCCATAGCTCCGCACAGCGGATGGACCAAAAAGATCCATATGTAATAATTCTAGGCACCTAGTAGTGGATACTATATTCTTAGCTTTGTGACTAGCATGAGCTTGTTTTCCAATTTTGCATGCATCACAAAAATGCTTGTCATATTTTAGATTAGGCAAGTTTCTAACTAATTCCTTAGAGGCCAAAGATTGTATTTGTTGCATGTTAGCATGTCCTAATCTCCTATGCCACAATGTAGAGTTTTCATCTAGGGTCGTTAGGCATATCCTATCTTCAGGTTTGTTTCTTAGTTTCATAACATATACTCCTCCTTTCCTAATACCTCTACCTATAATTTTTCCATTCTTAACTATTTCGCTATCTTCTTCGGAAAAGATAACTCTACATTTATTATCGCATATTTGGCCTACACTAAGTAAGTTATATGTTAAATTATTTACATGTTCAACATTTTCAATAGTAAGTGAGTCTTGAGAAATCGTACCTTTGCCAATAATTTTTCCACGCAAGTCACTACCGAAAATAACGTTACCTCCATTGTATGCTTTGTATGTAGAGAATAGCTTGCGGTTCCCCGTCATGTGCCTCGAACATCCGCTATCTTTGATCCATTCGCCAGGCTCTAAGTCAATTCCAAGGCATATTTCGTCGGTTGCATTTGCCACAAAACACTTTTCTTCTTTTGGTTTTTCCACTTCTTCTTTATCACTATCACTCCATGTTCCACTAACAAATGCGCGTTGATTTTCATAACCCGGCGGCTTTAGACATTCTCCAACGAGATGATTTGGACTTCCACATCCAAAGCACTTTCTTTTCACGTAATTATCACTTCTATTTCTTTGGAACAACTTTCTTTCGTCACGTGGTGATCTAGTGAATCTTCCTTGTCTCTTGAAGAATTTATTGAATTCTCTTACGGCCATCGCATATTCTTCATCTTCACTCTCGTCACTTGAATCATCATCGTCACAAGGTTCCTTTTTGGCTTTTAGGGCAATGGATTTGATTTGTTCTTTCTTGACTTTGACCGTTTCCAAATCTCTTCTTATAATTTCTTCATGGACCTTCAAGTTGCCAATAAGCTCATCTAGTGACAATGTCATCAAATTCTTTGATTCTTCAATAGCCGTGACTTTAGCTCGCCATTTCGGATGTAATGCCCTAAGAAATTTCCTAACACAATTTTTACTAGAAAATGTCTCATCAAGTGCTTTTAAACTTGTGATAATGGTGTTAAATTTAGCAAAAGCATTATTGATTGATTCCTCTTCCGGAATCGTAAATTGTTCATATTGTTGTACAAGAAGATCTATTTTGTTATCTTTAACTTGACTATTACCTTGGTGAGTGATTAGTAAAGAATCCCAAATTTCTTTTGCGGTTTTACACATAAAAATTCTTTCATATTCTTTGCGTGGTAACGCATTATAAATAACCATTTTAGCCTCATTATTTTTTGCTAGTTTCTGTTTCAAATCATCATTCTGTTTTTCAAAAACTACAATTTCATCCATTTTAGTTTCAACATTATATTGAGTAGGAGGAAAATCACCAAAGGTAATAATATGCCAAAGATCAAGATCTTTTGATTTCATATAAGTTTCGAATCTATTTTTCCAATATAAAAATCCATCACTTTCAAATAGTGGTGGTCTTTGCATAGATTGCCCTTCTAAATATTTTTTAGATTCCATAGATCGTTACAAGTTTTAAAATACAATATATTTTAAAAATCTTGCTAGACGTGGCTCCTGATACCAATTGTGGAAAACTAGAAGGGGGGTTGAATAGTTTTACGTCTTTTTACTTCGTTATAAAAGTTAGTTTTAAAGTTTTGCTTAGCTTTTAAAAAATTTAGATTCGATAATATGTGATCTCAGGTCTTGTACAATATAAACAATTAATACTACACAATATATTATAATGATAAGTAATGAAATAAGCAAGAGATGGAAAGATCGAACCGGGAGACAAGAGATTAATAGTGGTTCGGCTACAAGGACACCTTCCTTGCCCTACTCCACTCCCCGAGCACCTAACTCGAGAGTTTTCTTCACTATATCAACAAGCTCCCTTATGGCGGAGAAAACCGTACACACCAATCTACACACCAATCAACTTCGTCACACCTAAGTCACAACTTCTACACAACTTCTTCAAATCTATCTACTTCACAACTAACTCCTCCACACCTATCTTCTTCACCCCAATCTAGTTCCTAACTTATCTTTTTCACAACAAGCTACTAACTAATCACACAATCAATATCTAACACAACTATCTACAATCAAATATTCACAACAATCTTCACAAAGAATAATGTAAATGATCTTTGATGATACACTAACAACTTTGATGTGGAGATCACAACAAGTTGTAATACTTCTTGTCTTGAGGGATAGAAGTATTCTTCTCTTGCACTTGAGAGGATGAAGGTTGGATCACTTTGAAACAAAGAATTTATAAACTTATGATCAAAGGATAAAAGGATGGAGATTTGGATCTAGATCAGAAAGTTTAGTAGTGCAAAAGGTGAGAAAAAAATCCAGGTTTAAGGTGGTATTTATAGACAAAAGAATCTGACAGAGGAGCGTGGCCGGTCCCCTTAATTCATGGCCGGCCCCCTTAAAATTAAGGGGACCGCCCTTTATAATTAAGGGGGCCGCCCAACTGAAACGGCCAGATTCTTTGTCTTTTAGTGGGGAAAGTTTATTTGGTGAAAAACTAACTGTTTTTGGTTAAAAATTTGAATTCATATATTTAGTATGAATAAAACATTTTTCTTTATTACCAAAAGTATTTTTCAAAAATATATAATATGTTTATATAATTAAATAAACTTTGCATTAGTTAATTAAATACCCCTTTGATCATAAATTGCACTAAACACTTTGTTTATTCATACCTTAAGTGATTTGGATGTAAAGAGAAATATTAATAACTAAATACTTGTTTATGTCACAAGTTATAGTTCTATGAGTTTATATTTTGTGATAATCAAAACATAGAGATATTGATAACATGTTAATAATGTTTTTAGGCATTAATTTATGTCAACACATTTTTTTCAGTGGGTGTGATATGAAACTATAAATAAAGAATGTATTATGGAGTCAATCTATGGATATGTCGCATGGTCACTTTATATGTTATACACACATAAAACTTAAACGATAGCAATATTAGACTTAATAAATACTATGTTATAAATATATTGAGACACATGCGTTTATTTTGCTGATGAATTAGATCTCTAAAGAATAGTGTTTTCTGATGATATAACTTATTAACAATTTAGATTTCTAATGAATTCAAATTGTACGTATCAAGTTATGACTTCAAATTTTATATGGAAGTGGCCTATGTTACAGTATTTATTTTCGTTGGAATTTGTATTCCTTTTATTACAAATTAATATGGTATATATATTAATAATAGGCTTAAATTTTGGTTTTTTGAGTTATTTTAAAATGTCAACATTAATTTTTTGGGTTAATGTGTTGGCCCATTGGGTTGTTGCCAAGTGGATTCCATTAACTGCCTCTTTTTACCTATAAATATAGCATGAAATTAAAGGGTAGTTAAAACTGAATTGTGTAGGTTATCACATAAATATAAAATAAATAATATAAGTTTTATTCTATATTATTTACATTTATTTGATTACATAATTGTCAAGGTATATAATGTGGCGATGATATTTGCTTCACTTATTGTTGAGGCTGGTATTTCCCAGTTTTTTTTTTTTTATCCCGGTGGATTCCTCATATATGTGCATGAAGTGGATGGTTTTGAATTTGAAGTTGTAAAACGTTTTCTAAGTCCTGCAAATGTGAAACTGGTTAAGTTGATAAGAAATTTAAATGTTCCACCGAATATACAAGGTGAGTTTATTCACCTTGATGTGAAACTTAAATGTTTCACCGAACGTCCGGGAATCAATTGTTTCTCTAAGACGTTCATTACATGGCGCTGGTATGTCTTTCATGTTTTATGTATTTTTTTTAACGTTCGTCGTGTTATGGTTTTATTAACGTTTACCGAGAACAGGAGATATCAAAGTCTATACACACGATCGTGACGGAAATAATCAAAACAACAAAATGAAAAGGGAATCTCAATGAAGTTCTCTCGAAGGCAGAAAGTTCAAATATGTGTAAAAAGACAGAAGAATTTCTTATCTATATTCGTAACGAAGAATTTAAAATTCTTGAAGATCTTGTTGAGATTCAAATAGACACATCAGAATATATGAATGTAAAGTTTCAGTTCTCTGAAATATAAAGGATATGTGAAAGATTATTAATGTAACTTTAATTTTATATGTAATAGAATATGGCTGGTCTATTAATGAAATTTGTGTTTTTATTATTATTAAAATGGAAAAATGATAAACAACCACCAAATAGTTCCGTCAGTATCATAGTTAATTCATCAGAATATATGAAGAAATATAAATATGGGTTTTACATAACAATAACTGTTTCTGATATGGAAAGTTTCCGAATAACATAAGCATTTTCTTAAAAATAAATTATTAAACAACCATAAATAACCACAATAACTTTAATCAACTTTTATAATGATTAAAGTCTCACACCATGCACTTGATGAGAAAGTAATTACGTGTATCAGAATCGAGACGACACACATCACATATGAAATACAATCCTTGCAAAGAACAATTAATCAATTATAACATTTAGGAATATAAATAAACTCAACACGCCTAGCCAAACCTTAAATTTTATTAATTCCATTCCAAATCTTGTTACATTTAAGTCATTTATTTAATGAATAAATGTATTAGAGAATATAAACAAACTCAAAAAGCGTGCCCTCAACATTAACTTAACATCTCTAACATTTATCCACAATAGTCAATACTTGTTTTACTTTAAATGGTTCTTAGCGACATGTTGTTTCCAAAAAAGAGAATAAATTCATGGGTTTTGTTAACCACACCCATAAGGTGGTGGTTAAGCATCATGATTTGTGTGAAAATTACATTTAATTAACTCATTATTTCTATATTTATACATATTTATCGATTATAATTATGAAAAGTGTTGTTATACATAGAAAGCTTGAAGTTAATTAAATGCTAAATTTTCATTTATGGAAAGCTTAATCACAACCCATTTGGGATGTGGTTAGCAAAACCCTAAATTTATATATTAATTTTATTTTTACACATATTAATTTTATTTTCACACATTTTAATATATAAAATTATTTTCTCTCTCTGACTTCAAAATCAAATCCAAATCCTAATACAAATTTAATTCCAAATCCAAATCCAAATTCTAAACCCACCAACCAACCAAACGGGCATTTAAATAGTTAAACCAATACAGTATTTGCAATTAATGTCTTCCGGCGTAGGCGTAGTAATGATTATTTTTGTTCGGTTGGAGTGAAATTAATTTAGAAAAACGTGTAAATTGATGGTGGATCTTTTAAAAGGTTATAAAATGGCCACCTCTTACATTGTCATTAATTCTTAAACATTTTCATATTATGAACCTATTCCAATTATGGTTAAAACTTTTAAACTTTATAAATTGTTCATGATAATAAACACTTCTTGGACCTCTCCAAAATCATAGACCTTTTCATGCAACCTAGATATTAAATGGTTCCTCACTGTGGTACACAAAATCTTAGACCTCTTTATAATTTTTTAGACCTATTCTTGAAATACCATAATGGACGCTTTTAGTTATGTAATCTTTGATTCCACCTAAACCAATATTTTCAATTAATATATATATATCTCTTTTTTTTTTTTTTTTTTTTTTTTTTTTTTTTTTTTTTTTTTTTTTTTAACTTATTCGAAATTAATGTCAATACAAAACAAATACTATATCCATTTCCTTCATTATTTATTTATTTTATTTTTTTGAACGGCAAGTTAGTACAGTTACTAAGTTAGTTATCCGATTCTACAAGGTAGTCCCCGCCGCCTCGAATAATAATTAGTGATTCGATTCCACGGTACACCAGAAGGTAGTCCCTGCCAGCCTCAAATCGACGCATCTATGGGGCAGATTCCCACCCTGATGGAAAACCTCCCCGGAGAGACTCGAACTCGAGACCTTTCGCATGTGGTAACAACCTCTCCATGATCACCTTGGTGGCCAACTGAGCTAGCCCAGTTGGTTACTGTAAGATGATATTAAACTAATTAAAATACATCTAGCAAAAAATAATGCATGTCATTGTCTTCTAATATTTTTATGTTATTTTCATTCTTTATGATGCAAATTTAATATGACAAACATAATATATACTACATATAAAGTGTATGGTCAAATCTTGAAAAGTGAAATCTTGAAAGTCAAAGATGAGGAAAATGCATAGTGTAATTAATACTTTTAGGGTTCGTTTTGTTTATAAGTGGGTTTTTATCAGGATTTGGATTTTGTTTAAGATTTGGATTTGGTGTAGGTTTAGGAGAGAGAAATTATATTTATTTTATTAATTTAATAATAAGATTTGATTTTAAAATATTATTTAAAAATAAAATAAGGTATATGTGTGTGAGTGAGAAAGAGTAATATGTTGTAATAAAAGTGTGTGAGAGAGAAAACCCACCATCCCCCTCTACTTTTACTTTTGGTGGGCCCTCTCCACTATTTAAATGCCAAACCCTTAAAACAAACAACAACTTTCACTATCAATATCAAATCCAAATCCAAAACCTAACAACCAAACGGGCCCTTATTAAAACACATCATAACTTAAAAGTACAATAATTTACTCACATTGTACAACCAATTAAGAGCATATATATCAAATTAAAAACAAACAAATAAAACATCCCTTACTAAAAAAGTACAATAAAAGTTTCACAATGTACAATTTAAACAAGCTACAACATACTCTAAAATATAAAATAATTAAACACACTAATTAATATTATTTTTAAAAGACTCTTAAATGAAAAGTATATGTTATTATACATATTATACAATTAATAAAACACACAAAGTTTCATACAAACTAACAAGTTGATGGTACATATGGTTTTAAAAGCTGGACAGGACCAATGGGTTCAACCGGGAACCGGTGTTGCCACCGGTTCGGCTAAGCAATAAAAGCCTTACGAAAAAATATATTTCAAAAGGAAACTATTAATACACATCGAAAACCGGGTTGACCGGGATGCTTCAAATCCGGTGGGTTGACCCGATTTAATTTGACCCGTTTTCAGCCCAACTCGTCAGGTTGACTCGGTTTAAATCGACCCGTTTTTCGACTAGAACGGTTCAATCGGTTGAACCATCGGGGTCGATCCGTGTTTCAAAACATTATGTTTAACCCCCAAATCTTCAAACTTTTATTATTTTTCGTTTATAACCCATAAACTTTTTTTTATTACTAAACGATCTGTCGCTATAAAATCCTGTTGGTATGCATGGGTACTTGTCTATGTAGTAAAATAAAAAAGAATTTGTCATTTTTTTATTATTTTTTTACGATGCAACTTTAGCACTTGTGATAATAAAAAATTATGCAACACCATTCCAAAAGTCATAATCCGTTCCAGGATCAACATTGAAGAAGTGAATAATAATCTTCGAAGACCTACAAGAAAAAGATGGTCCAAAAAAAAAGGAACAAATGTCACTAGCTAAGTCTCATGTCAAGCTCTTCCATTTAAAACTAATGGTAATATGACATGTGAAAGTCATATGACTATATTAATTAGAGCTCGGGTACTATATGAACCAAATAACCATATATGAGGTACTATAGGGTACCAATAATACTTTAGGGTAGTAGGAGTTCCACTTAATCAAATCTTCGCTCTATGTGTGAAAACCCAAAATGTTTCTACTGTTTATGTGTTGTGTATGAAAACATAAAATAGTTGATCTTCGTGTTCATAACAATATCACAATTTATAAACCTTAATCCAAATCCAAAGTTGATCTTCTATTGTTTATGTGTTGTGTATGAAAACATAATTAAAAGTGAATTAGATACTTACCAGAATACCAAATCCTTTATATGACAGCTTAAAACGTCCTTGACTGTCGGTCGCAATATGTGTTATGGTGCCTTCGTTTGACAATTTTAAATTATGAAAGTTTAAAATGCTTCCCATGAAAGTTTACTTCTCAAAAGCGGTAACCAAGCATGAGGTGGTGTGATTTCATTATTTTACTCCTATTTTGGATAAGTATATAATTTAGGGTATAGTTTGATCCCGGTAATTGCAAATGTAGTGTTTTTATGTCGCGAAACTTAAAAGCGGGTAACGTAAAAATATTAAACTCGTAAAAATGTTAAAACTTGTTAAAATAACTACTTTTAATATATTAGTTGAGTCATGGGTTTATCGGAGTGTTTAAACATCGTTAAAACTGAAACTGTGAGTCGAAAACACGTTTGGTCACATCGGTTCTTGATAAAAGTGACGTAAGCTATAAAAATGACACGACAAGTATAAAACTCATTTGTAAACATGAAATATTTTAAAAATTCATAAAATATGTAAATTATCATAGTCTAGGGTTGGTTCACTTTGTTAAAACTTTAAAACGTAAATTTTAAATTGCGTAAAACGTAAAAGGTGCAAGGTTTACTTAAAATTAGAAAAAGTAAATTACGATTTTAAAATAGGATTGTAAGGAAACAAAAATGCATAAGAAGTGTAGATTGAACATAGACTAGTCGCGGTTGAATTAATTGAATGTGTCATGACGTACACGGATAACTTTCGACGAAGTTAATTATTTAAAAAAAATAACAGATAAATAATAAAATATTAAAATTAATGACATGAAATTTTTGAAATGTCACAGTACGTACCCCTTAAGAGAGCGGCGTCCCGGAGCTCAACTCGCTTTATCTCTAGACGGTTAACTTGCGAAAAGATGAGGATACTCGTAAGAAATAAAGTCTAGAATAACTAACGACGCGGTTTGATTCTTGTCGTCTAGAAATATGGTGCAGAGTAAGGTTGACTATATGCGATAAAGATAGAATGAGGATTTGTTTAGTTGTTTTGCTCGATCGTATGAATACTGCTGAATTGTTATACTCACATAAAAATTTTGTGATTCTCGAAGATCAAGTAGAAGATCAATTAGACATAACCCATATATAACTATTCTTAGTATTTGAAAAATCTAAGTCGAACATAGGTAGTCAGACTATGTTTGTTGAGATTCTTGATTTGATGAGACAAAGTAAATATAAGAATGAAACAAAAGGACTGAAAGTGAAAAGTTGGGAAACTTCAAAAAGATGGAGATTTTGGAAGATTCTAGAAGAATATTTAGTTTCCTAATTGTATTATGATTCCTCTTGTAAACCCTAATCCTCTAGTATATAAAGAGGACATAGGGTCATTAGTTTAAAAAGGACGTACAAGATGTAGTCGACTAAAAGGTGTGTGTGTGTGTAACCTAGACGTGAGTTATAAACGTCTAGGGTTAGTGATTTAGTTTAAATAACGTGTTCTACTTGATCAAGGTAGAACATATTAAGTGGTTTGTTAGTTAGTAGTTGTAAGTGAATGATAATGAAAAACCTTGTTCATGATAACGTTAATTCATTGTTTGAATATTCCGCTTTCGTTATTATAGTTTTTTCTAGATCAATGTCTAAACAACATGGAGTCCAAAACGGTCTTAGAACAAATAAAAGATGGCATGCACTAGTTCTATCAAGTGGTATCAGAGCAAGGGGGCTCTCGATCTAGAGATCTACAAGGTTTTTCGAAGAAAAAGAAGAAAATTCGACACTGGTGCATATGTTCGTATTTTTCTGCAGGGCTGTTTTCAAACGACGATATTTCCTTCGTTAACCGTTGGATCGGGCGGAAATTTTTACTGGAGGTTCTCAACATATCAAGGAAGAGTTCCGCGTGAGGGATCTTCGATCTGAGCTCTCAGTAAAAAGTTATAAATTATCGAAGTTTGCTGCTGCAGCAGGTGAATGTTTCGAATTTTTAGGGTTTTCATGATTCAAGTTCTTGAATTTGGTTCTTTTCTTGTTAAATCATTATGGAAGTTGGTTATTTGCTGATTGGTGTCGGTTATACGTGTTTGAAAGTTGGTTTGAACCGGATTTAATTACTTTGTTTATGGAGATTACTTGTTCAAGTACCTGATGGTGTTTAGGGTTTTTCAAAACTCTAGATTGGTATCTCTTGGTTCAAATTCTTTGGCTATTGTTACTAATCAGTATGTTCAAGCTACAAGTTGGTATATATTTGAAGTTAATTCAAAGTACTTCTCCAAAGTACTTCTGCTGAATCAAAGTACTTCTCCAAAGTACTTCTGCTGATTCAAAGTACTTCTATTTACCAAAGTACTGCTCCGTTCAACAACGTACTGCTCCAAGGAAATATTTGTTCAAAGCACTTCTGTTCGATTCAACGTACTGCTTGGTGAATGTTCAACGTACTGCTTTGTCCAAGGTGCTGCTCGTATATATTTCAAAGTACTGCTAGCTATTTGAAAGTACTGCTAGTTTTATGAAAGTACTGTCGTTGAATTTTGACTCTACTGCTACGACTATGTTTAACCTACTGCTGCATTTAGATGATTTATGAAGACAATGCATGATTTACAAGCAGTGAGGGGAAGTCGCGATGAGTTTGATTGATGTTAGATTACACACACAGGTTGTTAGTTTCACACACACAAGAAGTTTAGTTTATGTTCTTAAAGGATTCAAAAGGCTCGTCATTTGGTTTCTTATGGATTAATTGATTACGAAGAAGGCTGAATATCATTTATTTGATGTTGTAGTTGAGTTTCACAGGTTTGTGTTCTTATCATATAGCTTGATGAATCTAGCAATGTGTGATTTTTCTTATGATGCTCTATGCACACATTGGCTATCACTTAAAGGAGTTACATTGTAGTTCTCAGTGTCTCATATTAGTTGAGGATTTTGTCAAGGGATTGCGGTCTACTTATATTTAAGGTTCGGTATAAGTATAGAGTTCCGTGGATAGTACAAGATTTAAGACACAAGTTTGGGAAATTCTACTTCTTCATCAAATTCGTTATACTCGGTTTTCTTCATTAGTGATCATTACAAGGAGCTTACAGATTTGAAGAATCATGAAGATGATTAGCACATTGATTTTAGGGGAAGTATCTTCGTATGTGTTTTAATCATTTGATGTACATGCACCACTCAAGGGGAAGTTTCTATTGCTTATATGTTCCCTATTTGTTGATAACAAAAAAGGGAAGAGATGTTAGAAGAAATCTTGGAGTGGCATAGCATAACTTAAGGGGAAGACAAGATTGTTTCATTCATGGTGAGATTTATTTATCTCAACTTCTCTACTTCGTCTAGGGAAGTTCGTACATGACTTTGTTTATTTTGTCATCATCAAATAGGGGAAGAATTGAAGCCTTTATGTGTAAGATATAGAGTGTCGAAAACTGCTGCAGAGAAAAAGTTTTTACTGTTGTCGAAGAAAGCATGTTTGAAAAAGGAACGATTTGTTTTTAAAGGTATATTTAAGTTATCGTTTTTAATGGCTTCGTGTATATTGCTGCTGTAGCATGAATTCAACTTGGAGACAAAGACTGACTTGCTGCGGTTAAGTATTTTATTGTCGACATGAGCATGGGATATGGTACGATAGTTTATGATTTACAATTGGCTCAATAAAGTAAAATATTAAGTTGATAGATCTGGTTTGTATGCACATGTGAAGATATCAATTTGCATAGGTCGGTCATAGGATATATTGTTTGGTCAAATATGGGGTAAAGGTTGCGTTATTAATTTTGTTTGTCAAGTCTTGCACATGGTTGACCTCGTACTTGGTGATTGATCGAGCTAAGGTGATTTGTCATTTTCTGCATATGATGATTGGTTTTGATCATGATTTGGGTTACGAGAAAAGGGATTAAATACAAGCTTTGATATTCTTGTCGTCTACTGTTTTTATAAAGTGGATAAGAAAGCATATGGTTGTATGTGATGAGCAGATAAATTGAATAAATGGGTCGGTGGATTTTCAATGTTAGTTTGCAATTGTCGTGTATTGGCAAGAGGTAATCAAAGAATCATGTGGGTCGAATATTTAAAAGTTACCTCGTACTGCATTAATAAAGTGGGTCTGTGTTGAGTTGGATGTTTGCTACTGTGTGACGTATCACCTCAAATACATAATGATTATTAAATGCTGATTGATTATTTTCTTGATCGTGGGACGGTGCAAGGGTTATTTTAATTGTGATTGAAGCTGCTGATTGGTTCTCGATGTACTGGCTGCTATGATATCATCTTATACTGGAATAAGTGGGCTTGCTGATTCTTTTTTTAAAGGTATGATTAGTATTTTCCTTTAAAGTACTGCTGCTACGCTTATACCTCAACGTACTGCTTGAATGATAGTGCTGCTCCTCATTATATTCAAAGTAATGCTTCACCTTATTGAAAGTACTGCTTGTCCTAGTCATTCAAAGTACTGCTGCTTGTGTACTGCAAAGTACTGCTCCAAGGTAGTATTCTTTCAAAGTACTGCTCGTATTCTTTCAAGGTACTGCTGCAACATACTACTACAAAGTACTGATGTTCATTCAAAGTACTACATAACGTATAATATGTTTCGAATTTAAATTAAGAGAAATACTTGTTAGTGTAATTTTAGCGCCAAATTTAAATTTTTTTACAACATTTAGGAGTGAAACTTTAGCCTTAACAAGCGTCTCATGGATAGGAGTTATATGACTAGCACAAAAAACCTTACCACTTAAAAATTTTATCAATAAAGTAGTGTCCATCCGATTATTAGATTAATTGGCTAACGCACCAGCGCTAGTGTATGACTTGGTGACCAGCCGTTATGCAAATAACGTGCCAGCGATCCAAGAAGTGCATTAGTTAGCATCTGTTAGTTGAGGCGTCAAAGACTCATACCGGCCTTCTACTAAGTGAGGTTCGCCCCTAGACTTGTTAGGAGAAGCCTTAGAGCTTATGAGTGTACCGGTAGTACTTAGATTCTAGAACTTGCGTTAGTGATGCATCCCGAGTCCGCTAGTGAGACTACATTCGTGTAGTAGGATTTACTACATGATAAGAGGCATTAGGATCACCCTTTTGTTAAACCCGTATCATAATTACTTGACCATTTAAGTCATATTACTTGACTAGTAAAGTCAATTGATTTTCCCACACCTTAGCGTTGTACTCATCTTTAGGACACGAAACCCCTAGTACACCCCTCCGAGCCTATCTTTTCGTTTCTAACTTTAAGCATTTTACTTAAAGGAAGAATTTGTTACAACCCACCCAAATGTGCAACCAAATAGCCTTAGCCTTCCGTGTATGCACTCATCTTTAGTGCATTATTGTTATATGTGTAAACCCTTAGTTAATTATCTAATTGATTACATGTTTGCTAAGTCGAGTCATATCTTGTACATATTGTTTTGGGACGATTGGGACTCATGGGTAAAGTACTTATGTTATGGAGTAATGGGGAAGAACATCAAATTATTACCCCCATATGTGCGTTAATCTTAAAAGTACACCAAGTGTTTTGATTATCTTGATTCGAGTCATTAGAATAGTTTATTAAAAAGTATGTAAAGATTCAAGTGTAAGGAAAATGTACATTCCCTATGATGTATTATTTTGGATGGTAGGGTAAAACTGTATTCAAAAAAAAAAAAAAAAAATCGAAAAAATCAAGAAAAAGAAAAAAAAAATATAGAAAAAGAAAAGAGAAAAAAACATACGGATAACTATCCCGTTTCATTCTATGTTTGTTTTATGTTTTTGTTATTTTTGATTCATTAGCTTAAGTCGAGTCTAGTCTTGGCTTAGCAACGTCATATCGTACATGTAATTAACTAAGATGATTAACTCGCCACCGGTAAATATTGCCTTTATCCAACAAAACCGTGTAATCCATATCCCTACACCTAACGTTACAACCCTTTAAAAGACCTCTTTGATAGTTTATCCTAGGTGCTTACGCCAAGTGGTGGAGGTTTTATCCTTTCCCAAGCCTATGGTAATCTATTTTGCTATGACACGTAGTGAGAGATGTTTTTCATATCCTTATTGTGATATATACTTTATTACACCCGTGAGATGTGAGTATCTAAACACTATTTGTGAGGTGCTAGTGTATGACCTCCGTGCTTGTCTTTGGTTTTTAGTGGAATGATTATTTGTTGTAATTACTTTTATATTAGTGTTAAATGACCCCTAACTTGTATTTTCATTAGAATAAAAGCGCATTTACTTGAGGACACGCAAATCTCAAGTGTAAGAGTATTTGATGAGGCAAGAAATGGATATCTACATGATGGCTCATGTTTTAATAAAAAAATTTCATTCGATAATGTTTCAAACTTTTAAACTTATGTAACTTTGGATTATGTTAAAACCTTTGGGGACCTTTGTTGACTCTGATAAATTATCGAATGTGTAGTATGAACTTTTATTAAAAACGACTTTGTTTTAAAGTTGTTTACTATATTTGTACAATGTGACTAGTATATAACATCTCATGTCCCTTTCCGTGGCGATCCTAAAATGGGGGTGTTATATTAGGGTTCAAAATGTAAATTATTATTATCAATGACCAATCTAAGGTTTAGCCGATTTTAATAAACACTTGAGCGAAATTCGAATTAAACAACTTGGAACATGACTCACTCACACGTACACATAAACAAAAACATATGTATAGGGCTCGTTAAAAATACCACCAATATATTATATGGTCCATTTAAAAGAGTTTCATCATAATCATGAGCAGTCACTCAACACACCCACACGACAACATACATGCATTTTTATATTGAGTTGTAGATCGACAAGGCCAAGAAACAAGAACACAAACAACACCACACAAATACGACTCAATAACAGAAACCAAAACGACATGTGGGTTACGTTTTAATACATATTGGATTTCATGCATTTACAAGTCTCCATTTGTATAACTATAGTTTATCCAAGCAAAGATCACACATCATGCCTTATATTATCCCACGTATAAATGTATAGACCCACATTTATACGATGCCTTATTTTATACCAACTTGACCTGTAACGGTTCAACCCTAACAGCCAACAATACACGAGGCCTGATTACCAAGTTCTATCTCACGCTACACATGCACGTAAAAGAAAAAAAAAACGAGACACATGCTCTCTATATTTATCTCATTTAAACTCTATTTTCAAACACATATTCACATGTTTCCATTTTGTAAAAATGCTCTGTACACATGCATGCAAGAAAGTTCTAAATGACGACTCACAAGTCACTCATATCCCCTCACATAAACATACTCCAATATAGCATTTATATATTTTGTTATCTCGAATTGAAGCGTAAACCGAATGAACATGCATGCAACCTTCTTATTAACTCGTACCAGATTAGTTCACAACAGCTTTTAGATCGTGATTCAAAGAATCAAAACCATTAGTATAACATGAATCGAATGACAAAACATAAGGATCAATTATATAAGGCTTTAAATCATGATTTCATGTAACTTTCTAAATCGTATACATGCACAGGCTTTTAACCGATTCATAATAATTTATATTGGACATATTATACGTTATGTAGTGAGATTGAAAACGAAAGAGAAGAGGTCGAACTCAAATGACAAATGGAACCCGAACAGTGATTACATCGACACATGACCAAACCTGACTTTAATCTCCTACCCACGAAACAGCAGCCCATAACTCCATCGAATGCCGACCCAAACCTCGAGCATGAAAACACCCTTCGAACCAATCCACCACACACGATCACACCAAGAGAATGAACACCAATGATCACCCCCTTAGCTAAACTCCATTCGTACTTGGTCTTCTTGAGAAAACAGAAATGGAGGCTGCCGATTTGGTTTTGTAGTTTAGGGTTTCTTGAGTTTGGAATTATGATAAAAATTTGGTTGATGAAATAACAGTGGATGAGGCAAAATAAAAGGGATGGTTGCCGAGACTTAGGGAGATAGGGGAGGACTACTTCTCTTCACAATTTTCAAAAGTATTTACCATATCTTCAAAGTAAATATTGTGCACAATTTAAAAGAAATGGGACCGTATAGGACCTCTTAAACGTGTAATATGTATTTAAGAACTTAGGAGTTATAGTTTGTGCCAACTCCCATGGAACTTAGTCTAATAGTTTCGAATTATGTAAAAAGTTCACAAGGCTAGAGTGGCGAAATTTTAAATATAATTAGGTTAGAATTTCGTATTTTGTGGTTCTAAATTCATAACATATAGTTCACTTTAGGTTATAAACGTATTCAAATGTTCAAAAATCTTATAACATATTTGTTTTAAATGTTTAAAGGTTACTCAGATTTTAGGTCGTTATATAATACGTTGTAATTAATTACCGAAACACATAAAATTGAATCGTTTATGATTATTACATGTTTATGGTGTTCTTAATTTTTTATAATTTTGTAAACCCTATTTTTTTGTTCGATTCCTATTTTTTAATTATTAGGGTTTTAGGATTTGTAAAACCTTGTAGAAACCCTAGGTTGATGTAATCTTTTATGTGTATTTTAATTGATATGTGTTATATGCTATTTATTGATATGCGGTTCTAAGGCTTTATTATTGTTATAATAAATGCAATGTAGGAATCCATTACAAATCTATGCATGCTTTGTCATGGATTATGTTGATTTTGATTGTTTCGAATTAACATGCTTATTATGCGATTTGATTTAATTAATTAGGGTTCTAGTAATAAAATTGTTAAGACTTGTTTAATTACTAAAATTTAATTAATTATGATATTGGGGAAGACCCCATAAATCACTATTTATAAATCAATTATGTGTGTTATTGATTTATTTTGCATGTTCATTATTTAAGTCATTTATTTTTTATTTAATTTCTATTTGTTTATATATTTTTGTGACTGATATTAAGCAAAAGGGTAATTTCATAATAAAATTATAAACTGGACTTAATAATGGTAAAATCATGTTTTGAGCTTTAAAAATCATGAACTTTTGATTGATTGATGTGACTGTACATAATGGTCGGACGGTAAATCTAATTTTGACAAACTCTAAAGTGGGTATAAGGTGGCTTCGCATTAATTTGTGGCCTTAGAGAGACTCCATTCTGTCTCTACGCTCGCCTGTGCGTCAAATTAGTCTTACCCAACAACCATTATCTACGAAGCATCTTAAGGCAAAGTTGTAAGTTTCTCAACGCCTCAATTAAAACTTTGTTGATTTTGCTCAGTAAAGAAACTAATGAGTAAAAGTTTTTTACATGAAAACATATGATACAAGATGAATGCATGATATCTTTGTACATATTTTGATAAATACACATCAAAATTACTACCCTTAAAATTTAAGTTATATGCCATCCAATGAAATGGAAACACCTAAAGTTGTGATTTACGTCAGGGTGTAACCTGGCTAGATTACAATGGAAGGTCAAATTACATGATTTCACCACTAGCAGATCAACTGGTGTGATGAAATTATGTGATTTAGTAGTTTTTTAAGTTGGTTAACTTAATTGAGTTGATAGTGAGAGCTGATCAGTCAAGGCATAAGATGGGGATAAAACATGCGTACATTGCAACTACAGTTGGCAAATATGTAAATCCCATCCTTTCTAGGAATTGCAATTGAATATTGGCAATTGAGGCTCGACTCGTACCTTATTGAATACAGTCATCACTAGCAGATCAACTTATTTGATGAACATATGTCAATTTGGATCCTAGTTTTTCAGTGAAAATTAAATGGTTATATGATTATGAACCATGGGTATTTAATTTTCTTGAAAATTTATTTATCGAAAATACTAAAATTGAATTTTGTAATTCTTTTTAATGAATTAATGCAACATTAAAACAGTAAACTGGTTTGGTCTTAAATTGGTAAATTCATCTAACTCCGCTTTTTAATATAATGTTTGATTGAGAAAAAATTTACTGAAAAGACACAAAGTCTATTTTCCATGAGAGAAGAATGAGACTCAATCCTATTCCTTTTCATGATTGAGAAAAGGTATGATAGGAACATTAGAATTTTCTACATTCTAATATATAACTCATAGCAATCTTTAATACTTAAGATATTGCACATTTTATTTCCCTAAAAATTTCATTACCCTAATTTGGTAAATGAATTCTTCTATAACAAACATGACATTTGGTTAAATGGAAATATGAGTTATTAGAAGCTAGACGGATTACCGCAAAATTGGTAAATGGCAAGCTAGCATTTTTGATCTAGTTGTTGTGCTTTAAAGGTGCTACATACCATTATGGGGATGGTAGGCCTATTAAAGAAGAAGCTGCATGTTAAAATTCTTCAAGTGAATATCATTGATTAATAATCCATCATATACATAGTAGAATACACATTTTAGAACCCGAGTATTTATTACGTATGGGTTTTTCAAAAATTGTAGGAAAGTAAAAAACAAGCAAATTGTTTTCACTGGTTATGAAACAATTACAATGTTCTCAAATCCAGTTGGAGCGTTGTGTTGTGTCACTGAATATGGAGTTATTGTTATGTTCTCTAATTCAGTTGGAGCTATAAGCTTTAATTCCTGTGTAGTAGCCCAGATTATCTTCAAGATAATTACTTTCCAATTGTAGACACTCATGTTTTTAGGATGGCCATGTGTGTTTCCTGACAAGACATAGTAGTCCTACATCTACTTGTTATTTTCTGACACAAATCATATTAAATCACATAAACAAACCTATGTTGTGTTGTTTATATACTACATTATATTGTTCCATGCACAAGTGGAAAATTGTTTATTTTGTGCAAAGGAACAATACACATAATTATGATTATAGGATTCTCTTAATTGCAAGGTAAGAGATCTATGTTCTAATAGGACTTATACATTTAATGTGTAAGATTATCTTATGTAGAACATGTGTAAATATTATAATAAAGACTAATTTTATGTCTTATGATATCAAATTAAAAGAAACACTAGAATTTACAATTTATGTCAGGGTGTAACCTGGCTAGATTGCAATGGAAAGGTAAACTACATGATTTCATTACTAGCATATCAACTAATGTGATGGAATTATGTGAGTTTACAGTTTCTTAAGTTGGATAATTCATAAAATGACATAAACAAATGGAGTAGTAAATTAACTTGAAATTACCATGAAACCGAATGGTGGTGTTCACAAATACTTTAGTTATATATTTTTATATCTTCTTATAAACATGAAGCCTTTTAACTATTACAAGACTTATAATAAAGTTAGATGTTAACTTGTTATGTTTTAAACAAGAAATCATTGAGTTAATCAATGATTAATAACGTATAATGGGAATATAACAGTTTATGTCTTCTTAAGGCATGAATATGAAGTGACTTGTTCAAACAGTACTTATGTTATATAGCATGCAATTGGCTTGGAAATTCTATTATACCATTAAGTTGACTTAGTTGGTAAATAGGTGATGAGGCGAAAAGTGAACCGCTTTTAAGGGGTCATTTAAGCCCGAATTCGAGATTATTTGATCAAATATTGCCCTAAATTGTTCCTTTTGTCATTTATGTACTTTTGGAGAGAAATCTGGAAAAGGAAGCATTTCGGACGTTTTTGGAGCATAAAAGTGAAGAAAACGACAAAGTCTCAATTTTCCTTGCTGGGAACAGTACCGGACGGCATCCCAACTCTCCACATGAGGGCGTCAAGAGTTACAAAAGAGGTGGATGTGGAAAATACACGTGACGATCGAGAGAGTTTTTGTGCATAGGAGATGACGGCGTCACCCAAGGCCGTCATGGTCCAAGTATTACTGACGACCCAGAAGAAAATCCTACATGACGGCGTCACAAGCAGATCTAGGCAATACGATTTCATTATGGCGGCGAGTTGACGACGTCACAACTTAACACATGACGCCGTCACCTTGTAAAATCTATATATAGTTTTCCAAATTTCATTCATTAGTGTGCAACTTTGAGGGAAAAAACCCTAGGTCGAATTTTCCAGCTTTTTCAAGGGTTTCAACCCTTTGAATCTTTCATGTTCAATTAGAGATAAGTACTCTTTCAAATCAATCAATATGTCTATTTGTTGTTTGATTATATCTTACACTTGTCTTCTATTTAACATGCTAGGCTAGATTTCATTTGTGTTTGCTTAGATGTAGTGAAACCTAGATGTTAATTATGGGTTGATTGTTTGTTTATAATTGTTACGAATGATTGTATTCGATGTTAGGCTTAAGAAAACTGGCAGACTTCCATTGGTAACTTTCTTGAACGTCTTAAGAAACATGATCGGAGGTGTACTATGATTTTTTGTTGTATTTAATGCGTAGGAGAATTCTAATGATCCCATGTTAGGAGCTTCTAACGGCTCGACATAGGAGTGAAGTAGGATCCTATAGAGTTAGGGAATATTGTACACGGCCCTACGACTAGTATTAAGGAATATGGCCCGTCATCCATGCAACGAAAGTTACGTGATCTAAGTGCGGAAGAATCATGGGAACTCATAGAAGATCTTGCTCTCTATGACAACGTAAGTTGGAATGATCCCCGTGATTTAAACAAAATGGTAAAGGCAATATCTTTGCCTTTGAACAATTCTAGCACTCCCGACCGTAGGATCATGGAACTTGAAGACCAAGTCAAATTTCTTATGAAATCTTACGAAGCTCCTAAGCCTTCAAGCCAAGTGAACAAAATCACTTCCTCATGCGAATTATGTATTGGTCCCCATGACACTCGTGATTGCATGGAACTCCCCGGACAAGCTTTTTCTAACGGCTCGACATAGGAGTGAAGTAGGATCCTATAGAGTTAGGGAATATTGTACACGGCCCTACGACTCGTATTAAGGAATATGACCCGTCATCCATGCAATTGTAACAAGCTATCAACCTGTAAAAGATATCTAGGGAGTAATGAAATCTAAGTAAACACAATTTTCCTCATTATTGTCACCACCACATTAGTATAATTAGTTTATTTTCATTTCTGTTATTTTATTTTGATTGCATCTTTAGGTTAATTGGGTTAGTTGGCTAGCAACTAATTCCGCCCACTCCTTCAAAACCCGAGATTTTAATTGCTTTTATAAAAATATAAAAATACAAAAAGAATCATCCCTCACCTTTAGACCTAGTTTAGTAGGCATTCTACTCCTAGCGACACTATTCCTGAGTTGAATGATCAATCCCCCGTTACTTATCACTATACTATACTATAACGATCAGGTACACTGCCTGGCGGGGATTGAAAGCTTCTCGAGATCCCTTGACTGGTAAAACCTTTTGTGAGGGCGCAATCCCGCACATCAAGTTTTTGGCGCCGCAGCCTGGGGAATAGTTATTGTCTAGGTTAGGATTTCTTTTTATTAGGTCTACTTGCTAGATTCCTTTCTAGTAAGATTTTATTTTTATTTTTAGGTTTTTCTTTAGTCTATCTCATTTCTTCGTATCTTTGTTCGTAACCTTTACCATCCGACATCATGGAAGGTGGAAACATCTTTGAACCCATCAACCCACCAATTCAAAACCACCCACAAAACCCACCACTAGCAAACCAACCTCCTAGGCCCCGTACTTTAGGAGAGTATTCCCATCCTAGCCACCATGGCTATCGAAACACTATTGAGCTCACTCTAGGAGACAATGTGTCCCCCTTGCGATCCGACACCATCTGGTTGTTGCAAAGCGGATGTGCATTCCATGGACTTCGTTCCGAAGATCCTAATCAACATCTTAAGGATTTCTTTAAAATCGTAGATTCCATAGACGTTGATGTTGCAACTAGAGAGTCGACCTGATTACGCCTATTCCAATTCTCTCTACGTGATCAAGCTAGTCAATGGCTTGAGCGTTTACCCGCGGGATCGATCATCTCATGGGATGATCTCACCACTCGTTTCCTTGCTCAATTTTTCCCACCGGGGAGAACTACCAAGCTTAAAAATGATATCTTGATGTTCCAACAACGTCAAGGTGAAACTCTATATGAAGCATGGACTCGTTTCAAGGACTTACTCCAAAAAGTCCCTTATCATGGTATAGATCTTTGGCTCCAAGTACAAATTTTCTATGACCATATCGATCTCTCCACAAGGCGAACCATTGACCAATCGGCCGGTGGCAAGCTACGTGATCTAAGTGCGGAAGAATCATGGGAACTCATAGAAGATCTTGCTCTCTATGACAACGAAAGTTGGAATGATCCCCGTGATTTAAACAAAACGGTCAAGGGAATATCTCTGCCTTCGAACAATTCTAGCACTCCCGACCATAGGATCATGGAACTTGAAGACCAAGTCTTGTTTCTTATGAAATCTTACGAAGCTCCTAAGCCTTCAAGCCAAGTGAACAAAATCACTTCCTCATGCGAATTATGTAGTGGTCCCCATGACACTCGTGATTGCATGGAACTCCCCGGACAAGCTTTTTCGGACTACGCATCCTCGCGTACCAACGAAGCGGGATACAAGTGGTACACTTTAAAACCCGAGCGAAACCCTTACGGTGATTCCTACAAATCTTCTTGGAAAAATCACCCGAACTTTAGGTGGAAGCAAAACCAAAACATGCCCCAAAATAATTCTTCCAATCCACCTAATCGTTACAAGCCAAACGGTCCACCATCTAACCGTACTTTCAATAACAATCCTTCCAATAACTATGGTAGTACCAATAATCTTGAAGTGCTGATGTCCAAGTTTATGGCATCTCAAGAAGCTCGCATAGCTAAGTTTGAAACCAAATTCAATCAACAACAAACGGAGATGACCAATAAGATTGACAACTTGTTGAAAGCCCTCAACAACCAGGTGCTAACGACACCTAGGAAGGATACTAGGGACACAAATAGCGGAATCCAAATTAAGGACCCCTCATCATCCAAACACGTCCACTTTGTCAACGTTGTCACCCTTAAGCCAATAGATAAGAATATAGAAGAAAGTGACAAGGATGAAGTTGGGATAGAAACCGGGACTAAGGATGAGGGTAAGGAAGTTAAGGATATTAAGGATGAAAAGTTAGAGGAGGTTGAAAACGTAGAAGAGTACTTTGATAAGTCACCTACCAAGGAAGAATGGGAATATCACAAGGATTTATTCGATGATCCCGAGACACCATACGTCCTTGGTTCACCCCTTATTAAAGTAGGTGATCCCTCTAACATCAACATACCTTGCAATATTGGGCATATGCATGTTTGGAAATCGTATATTGATCTTAGGTCCCCTATAAACATTATGACTAGAACCTATTATAATTGGGTAATGAAGAAGCAGTTTGAATGTAGGATGATGCCTAACACGAATTGGATGAGCAACTTTGTAGGAAGAGTGAAAGGATTACATGTCTTTGTTGGAAACTTTACTTATGTTACCGACTTTGTGATTGTAGAAGATATTCGTCCGGTAATAGATGGTTGCCTAAGTAAAGTGGTGTTCGGAAAACCATTTGTTGAGGCCTCTAAGATGAGTTATGACCCATCCCTAGGTATAGTTAGATTCAAGGATGAGAATGATGAGATTGCTTACCAAATGCCCTATAGGATTGAACAATACCGCCTTCTATCAAACATAGAAAAGGAACACAAGGAAGCGGTTTATTATAGGAATTATGAGGACAGACGTAGAGGAGTATATTATGTCATGAATAGAATACTTGGTTTCTACAAGGAATGTTTGCAACTAGATCCGGAATACAAAACTAAGATTGGAGATGACCTAGAGAATGAGACCAATGATGAAGTCACGTAATTGCCCATGACCTTGAGTCTAGCTACAAGACTCGTAAATAAAGAAAAGCGCTTCTTGGGAGGCAACCCATGTTTTGTGTGTTTTTTATTTGTGTGATTTTTATTTGTTTGATTGTTATTTGCTTCCGTATGCATGCTTTATTTTTATTGTTGGTAGATCATGTTTCAAACTAAATTGTGAAAATGCTTTATTTTGTTGTTTAACTTCGTCTTAACTTCATATAATGGTATTTTGCAAAAGCTAAGTGTAAGGGGAAACCCCAAATTTGTTTCTAAGAACGAAAATTGATCATGATTCTCCACAAATATTAAATGAACATGTATATTAGTATTTCTTATAGTCAAATGCTTGTATCGAGTCATAATGATGTTTTGCAGGATTTTCCAGGAAGTAGGACATAAGTTTTTCTATAAATTTTCCGGAAACTTAACGTAAACATTTCTGCAGGTCACTTCTGACGGCGTCAGGAGTTAACTCTTGACGGCGTCATGTGTAAAATTCTGGAAATTTTGCGAGTTTTGTTTTTCTAACGGAGTCTTAAAGTTTTTGTTAATTCTTTAGTTTTATAAACTCCAGGAAATCTGCAAACATTCATTCCACAAGCATTATATCTTAAATTGCTTTCTAGGATTTGTTAGTATATATAGAATGCCGCCGATTTTATTCGAGGTTGCCTTATTTGTTTTCTCAGGTTTAACAGGTTATATATGACAAGAAGATGATTTATATTTCTGGAAGGGAAGCTTTGAATGTTCATTTTCTTGGAGGAAGATCTAACCTTATTGATACACTATCCACACCTAACGAATCAGGGGAGTATTTTTTTTCATTCTTTTACCTATTTTACTTTTACATCCTTTAATTGAACATTGGGGACAATGTTCATCCTAAGTGTAAGGGGAGGGTAAATGATGATACCTTATAGGATACCAATGCACTTGAGTTTGTTTGTTTGATGGTAGGTGTGTAATAAAACTAAGAGAAATACTTGTTAGTGTAATTTTAGCTCCAAATTTAAATTTTTTTTACAACATTTAGGAGTGAAACTTTAGCCTTAATAAGCGTCTCATGGATAGGAGTTATATGACTAGCAAAAAAAATCGACCACTTAAAAATTTTATCAATAAAGTAGTGACCATCCGATTATTAGATTAATTGGCTAACGCGCCAGCTCTAGTGTATGACTTGGTGACCATCCGTTATGCAAATAACGCGCCAGCGATCCAAGAAGTGCATTAGTTAGCATCTGTTAGTTGAGGCGTCAAAGACTCGTACCGGCCTTCTACTAAGTGAGGTTCGCCTCTAGACTTGTTAGGAGAAGCCTTAGAGCTTATGAGTGTACCGGTAGTACTTAGATTCTAGAACTTGTGTTAGTGATGCATCCCGAGTCCGCTAGTGAGACTACATTTGTGTAGTAGGATTTACTACATGATAAGAGGCATTAGGATCACCCTTTTGTTAAACCCGTATCATAATTACTTGACCATTTAAGTCATATTACTTGACTAGTAAAGTCAATTGATTTTCCCACACCTTAGCGTTGTACTCATCTTTAGTACACGAAACCCCTAGTACACCCCTCCGAGCCTATCTTTTTGTTTCTAACTTTAAGCATTTTACTTAAAGGAAGAATTTGTTACAAACCACCCAAATGTGCAACCAAATCACCTTAGCCTTCCGTGTATGCACTCATCTTTAGTGCATTATTGTTATATGTATAAACCCTTAGTTAATTATCTAATTGATTAAATGTTTGCTAAGTCGATTCATATCTTGTACATATTGTTTTGGGATGATTGGGACTCATGGGTAAAGTACTTATGTTATGGATTAATGGGGAAAAACATCAAATTATTACCCCCATATGTGCGTTAATCTTAAAAGTACTCCAAGTGTTTTGATTATCTTGATTCGAGTCATTAGAATAGTTTATTGAAAAGTATGTAAAGATTCAAGTGTAAAGAAAATGTACATTCCCTATGACGTATTATTTTGGATGGTAGGGCAAAAGTGTATGCAAAAAAAAAAAAAAAAAAAAAATCGAAAAAATCAAGAAAAAGAAAAAAAAAATATAGAAAAAGAAAAGAGAAAAAAACATATGGACAACCATCCCGTTTCATTCTATGTTTGTTTTATGTTTTTGTTATTTTTGATTCATTAGCTTAAGTCGAGTCTAGTCTTGGCTTAACAACGCCATATCGTACATGTAATTAACTAAGATGATTAACTCGCCACCAGTAAATATTGCCTTTATCCAACAAAACCGTGTATTCCATATCCCTAGACCTAACGTTATAACCCTTTAAAAGACCTCTTTGATAGTTTATCCTAGGTGCTTACGCCAAGTGGTGGAGGTTTTATCCTTTCCCAAGCCTATGGTAATCTATTTTGCTATGACACGTAGTGAGAGATGTTTTCCATATCCTTATTGTGATATATACTTTATTACACCCGTGAGATGTGAGTATCTAAACACTATTTGTGAGGTGCTAGTGTATGACCTCCGTGCTTGTCTTTGGTTTTTAGTGGAACGATTATTTGTTGCAATTACTTTTATATTAGTGTTAAATGACCCCTAACTTGTATTTTGATTAGAATAAAATCGCATTTGCTTGAGGACACGCAAATCTCAAGTGTAAGGGTATTTGATGAGGCAAAAAGTGAACCACTTTTATTTGATCAAATATTGACCTAAATCATTCCTTTTGTCATTTTAGGTACTTTTGGAGAGAAATATGGAAAATGAAGCATTTCAGACGTTTTGGGAGCATAAAAGTGAAGAAAACGGCAAATTCTCAATTTTCCTTGCTGGGAACAGTACCAGACGGCGTCACAACTCTCCACATGAGGGCGTCAAGAGTTACAAAAGAGGTGGATGTGGAAAATAAATGTGACGATCCAGAGTGTTTTTGTGCATAGGAGATGACGGCGTCACCCAAGGCCATCATGGTTCAAGTATTAGTGACGGCCAAGAAGAAAATCCTACATGACGGCGTCACAAGCAGATCTAGGCAATACGATTTCATTATGGCGGCGAGTTGACGGCGTCACAACTTAACACATGACACCGTCACCCTTTAAAATCTGTATATATAGTTTTCCAAATTTCAATCATTAGTGTGCAACTTTGAGGGAAAAAACACTAGGTCGAATTTTCCAGCTTTTTCAAGGGTTTCAACCCTTTGAATATTTCATGTTCAATTAGAGATAAGTACTATTTCAAATCAATCAATATGTCTATGTGTCATTTGATTATATCTTACACTTGTCTTCTATTTAACATGCTAGGCTAGATTTCTTTTGTGTTTGCTTAGATGTAGTGAAACCTAGTTGTTAATTATGGGTTGATTGTTTGTTTATAATTGTTACGGATGATTGTATTCGATGTTAGGCTTAAGAAAACTGGCAGACTTCCCTTGGTAACTTGCTTGAACGTATTAAGAAACATGATCGGAGGTGTACTATGAATTTTGGTTGTATTTAATGCGTAGGAGAATTCTAATGATCCCATGTTAGGAGCTTCTAACGGCTCGACATAGGAGTGAAGTAGGATCCTATAGAGTTAGGGAATATTGTACACGACCCTACGACTAGTATTAAGGAATATGACCCGTCGTCCATGCAATTGTAACAAGCTATTAACCTGTAAAAGATATCTCGGGAGTAATGAAATCTAAGTAAACACAATTTTCCTCATTATTGTCACCACCACATTAGTATAATTAGTTTATTTTCATTTCTGTTATTTTATTTTGATTACATCTTTAGGTAAATTGGGTTAGTTGGCTAGCAACTAATTCCCCCCACTCTTTCAAAACCCGAGATTTTAATTGCTTTTATAAAAATATAAAAATACAAAAAGAATCATCCTTCACCTTTAGACCTAGTTTAGTAGGCATTCTAATCCTAGCGACACTATTCCTTAGTTGAACGATCAATCCCCCGGTACTTGTCACTATACTATACTACAACGATCAGGTACACTGCCTGGCGGGGATTGCAAGCTTCTCGAGATCCCTTGAGAGGTAAAACCTTTTGTGAGGGCGCAATCCCATACATCAATAGGTAAGCCAAAAGGAGTATAAGTTTATCTTATATATTGTTAGTTTGTCTCACAATATTAGTTCTAATGAAACATCACAAGTTGGTGGTGTGTTCAGTTAGGAAAAATCTAACTCTTGTTATATTGTTAGATTAAAAGATAAATATGACTTCTTTTCCTCCAAAAGTTATCAAGGTTAGAAAATTGAGTATGGATTGAATATACTCAATAAGACTCTAACCTAGAATATTAAATAAGACACCGTAAATTATGGAATGTGATGAATCACATTAAAGTCTTAAAATTAAGTCCTAATTTTGTTAATAAGTAGTTTTAACAAACAAGAGTCATGAACTGTAAAATGTTTTTGTAATATCCCAAAAGAGAACGATTAAGTGTTGCTCAACTTGCTAAAGTATTTATAGATAAATTACAAAAGGCAAGTGGGAGTTTTGTTCAGATCTTGAAAGATTAGATTACAAAATACATAATCTTCTAAAACCACACTAGTGAAAATCAAGATGAGGCATGAAATGTAAAGGTTAAACCTCAACATGATGAAATTATCATTCATAGATCTGTTGGGATGTCTCAGATATTTAATTGATATACTAAAAAATATGAATTACAGGATCAAAGTAAGCCTCTTAATCATAATAATGCATTTACTAAATATTGAATTATGGTAAATTGCTCATACTATGAATGTTAATATGATGTCCATAAAGATAAGTTAACTTTGAAAACTTGTTTTATCTTAATGAAGATGAGTTTCTTCAAGAGAAGAAAAACCCTAGAGGTTTAAATCTTTGTGTAATAAATCATATGGACGAAATTGTATACATATTTTAATGCATGTCTTATGAGAAGATTATTAATCATACTTAAGTAATTAACTATGATTGAAAACTCTTTCCTAAGCACATCAAAGATACAAAGATGGTAATTGTCATACTCATTTTCATGAATATGAAATTTGACAATGGATTATAAAACTCTTTCTTGTATAATTACTTAGGGAGTTTTATAAATTCATGTAATCTTTGAAAGAATATAAAATGCAATAATCCAAGTATGGATAAATGCATGCATCAAGGAGATAAGTCTTATGTTTAAATATTAAATCCATGTTTTGACTTAAAATATGAAATAAGATAACTCCTAAGAAATTCTGAAAGCTAGTGGGAGTATTATGTTTACTTATTTAAATCATATAAGTTGTATAACATATAGGAAGTAACATTCTATATAAGATAAATGTTAAGTCATAACTTTGAATAAAACTTTACTTGAAAGATTTAATGAGTAAAACATACAACCTTGAATATATGATTATTGATGTAAACATGTGCGGTAACTGAATCTAATAGAACATGATATATCATTTAGAAAGTTTAAATGGATATGTACTACATGGATAAAATTTAAGTTAGACACAAGGATTTTTCATGTACATCATGTTCTTGTTATATCATGTTTTAATAAAAAGATGATTTGACAACATTGATATCTAATTGATAGATATTAGATAAGTTGTGTAATGAGTATTCTAAAGGAATATATTTCGATATAGAATCACATCCTCAGCCTGGAACAGCTTCTGGATTCTATAGATAAACAATTTGTCAATTGTCATAGCCAACAAACTTGGAAGTTTGGAAGTCATAAAACATTACACATTAAAGTTTACGGAAAAGAGCATATTGTTGTTTACATACAATGATGCTAATAAAATTGAGATGATACTCAATACTAGTCATGGAAGGATTTCATCCTTGTTAAAAGCCATGTTTAAAACATTACACATTAATGTTTGAAATGTTTGAATCAAGATAACTAAAAGCATATTTGCATTATAAATTAAAGAATAAGAATACTTTAAACATTAAAATGTTTGAATGTTTAATTATCATAAATTGAATGTTGAGGATGTGACACACTTTATGATGTATTATGTGGTTATATCAAATTATTTGAATGCACATATACAAGAACTTCACTAATTGAATTCTTGAAATAAGTATTCTCAAAATTCCGATATATCAAAGTTAGTTGAATAATGCCTTGTCAACAAGTATGATTGTCAATACTGAGTACGTTTGTTTTCATTAATAATAGATTGTATCCCATATTTGCATGCTTAATCCATGAATAACTTATGTTATGTTATTCTAAATAGTCCGTTGTCAATCAATGATATGGAAATATCATTGAATTACGACAAATCTGAGTTTTGGTATAATATAATTTGACTATATTGATGCATATGACATGCCAAATTCACATGATATTCAATAGAATGAATAAATTGAATATAGGACAGATCCCAATTACATGATTATACTTATGGATGCTGTCATTAAAGTAAATCATGAATATTTATCCTCAGACTTGAGATACCAGATAACTACTATGGATGTAGCTCATTTTCTATAAGATAGTCTAACGTTATCCGTAACTGGCAGCTATAAGGGCTATTTTCAAAGGTGATGCAAAGTTCATGGGTTATGCTTGTAGTCAATACATAATTTGTTTCCTTCAAATTTTTTTGAAGTATAATACTGTTGGGCCCCTCGTAGGGTTGACAAGATGTTTGCATGGCCATGCCCAAGGTCTATCTGGAATATGTTCAGATGAATTGGAAATCTTGTTTGATCATAAATGACGAGAAACAGAATAGTTAATTATGGAATGACTTTGATCCATATCCATATTAACATGGTATTAGAAACAAAAGGATAAGTATGATTCATCAAAAGGTTTTTTCCAGGAAACCACACTCATGATCGTTCTGGGGACATTGGGGTGTTACGCTAGACTAACCAATGTCATTATTACATTAATGTATATCCGAGTGGGAGCTGTTAGTTTACGGATAAAAATTAATGTAGTATGTCCGGATTCGAACATGAGACTTCAGGATTGCACACATTACGTATGAGTTTCAATTTAATAAAAATTATTATATTTAGTAATGAATAATTATTATTTTCACAAATAAACACTTAACGGTACCTAACGGTCGTCAGACAAAAGAAGAAGGGCTCGAATGCAAATAGTGGACAAGAAGGATCCGGATGGACCCTCCTTGGACTATGCTCGGCCGAAACATAACCTACAAGGGGTTAGGGTTGTTGTCTTGTGCTCTGTTAGGAATACGATTATTCATAGGAAGACTCGGTCACCCCAAGTGTAATTTAGCATATTGTAGCTCGTAGTATTTATCTTATTAGTTAGAATGTAGTTTAGTATTAGTTAGTATTTGTGGAGTTGGGTCGAGTCTTTACCCACTATCAGCTCGCTCCACAGCCCGTTTCAGGGGGCATTTCTATTGTAACTATAAATACCCTTTCCCACCCAAGGGAAAGGGTTGGACCTTCACTTGCAATCAAACATTTCTCTATTTTCTCTCAAAGGCTCCCAACTTCATCTCTTTCTCTCTCTACCTTCTCACTAGAAAACCTAACCTAAAATCATCCTAAACACAAAACCATCCATGTTCTAATATTAGAGTATACTACAATTGGTATCAAGAGCCATGGTTCTATCCTAGGATTCGTGGTATGCTCGTAGTTATAGCTTGGTTTGTGGTTTGAGGTTGATTTGAAGTTCTTATTTGTATTGGATTGTTTCTTGTACTTTCTTGATTAGATGAGTCATTAGTTCCTAGGTTTGCATTTGGAGCAGTTGAATTTATCATTTGTTTGGCAAAAAGTGTGATTTAGGTAGTTATTCATTCCAGCGAGTTGATGTTTTCACGTAGAGAGTTGGCAGGTTCATACTAGCGAGTTGACATCAGCATGTTGGCGTTTTGCCATTTTGGGACATACGGACAAATCTCTACGATAGTGACAGTTTTGTCTCATTCTAGCGAGTTATCAGGTTTTTGCACTAGCGAGTTGGTATTAGCGAGTTGAGCAGTTAGCGTATTGTCAGACAGCGAGTTGGTATTAGCGAGTTGAGCAGTTAGCGTATTGTCAGACTAGCGATTTGTATAGCAGCGAGTTGTTACACTAGCGAGTTTGTTAGCATTAAAATTATATTAAAAAGTGATGGTCATTCTTACGCAGAAGTGACGAAAGGCAGATTGCTCCATACAACAAAGAACAAAGAACGATGAAAAGTCAGTCATCAAAGATCACAAAGCATGAAGGAACAAAGACTAAAGACTCTTCTACTACGACACACAATGGTCAACAACAAAGAACAAAGAAGACCTAATCACGTGGAGCATCATTCGAATGACCACCCCTTAGGGGGAGATTGTTAGCATTAAAATTATATTAAAAAGTGATGGTCATTCTTATTTATTGTAACGTTGTAATATGTCGTAGTTTGTGTTATTAGAATAGTCAATGGGCTTTGGACTTGGTAAGCTAATATGTTATATAAGCCTTTATAAATCATGTAATCCAAAGTCCAAGCCCAAGCCCATAGGAAAGCCTTTAGGGCATCCTATCTCATGAACTATATAAACACCTCAAAGGCTCATTTGAGGTGTGTGCTTGTGTGTGTATTGTGTGTGTTTCTTAATAAAAGTTCTCTTCATCTATTACTCTCTCTTTATACAAGTTAACGCCTCATACTTCTCATCAAGTCACCATCTTTACTTCATCTAAGTGCTATATTGGTATTAAAGTTGATATATCTAAGGTCATACAAGTGGTATCAGAGCCAAACAATGATTTAGGAGTGTTTTTATAAAGTTTTTTGTTAAAAAGTTACACTTTTCATTCATTTGTGTACTTTTTCTTCAAAAAAGTTTTGATTTTTACAAGTTTTGGTGTTAAAGTTGTTGTTTTTATTGATGTTTTAGTGATTCTAAGTGTTTTGGGAAAGATTTGATCATTAGAAACAAGTGAAAAAAGTGTTTTTGGTTGAAAAAATCGAATTTTTGAAGTTTTCTGGTCATCTTACGTGTAACTTGGGTGAATAGTACAAGAAACAGCTGTCTACAGTACTTTCTACGCGTAAGTTGAAGTCAAAACCCTCTTTCTACGCATAAGTTGAAGTCAAAACCCTCTTCCTACGCGTTGGAATGAGATCCTACGCTTAACATTGATTCCTACGCATAAGATTGTGATCCTACGCTTAAAATCTGACGCTTAAGTCTGTTCCTACGCATAAGGCTAAATTCTACGCTTAAGTTTCAGAGTTCTACGCATAAGCTTTATCACAGGTCTTCTCTTCGTGCTACGGTGACTCAGTACTTCCCTGACTTGGATAAGTTTGTGGAATACTTCGACACGGGATATCTTTCAAGCTTGGATAAGTTTGAGAGATCAATTTGGTTGAAAAACCTTACGCGTAACATTCTTACGCATAAACTCTAAGTTTACGTGTAAAATCAAAGTCTACGCATAAACAATAGTGTTTACGCATAACTTAGATCTTACGCATAACTTACAGGTTACGCATAACATCTTACGCGTAAGATTATTCAAGGTTTACGCGTAAGAATTTGACTTTTTGACAACCAAACTTCAAACGGCCATAACTTTTGAACCGTAACTCCGTTTTCGACGAATCAGCTGTCAAAACGACCGTAAGACCGAGAAGAAGGACACGTTGAAATACCTAAAGATCATTCAAGCCAAGCTTCGAGGACCAAATCCACTCCGAATGGAAGTTATTGAGGTTTTAAGGTTTCAGATCAAATTTTTCACCATAAAAACTTGCATCAACTGACACTAAACACAACTCCTATTTCGTTGGAACGATCCAAGTATCAACTTTATCAATCTACGCTTCATCAATGGCTACTCAGCAAGATATTCATGCAGCCGGTGTGGAAAACTGACCTCCAATGCTTGAAAAAGGTGGATATCTCCCATGGACAAGCCGCATCCTTCGTTACATCAAAACAAAGCCTGATGGTAAATTAATGATAAACTCCATTGAAAAAGGTCCATTTCAGCCAAGACAAGTTCAAATCGAAGGTAATCCAAATTCAACACCTCCTACTCAACCATTCGTACGTGAACAAACAGAAGCAGATTACACAGATGCAGACAGGAAGCAGATCGCCGCTGATGATATGGCAATGCATTTAATCCAACTTGGATTACCACGGGAGATCTTTGCTGCGGTCGACAGTTGTGAAACTGCTTATGCTATGTGGGAACGTGTTAGAAGGATATGCCATGGAACAGAGATTGGACAACAAGACGTTGAGAACAAACTTCTTACTGAATGGGAGAACTTTACATCCACCAAAGGTGAACATATTGAATCATACTATACAAGGTTTTGCACTTTGATGAATGTGTTAATCAGAAACAAGTTGACACCTCGAACAATTGCAACAAACATCAAATTCATCAATAACCTTCCAGAAGAATGGGGTCGTTATGTTGCAATTGTCAATCAAACAAAGGATTTACACAAGGTGAATTATGATCAACTCTATGACTTTTTGAAGCAAAACCTAGCTGAGGCTAATGAAGTAAGGAAAGAAAGATTGGCAAAGAATCATGATCCTCTCGCATTAATTGCTACTACACCAACACCGCTACCAGTGAACACACAACAATCATCATCCTCTTCCAGTCACAACTACTTGCAACCATCATACATTCAACAACCAACACCGGTCTACCAACAAAAGTTCTACCCAAAGCAACAACAACATATTATTCCACAACAGCAATACCCACAATTCGAAGAACCAGAATTCACTGAAAATGATGAAGCTTCTGCAGCATTGACCCAAGCGTTTGCTTTTCTGTCAAAGGCATTCCAAGGACGCTATTCTACACCAACTAACAACAACCAAAGGATTTCATCGAACACTCGCAACAAGCAGATTGCTCAGCCGAGTTTCAATATGGGTAATGGAGGCCAAATGGTTGGAGTTTATGGGAATCAGCAAGGATATGCTACTGGATTTGACATGGGCAATCAGAATATGCAGAATGCAGGTCAGTATGCAGGGAATCAACATGGTCAGTATGCAGGGAATCAGCTGGGTCAGTTTGTTGGAAATCAGAGGGGTCAGAATGTTGGTAATCAGGCAATGGGTAATCAAAATAGAAATGTTGCAGCTCCAGTTGTTGGGATTCAGGGAAATGTGAATCAGGGTAATCCGGTAAAGTGTTTCAACTATCAGGGTGTAGGTCATATGGCAAGGAACTGTCCTAGTAAGCCGAACAAAAAGGACACAGCATACTTGCAGAAAGCACTGCTGTTGGCACAAAAGAATGAGGCAGGGTTTCAGTTGAACGCAGAGGAAAATGATTTTATGGCTCTTATGGATGACATGGAAGACAGAGAGGATATCGATGCGAACTGCATTTTTATAGCAAATCTTCAGGAGGCAAAGTATGACACTGATTCTGACACACCTCCGGTTTATGACATCAATGCAGTATCTGAGGTATCAAATTTCAACACATGTCACAATAATGATATATTTGATATGTCTCCTCATGAGGAACAACATTCTGAGAAGCTAGCACCCAATTATGATACATACCTGGACACGCCAAGTAGTAGCAATACTTCTTTAGCAACTCCAGACGTGAATCATAATGGAGGCTTCGTTTCACAGCATGCTGAGAATGATGAGGAAACACGTGCTTTGTTTGAATCATTATTGAATAATTGTCGTATTGAAATTGAGAATGTGCAAAAGGTCAATCGCGATGTTAAGGCCGCGAATGTAAAATTGACCACTGAGCTTGAGAGTTACAAGGAAAACGTTAAAGCCTTTGAATTTCATAAAAAAAGATTGTCTGAATTAGAAACTGGTTATCAAAATTCCGTTTCAAGGGAAAAACTTTTGCAACACAAGTTTGATACACTTGATGTTAATTCTTTCAAGAAGATAAAAGCATTAAACGCGGAAATTTCTGAGTTACAAAACCGACTTTCTATACAAAAAACAGCTTATACCAATCTTGAAAAAGAAAGGGATGAGTTGAAAAAGGACTTTGCAAAGAAAGAAGACAAACTTTTGGAAGAAATCGTAGAGTCAGAACACATGATTGCTCATTTAGAAGAATTAGTGGTTAAAAATGGTCAGTCAAGTCAAACAATGCACATGATTGCTAATCAAACTAATATGATTTACCACACAAAAAAAAATGTCTCTAGGGAACAAACCTCCCTGTAATCTCAAGAAAGCTCAGCAAGAACATAACTGTTTGTTTAATGGAAATGTTTTTTTTACTAAGCATGATCCTCCTATTGTTCGTGATTCTGTGGAAACAATTGAATTGGTCGAAGAGAGCATTAATAAAATGAAACAAAAGAATCCTGATTTGAAACCCATTGATTACAACAAATTGAACATGTAACACCCCCAAAATACCGCAGCGGAAGACTGTGTCACAGGGGTGCTACTTCATAATACAAAGTACAAGTTATAGAAAACGAACTCTAAATGAGACGTTTTGAAAAGTTACCATTCGATTAATGAATTCAAAGTTACCAACATGAGATTTCAAAGTATGATACATAAATGTATACAAAATGTTTGAATGGTAAATGATAAAAGCGTAAGTCTTCAGAATATGTAGCTTGACTCTAAGTTCCACGCACTAGCTATCGCCTTACTAACCTGAGATAAACATGCTAAAGTGTCAACACAATGGTTGGTGAGTTCATAGAGTTTGTCTTAAAACAGTTGAAAAGCCTTAAAAGAATATCACACAGCAAAGGCATCGTGAATCCACTCAGTTACAAGTCCCGCCATAAGAGACTTGTAACCTGTGTGTTCACAACCCACTGCTAACATATATAGTATGAATAAGACATGTATAAGTTCATCAAGACAATTTAAGCAATTAGAAGTGAGTCTCTACTTCATCTCCGAAGACCTCACTTTTATGATGTATCCAACATTCGCAAATGTTAGGATGTATCAAAGACAACTGGGAGTCAATTCCCAAAGACAACTGGGAGCCACTTCCCAAAGACAACTGGGAGTCAATTCCCAAAGACAACTACTAGTCAATAAATAGAATAACGGAATTAAGTATAACGTAGTCATGTATGTAAGAAATCAAGTATAACACAGTCAAGTATAGACGTTTTGAGTATTTGTACAAGTAAGCAAGTAGTTGAGCATGTATCCCCCCCAGGAGTTAAAACAAGTACGAAAAGAGTAGGGGCTATGACTCACCTTAAGTCTATGAAATGAGTAATGAAAGTAGTAGTCGAATCGCGAAAGTCTCTAAGAGCAGCCTATAATAGAACGTTGCGACTTAGGTTTGGAGTAACGTCTAAGAATACGACGAATTGCCCATATATGCCTTGCATAATGTTCATGATGTAGTACTTAGTATATAGTGTAAGTCTTTGAAATATAAATGGCTTATGAAACATGTATAGGTTGTATATCTCTTACTACCGTTCGGGCCGACATAATTCAGAAGTCATGGAGTAAACGTTCGAGGAGCCAGGACACTTTAACTCGTAAATCCACAACTCGTCTCGACGGCTTACTCAATGAACTCCTCACATGAGGCTCCCTACTATTGTAGTATTTGATAACATATATATATAGGCTTTTTGATCTTTAAAAGTTATATGGTCTTTAGCCGTGGCTTTGCCGTGACCTTGGTCATTGTTACCATGATCTTGAGACTCAACCTTGGCTTTAGCCATGGTTGTGGTCTCGGCTTTAGGTCATTAGACCTCTTGGTCTCATCTAATTATAATGATTATATAGTAACTTTGGTCTAAAAATGGGCTGTTAAGAATTTGAAGAAATTTATCACTCAGAAAGCGTTTTCAGGTCTCGAGCTTCTTTGTTCCTGAACGAAAACGTCGTTCCGGACAACTTTTGTGTTTTAACTTTTTGATGAATCGGACCAGAAGTGGGACTTTCAAAATCATAATTTGATCAGAATGCAATTTAGGCAGTTTTGCCGTTTTGGTTTCGCTAACTTCAAACGGTCATAACTTTTGACTCGTATACTCGTTTTGGGTGATTCAAATTGCTATGTTTTCCTTGTTAAGTCCTCTTTAACAATAATTAAGTGTCAAATATCAAAGTTATACTATTGTGGTCGTGGTTTTCCATAAAAATCACTAGTTTGCTTGTTTACTTGTCATAAGTTACCATATGTATACCATAGCTTGTTTTATCCATTTTTAAACTTCATGAACACAATACAAAGACCATATATAGCATGAAAGAAACATAATAGGCATGAAATGATATTGAGCAAGAAAGTGTATAAGGGTTTGCTTACAACTTGTGAGGAAACTAACTAGAACCAAGATCAAAACCAAGAATTACTACTTAATCTTCCTAACCCTTTCCAACCATAGCCATGCTTCCAATATTTAACCACCCTTGCTAATCTTGTATTCTTGAATGATTTGTGATGAAGGTCTAGGTGAATTGAGTGGATCTAAACTCAAGAGAATCACCAAGAGTTTCTAAGGTTTGTAAGTTGTTTGATGAATCAAGACTAAACTAGGGTTTCTATGTTGTTATAGCTCTTGAATCTTGTATATAACTTGGAGTAAATTAGCTAGGAGATGGTGTTTGTGTGTGTTATGATGGTGAACGAAATAGGAGAGGAGGAGGGGGCTTAAATAGGGTCTTGAGGAGGTTACATGTTTAGGATATTTTCTTGGTAAACTTGGAGACCAAGTTGTGAATATGTAGTGATCTAAGGGCACTTTTGTAATTTTAAGACACATGTGTGGTGACTCCCCCTCCCCTAAGTCGGTTTGGAAGGCTTAGGGAGCAAGGGTTGGACCTTGGTTGATATTATCCTAGGTATAGAGCTAGTTTTGACTCCGTAGGTTGCTAACCGTAAGCTGTTAAGCCTCAAAACGTAAAACCGGGTATCCTAAAAATATGAAACTTATAGGAATGACTAAACTTGTTAAAATGGTCCATAATAAAATATAAAATGAGTGGTAGGTTCTATCGGGTGCGAAAACCCTGCTAAAAACTGGAAACACGGGTCTAAAACGCGCAATTCGCGTAAAACGCTGAACTGAAAAACGTAAAATTCCGAAACTTTTGGAATTGTCCTAAAATGAGAGAAAATCATATTTCTATTGTTTATAATGTTTTATGGACATATCGGGATGCTAGAAGGACGTTTAAACCTAAAAGTAAATCTCGGACACGGCTTTGTGATTTTTGCAGAAATGATCCGACGAGCGTCAAACTCTCGGATTATCGTTAAAATAGTTTAACTTACGAGAATATGAAATAAAAATTTCTGAGATGAATAGTGAAAAGTGAATAGTAAAAAGTAAATAGTGAAATTTTCGGGAATAAAAGTTAACCTGAAATTGCGAATTGTTACAGAACAAACTTTTGGGAATCACTTTTGTTCCACAAACAGAACCATCTGTGTTTTCTATAAAATGACCATTCGCGAAATTCTTTTCTAAAAAGACGGTTGTTTCCAAATCTCTTTCAAAAATAGAACAAATGTCTTCTAACAACACTTTTAATACAAGTGAGGCTAGAGACATTCTGGATGATGTTAAAAAGAGAATTCAAGAACTTCAAAATATTGTTGCATCTAAAACTACCATCAATATTAACAACTGGCATTCTAGTTTTCATATCGAATAGAAAAAGGTTTTTGAAAACGAAATTACTATCCCACTGAATAACATCAGTGCGAGGGTAATCCATTTTGAAAACGCTTTCTTAAAAGAAACGGCCGACTTTGTCAAGGACCACAAATCCCTGGTAAACGAAGCTAATGAAACTCGTGAAAACATGAATGTTTTGGAAAGGTTAAATGATTCTCTCTTCGAAGCTGTTATGACCACTGACATTATGTCCATCGTTTTACAAACATATTATGTTCAAGACGATGAAAGACTGAGAGCTGAGACCTCCGCAATTGTTTCAAAATATGAAAATGCTCTTATTAAACTTGAAAAAGAAAATGTGTCATATTTCAAACAACTTGATCGAAAAAGCGAAGAATGCAAGTATGACAAATTGTCGTATGAGCGTGCCTTCAAGAACATGAAAGAGCAAAATGATCTTTTGAGGACTCAGCTTGAAAATCAAAAAGGGAAGAGTGTGGAAACTAAGTTTTCAAAACCATCGACTTCGGAGAAACCAAATGTTTCAAACACGGTTTCAAAACCAAAAATGTCAATTTCACGGTTTGCTCCTAAAGTCGATGAGAAAAAGGATTTGACAAAACCAGTCACTCCAACACCTTTGCCCAAGCAATGTGATAAGGTTATGATTGTTGATAAAGGAAAAGCGGTTGTCGATACACCAAAAGTGATAACACCTGGCCTTTTTAGGATTAGTCCCACTAATGCGTCTGCCTCCACATCTAAGACAAATGCGTGCAAAAAGGATAATTCTAAAGAGTCTAGTGTTGCTAAAAAGGACAAAAATATAAATCCTAACGCGTGCGCCTTACCTTCTACAAGATTAGAAAGCACCTCTAGGAGCATCAGACTAAAGCCTAGGAGCAATACAAGGAACAATAGAGCCTCGTCTGCCTCTATGAGTTGTAGCAAGAATAAAGTCAAAGAAGTAGAAGAACACCCTAGGAATTTATCGCTTTGTAATAAGAAACATGATTCATCTGAATGTAATGTCAAAAGTACTGGTTCTAATGCATGTAATGACTCTGTTTGTTTAATATGCAAGAATGGTTTAATTAATGATGTTCATGATGAATGTGTTTCGAAGAATGTGAATGTTACGCCTGAGCATAAGTATGTTCCAAAGGGAACTAGTGCTAGATCTAGATCTATAGAAAGATTAGTTGTGCGCTTTAGGTCTACCACTATTAGTCAAATGCCTAGGAACTACCTTAAGTTTTGTATGTGGATACCAACGGGTAGAGAGTTCATTCTTCAGAATGGCAAATTGGAAGTTGTTCAAAATAAACATGTAGCAACCTTTAATGTGTGTGATTCGGAATTTACTCCTAACCCCATGGAACCAAATTTCAAACGGTTTCCAAATACAAACTCTTCTGTTCTTGGTAGGTTATCGAAATATGTCTTTGGATCGTCGACTCGGGTTGCTCCAAGCACATGACCGGGAATTTAAAGCTGCTGATCAATTTCATATGGAAATTCATGGGAACTGTACGCTTTGGTAATGATCATGTAGCAGCTATTCAGGGTTATGGAGATCTTCGGTTTGGGAATTTTTTGATCACTCGAGTTTACTACGTCGAAGGGTTGGGACACAACTTGTTTTCATCTGGGCAGTTTTGTGATGCAGATTTAGAAGTTGCATTCAGGAGAAACACAGTTTTTATTAGAAATTTGGTTTGTGATGATCTCTTAACTGGTAATCGTGGTACAAATTTGTATGCTATCGATATCAACCAAATGGCTTCTACATCACCAATTTGTCTTATGACAAGGGCAACCGAAACTAAGTCCTGGCTGTGGCATAGACGTTTATCCCATCTCAATTTCGACACCATCAACAAGTTAGCCAAAGAAAACATCGTCACCGGACTTCCTAAGTTCAAATACACCAAGGAACACCTATGTCCATCATGCGAATAAGGAAAAAGCAAAAGAGCATCATATAAACCCAAAACCGTACCTAGTTCGGAAGCAAGGTTACATATGTTGCACATGGACTTATGTGGCCCAATGAGAGTGGAAAGCATTAATGGAAAGAAGTATATTCTTGTTATTGTCGATGATTATTCAAGATATACATGGGTAAAGTTTCTGAGGTCAAAAGACGAAGCACCAGGTACCATCATCACCTTTCTGAAGCGTATCCAAGTTCTACTTCAAGCTCCAGTAAGGATTGTAAGATCAGATAATGGCACAGAATTTACTAATCAGGAGTTAAGAACCTACTTTGAAGAAGTGGGAATCACTCACCAAACATCAGCTGTTAGAACTCCATAGCAGAATGGGGTAGTTGAAAGAAGAAACCGAACTCTTGTCGAAGCTGCTCGCACAATGCTAATTTTTTCTAGTGCACCACTATTCTTATGGGCTGATGCTGTTGCCACTGCTTGTTTTACTCAGAACAGATCCCTAATACATCCAAGATTCAATAAAACCCCATATGAGCTAGTGAACAACCGTAAACCTGACATCTCTTACCTTCACGTGTTTGGCGCTTTGTGCTATCCGACGAACGACAGAGAAGATCTAGGAAAGTTGAAAGCTAAGGGTGATATTGGAATCTTCATTGGATATTCAGAAAACTCGAGGGCATTCAGGGTGTATAATAAAAGAACAAAAAGGATAATGGAGACGATGAATGTGAAATTTGACGAGATTTCACAAATGGCTTCTGAGAGACTCGCTCTAGAACCCGCACTTAATCCGATGGCTTCTAATCAATCCAGATTAGGACCCGCACCAAACCCGGAGACTTCTGGACATATCAGTTCAGGACTTGTACCTCAAGGAGCTCAGTCAACAAACACTGGAAAACCTTCAGAACAAGAACTGGAAAATTTCTTCGAGTTAATTTTGATGAATATTATGGTGGAACTTTGACAAATGCATCTCAACTACATTCCGCTGCACACGCTCAAAATCATCTACCACCATCACAAGATGCATCTACAACAGTTGAAGCTGAAGCACCAACGACCTCAGCATCATCAACATCTAATCAAGCAACTCCAGTTATTGAATCTGTTCTACCAAGAGTTGATGAGCAAAACCTAAACGAAAATTTTCAAGAAGAACCTACAAATAATTCAAAGTTACATGAAGAAGAAGAAGTATTTGAAAACCCGTTTGCAACAGACTCTGCTGAATCTTCTTCAAAGTTACAAGAACCGTCTAACACACATACGTTATACCCAAGGTACCCTTCTACGTTTCAATGGACAAAAGACCATCCGTTAGAACATGTTATTGGTGAACCTTCAAAGCCTGTTCAGACAAGGAGACAACTTGCCACCGATCTCGAATTGTGCATTTACATTTGCTCAATAAGCACCAAAGTACCAAAAAACATTCGGGAAGCAATGGCAGAAAACCCATGGATTGAAGCGATGTAGGATGAATTTCTTCAATACCTGTTACATGATAGTTGGGAACTTGTTCAACGACCACTTGATAAACGAGTTCTTGATCTTAAGTGGTTGTGGAAAAACAAATTGGATGAGGAAATGACTGTAATTCGCAACAAAGCTCGTCTCATGGCTAAAGGTTATCCGCAAGAAGAAGGGAAAGATTTCGAAGAGTCATTCGCGCTTGTAGCTAGACTTGAAGCAGTCCGGATTTTCTTAGCCTATGCAGCTCACAAAAACATCACAGTCTATCAGATGGACATTAAGACAGCTATATTGAATGGAACTCTGAAAGAAGAAGTGTATGTGAGTCAGCCAGAAGGATTCGTTGATAAAGATCATCCAGACTACGTCTACAAGCTTAAAAAGGCCATTTATAGTTTAAAACAAGCTCCAAGAGTGTGGTATGACGAACTCTCATCTTTCTTGCTCAATAACAATTTCACCAAAGGAACAGTTGATGACACCTTGTTTATCAAAAAATTCAAAGATGACATTTTGATTGTTCAGATTTACGTGGACGACATTATTTTTGGGTCCACTAATCCGAATCATTCAAAACATTTTGAAAATCTCATGAAAAGCAAATTTGAAATGTCCATGATGGGGGAACTAAAATTCTTTCTTGGTTTACAAATACATCAATCCCCTCGTGGTATTTTTATCAATCAAGCTAAATATATAATAGAGATTTTGAAAAAACATGGAATGGAAAACTGTGATTCCGTTAGTACACCAATGGTCTCTTCACAAAAAATAGGTGCTGATTTGTTTAGGAAACCCATTGATCCGAAGAAATATCGGAGCATGATCGGTTCTCTCATGTACCTAACTGCTAGTCGACCCGATATTCAATTTGCTGTTTGTTTGTTAGCACGGTTTCAGGCAAAGCCTACCGAACTTCACCTCAAAGAGGTTAAACGGATCTTTCGGTACCTACGAAGCACCATCAACATGGGACTTTGGTATCCGAAGGATTCGGAGTTTAATCTAACAACATTTTCAGATGCAGACCATGCCAGTGATCAAGTTACAGCAAAGAATACATCAGGTGGAGCACAATTTTTGGGTGAAAAGCTTGTAAGCTGGTCATCAAAGAAACAGGATTGTACTGCGCTATCAACCGCTGAAGCCGAGTATGTGTCTCTATCTGCGTGTTGTGCCCAAGTTCTCTGGATGCGGACACAGCTCACAGATTATGGCTTTACTTTTGAAAGAATACCTACGTATTGTGACTCAAAAAGTGCCATAGCCATCTCGTGCAATCCCGTACATCATTCTAAGACGAAGCATATCAAAGTCCGCTACCATTTCATCAAAGAACACGTGGAAGAGGGTACTGTTGAATTATTTTTCGTTAAGACTGATTACCAACTCGCCGATCTATTCACTAAAGCCCTTCCAAAAGAACGGTTTGACTATTTAGTTCGACGAATTGGCATGCGAAGCCTAACTCCTGAGGAGCTAGAACGTCTTCTTGAATCTTCTTGAAAAATGTTTTCAAAATCGCTTCGCTATAAATATTTTTGAAAAAAAAAATGAAAAAGAAAAAGAAAACAAAATACAAAATTTGAAAAACCAACAAAAACAAAACACAAAAATATAAAATTTTCAAAAAATACAAAAACAATATAAAATCAAAAAAAAAATCCAAAAATATTCTTCTCACGACATGTCTCTTGTATAATCGATATTCTGTACATATCTAGAAATGTCATTCAACAATGATACGGATATGTACAGATGCTTGAGCGAGAGTTTTTTAATGTTTTTTCTAAAACATGTTGTTTCTAAAAAGTTTGTTCACAATGGCTTTCGTATACTTCAGTACGAAACTCGGACTTAAACGATGACTTCTGATTATTTCAAATCAAGGACTCGTATTTTCAAGGACGAAATCTTTTTCAAAAACTTCGAGTCTAAACAAACGAAAAAGACTTCAAACAAAAACTCGTTTTCAAACAGAATTCTTGAGCACTTTTTCAAGATTGTTCAAAAGATTTTTTAAAATCTTTCAAATGAGTGCTCAAGATAACTCCCTCAAACCCTTAATTGATTTTAAAATGTGCTATCATTAAGGGGGAGTCCAAAAACAAAAATGTTCCGAATTCATGCAAAAACAAATCTGTCTTTCTCTCCAAAAGCTTTTTCTTAATTAGTTGATATCAAAAATATCACGATATGCTATTTTTGAGGGGGAGAAGACATGATTAAAATGTGATCTAAAATGTTTTAAGTATGTGACTGAATCTCAGAAGAGCTCGACTCAGTAAGTACCAATGAATTGACGAAGCTTAAAATGTCAGTAATCGAAAAGACTTGTCCTGGACGGGTAATAATTTCAAGCTAGTCTAACTAGTGATGTAAGCGTGTCTCGAATAGGACTTGTCTAAGTAGAATGTACCGTATCGAGAGACTTTCTTTGGACTTGACCAGGACGGGTAATAATTTCAAGCTAGTCTAACTAGTGATGTAAGCGTGTCTTGGATCGGTCATGTTCGTTGAAAGTGGATCAATTCAAAAGTGCAAACTCCTCTCGCATGTGCAAATTTCTTAAACATTACATGAGTACATGTGAAGGGGGAGTCCTTCAAAAGTTGCAAAACTCTCAAAGTGGTAACAACAATGTGTTTAATTATCATAAACACTTTGAGAGATTTTCGAATGAATGGTTTCATGGCAATGATAGGATAGTCATGGTGTTATAAGGTGACTAAGGTTAGGAAAAACCGTCCTATGATCCGCCAAAGCCGGAGGGATCTACCCAAGGATAATTCCAATAGATTAGAATCAGAAGTCCCTAGGTATGATTGAAAAAAGGAGAAAATGAGAAAGGAGAAAGAAGGGGTTGAAGAATTAAAAAGAAAAGTAAAGAAAAAGGGTGAAAAGAAATAGCCCTCCATATGTTCAACCTTAGGGCAGACACCGGGTACAATTCGTATGCTACTGGTTGTTACTAAGGTGACACCGATATTGAAGACAAAACGTCATGGACCCAGTGACGCACTTCACTAAACCTTCTAAGCCACTCAAGTTCTCTTAAAAGAGCTTGTTTCATTCTCACGGGGAACCGGTGTAATCTAGAAACTGGAGACACCTCCCTAGTCTCCGCATAGGAAACCTAAGTATGCACTTATAGAGTCTAGAGCCTCGAGATTTCATCAAAAATATCTCATAGGAAGACATAGTATTTCTACAACTGGTGTTCTACATTAATGGACACTAGCTGTAAATTATAGAGTCCTACGCATATCTTATCAATCTGCCATAACATTTATGAGAGGATTCACTCTTGTGATTCTCAATGATTGAATGGAAACTCCTGCCAGGGTCAACATCAAGCAGCCCTGACAGCAGGTCACTTCGGTAATTCTTTATGGGTTACGCTTAGTGTTCGCGGTGGTTTCAAATGGTCTACGGTCGTGGAGTGATCCCCAGCGACTCACCCAGTCATTGAGATACTAAGTAGGTCTCGTAATCTCTCTCGGGAGTATCTGATATGGGAATGGCCTTGGTAAGGATTAGAAGGAGTCTTCACACTATGCTGTTGAGGATCTCTAATTCCTCATCTGTAAGTACCGGTTGATTTATTGCTAACTGTTTACATGCAGCTATACATCATCTCCATGGCGACAGATTCCACATGCTCATACATACATCTGGAAGTTAAAGAAACCTCCCTCAAAGATCCATACTACATAACGGTCAAAGAAAGATTCTATGCCAAAAAAAAGAATCTACAAAGTTTAATGACTAAAGATCTAAGTGAAAGAAAGGGAACTACGTGCATATGAATATCAAAGTCCAAAGATGTATGAGCATGCTGGAATGGTAGACAACCACCACAGACGCAGAAGTGACGAAAGGCAGATTGCTCCATACAACAAAGAACAAAGAACGATGAAAAGTCAGTCATCAAAGATCACAAAGCATGAAGGAACAAAGACTAAAGACTCTTCTACTACGACACACAATGGTCAACAACAAAGAACAAAGAAGACATAATCACGTGGAGCATCATTCGAATGACCACCCCTTAGGGGGAGATTGTTAGCATTAAAATTATATTAAAAAGTGATGGTCATTCTTATTTATTGTAACGTTGTAATATGTCGTAGTTTGTGTTATTAGAATAGTCAATGGGCTTTGGACTTGGTAAGCTAATATGTTAAGTGTTATGTTATATAAGCCTTTATAAATCATGTAATCCAAAGTCCAAGCCCAAGCCCATAGGAAAGCCTTTAGGGCATCCTATCTCATGAACTATATAAACACCTCAAAGGCTCATTTTAGGTGTGTGCTTGTGTGTGTATTGTGTGTGTTTCTTAATAAAAGTTCTCTTCATCTATTACTCTCTCTTTATACAAGTTAACGCCACATACTTCTCATCAAGTCACCATCTTTACTTCATCTAAGTGCTATATTGGTATTAAAGTTGATATATCTAAGGTCATACAGAGTTGATTCCATCCAGCGAGTTGGTGATTAGCGATTTGTTATTAGCGAGTTGCTTCGTTTTAGCGAGTTGTCTACCAGCGAGTTAGTTCCAGTATTCAGCGAGTTGGTGTTGTCAGAAGGTTGATACATTCTAGCGAGTTGTTCAAGTCTAGCGAGTTGTGGTATTCTTAGTGAGTTGGTTTAGGTGCATTAGTGAAAGTTGTGCGCTGTTACGACTTAAGTTGTTACCACAATTTCTATAGTAACTTGACGTTGTGAGGCTAATCTTACGACTTGACTTGTTATTTTAATAGTAACTTGATGTTGTGAGACAAAACTTACGATTTGACTTGTGTTCTGTGGAGCGGTTGTAATTCGACTTGTTGCAACAAAACACGAAACACACTTGCGTTTACAACTTGACATTTGGACTTACTCACTTTCAATAGCATGGCAAGTACTTCCTCTGATGACATTCAGGCTGCAGGGTCGGATACTCGTCCTCCTATGCTGGACAGAACTGACTATGAATCATAGGTACAAAGGATTCGTCTCTATTACTTGGGAAAGCAAAACGAGGTTAACATCTTGAAATCCATTGATGAAGGACCTTTTCGAATGGGCACAACTAGAGACACAATCGCAGCTACTGATGACCAACCTGCTGCAGTCGGTCCAGATAGACCTCGCACCTAAAATGAGCTGTCAGATGAAGAAAATAAATGCTATGATGCCGACATCAGAGCATCGAATATTGTCATTCAAGGGCTTCCTAAAGATGTCTACAAACTTATCAACTACAACACAGAAGCCAAAGCAGTTTGGGATAATGTGAAAATGCTTCTTGCAGGGTCTGAGTTAACTAAAGAAAATCGGGAGTCTCAGCTATATGATGAATTTGAGCACTTCAAAATAAACCCAGGTGAAAGCATTACTGACTATTACGTCAGATTTCACAAGCTGGTCAATGATATGAGATCCATCAAGATGACAATGCCCAACATTCAGCTTAACTCTAAATTCATGAATAACATGGCACCGGAATGGGATAGGTTTGTTACAGCTGTTAAACTCAAAAAAGGTCTCAGGGATACTAATCATGAACAACTCTATGCGTATCTCCAACAACATGAGAAACATGCTGCTTATGATCGGTTAATGCGAGAAAAGCTCAATCCTTCAACAACAAATTACTCTCTTGCCTTTGTCTCTAATGTTCAACAACTCACTCAACCTTCAAATGATCAATCTCAACCACAACAACCTTCATGCATGTCTACTCCAACAATTGGTCAATCACCAACTCCCTCACCACCTGCTTTAAACACCCACCTGGACTCTGGGTACTCCCACACTGACATGATGATTGATAATCTCTCCAACCAAGTCTCCTTATTAGTCCAACAGTTCAGAGTTGTACTTCCACCAACTAATAACCAACTCAGGACTTCGTCTAACCCAAAAAATCAGGCAGTCATAGAAGATGGAAGGGTGGTGGTGCAGAATGTGCAAGGAAGACAAAAGCTCAATCAAAGAAATGCTGGTAGAGAAAATGGGAAGTATAGAGTCGGGAATGCGCTTCAAGTACAAGCTAGGCAACCTAAGTGTTATAACTGTGGAGGGTTGGGCCACATAGCTAGGAATTGCACTCACCCAAAGCGTCCTCAAAACTCTGAGTACTTCAAGGACAAGATGTTGCTAATGCAGGCGCAAGAGAATGGGACTGCTTTGGATGAAGAAGCTCTGCTCTTTCTGGCTGGCAATGATGGGAATACGTTTGATGGTGATGTGGATGATCAACCTGTTCAGGACATGGCACTAAATGATCCGAACATCTTTCAAGTTGAAGACTGTTAAGCTTTTGACTCAGATGTTGATGACGAACCCACAACTCAAACCATCTTCATGGCTAATCTGTCTGCAGCTGCTCCCTCTCCACAGCAGTCTGGCTCTTCCATCACATCTGCTATTTCTGAGGTACCAACATCACTTAATTCTAATCTGAATTATCCTACCAATCCACAGGGGGCGTGTGACTATATACAACTCAAGAATATTGACAACATAGACACCACTGATATGGGAAATACCAATAATATCCCATATGAAAGGTATGTGAATGACAATAGACTGCCAGTTGTACCAAGTGACACGCCGTCGGTTGACTCTAGTGAACTTGAGCTGCATGAGTACACAATATACAACCCTAATGATTCCTTGACCACTAGAGTTAACATGGAATGGCAAATGCGTACTTACATATCTGAAAAACAATTCCAAACAAGAAACATTGAAAAGGGAGTTGGTGTCTTTAAAAAAACAATTGGATCAAACTGTTAAACAAAAACAGGAAATTCAAAAGGGGTTGACTTCAATTAAACTCGAATACAAAGATAAAGAAACTAAACTTCTAAATGATTTCTCAAACCTCAAAATGTTGAAAAATAAATTGGAATATAAGTTGTACACGCAAGGCCAAACCATCCAATCTGCTGAAATGATGCAAAACCATAGGAAACTAAGTGATGAATTTAGTGAACGGGATGCCTCTAAGACTAAAGCCAAATTCCTTAGAAATGGTATAGGTGCTCAACCTGCGTTATATGATGCAAACACTATGCTTGAACCTAACCATGCCCCTCCTGATGTGAGATTCTATGACGAGATTGATGAGGCGTGTAACAATTCGCATTTTCAGTTTTATTTCTATTCTCGAAAATTTTACTATTCACTTTTACTATTCATTTTTCCCGAAATTCTCCCGAATTTTGATTTTTGTTTCTTGGCCTCGAGTGATAAATCATTTCCATGGCAAATTAAAAGTTTGACACTCATCAGATCATTTTCGTGAAAGTTATTAAGGAATTACATGGAATTATACGTTTTAGGGTAAAACGTCATTCAAAAATTCTACGCACAACGAAACTCGACCGCGTTAAGTGACCCCGCATCAGAAAAATGTTTAGTACTCTCATGATTAATTAGAGAATTAATCCTGACTGAGAAAAATGTTACCAGATTGACCCTGGACCGTGAAAAACAGAAATTTATGCTGTTAAGCACTTTTACTTAGCCGTAACCTTAGCCTATACCTGCACCGCGTTTTGAAGACGATTTGAGTTTTCACATTTATGGAATAAGTCAACATATTTTTCCCTTCTCCATTGACCAAAAATCATTCCTTGATTTTATAAATCATTCCTTGATTTTTAGGCTTCCGGTTTTAAGTCTAAAGGACTGTAAATACCAACCGACACTAGACTGAGCCCAGTCTAGACATTATAAGTCATTTTAAATCATTTTTATCCTATTAGAAAAGTAACATTTTACTTTTCACAATTTTACACAATATTCGTACATTTTACGAATTACGCGTTTTAGACCCGTGTTTCCAGTTTTGGCAGGGTTTTACCACCCCAATGGAACCTACCACTCATTTTATATTTTATTATGGAGTGTCATGACATGTTTAACAATACTTTCAAGTTCCAGATTTTTACGACACCCGGTTTTACGTTTTGAGGCTTAACAGTTTACGGTTAGCAACTTACGGAGTCAAATCTCATCCTAATACTTAGGATATTACCAAGCCAAGCACACCTCACCCCCTAGCCTTGTGAACCGCCATTAGGGGGGGGAGTCACACCCTCATGTGTCTTGATCTTATGTCTTAAGGCCTTGGATGGTTTACATGTATACAAGCTTGTCATGAAAGTTTTGACAAGTCTTGTTTTGTAACCTCCTCAAACACATATAAATACCCCCTCCCCCTTGTTGCCGTTCCATACTAACCACACCAACACCTTCACACTTAGCTAAAATACTTCCAAGTTACAAGCAAGATTCAAGAACAAGTTCAAGTATAGAAACCCTAGATTGGTTTTAGGTACCCAAAACACATCCAAAACGCTAGAAACTTTGGTGATTTTCTTGAGTTTGAATCCACTCAAGTCACCAAGACATCATCAAGACCTTGTTCAAGCCCTAGCACAACCTTGCTCATACAAAAGAAGTGAAGGAATCTAAGAAGAGGAAGCTCAAAGTCCTTGTACTAGTCCTTGATTCTTGATTTCCCTTTTGTTAGGCCAAAAGTTGTAAGCAAAACTCTAACATACCTCTTGTTAAATATCATACTCATGCTATTTACATATCATTCATACTATATATTGTCTTGATGTTAGGTTCATGATGTTTAAAAACGACCAAAACAAGTATTGAAGTATATATGTTAACCTATGTTATTCAAACAAGTAAACTAGTGACTTCCATGGAAAAATCCGACCAAATCAGTATATAAATGATATTATACAATTACATATTGTAGTAGATGACTTAAAAAGGAAACCATAGCAACTTGAACCACGTAAAATGAGTAAACGAGTCAAAAGTTACGACCATTTGAAATTACCACAACTTTGCGGCAAACTGCCTAAATACCTTCTGTGACAGAACATAAAACACGCAAAAAGAGGCCTTTCTGGTCCGTTTCATGAAAACGTTAAAGCACGAAAGTTGTCCGGAATCATGTTTTCTACAGAAACTCAGGAGCACGTCTCCAGAAAACCAATAACGAATGAGATTTTTCTCAGTTTCTTAACAGCTTTTTACATATATATGTCATATATAAAAGGTTATAGTTTATAAAGACCAAAGAGGTCTTATGACCTAGAATCAAGACCACAACCATGGCTAGAGCTAAGGTTGAGTCTCAAGGCCATGCAACAATGACCAAAGGTCATGGCAAGGCCATGACTAAATGACCATATAAACTTACTTAGGCGAAAACATGAACTAAAAGTTGGCGATAACTTGAACAAACAATTTGGATCTACTTCATCTAAAAAGAACCATGAAATCTTACAAGTAATTCATACAAAGATCTAAGAAACTCATTGTAATAACAATCGTCATTTAAAAGTAAACTTTCCTAAGTTTACTCAAATATCGGACATGTAACTTTTCGGATCAAATCTTATCAAACACTACAATAGTAGGGAGCTTCATGTGAGGAGTTCATATGGGTAAACCGTCGAGATGAGTTGTGGATTTACGAATTAAAGTGTCTTGGCTCCTCGAACGTTTACTACATGACTTCTGAATTATGATGGCCCGAACGGTAGTAAGCGATATACAAACTATACATGTTTCATACACAATTTTTATTCAAAGACTTATATATACTAAGTACTACATCATGAACTATTTGCAAGACATATATAGGCAATTCTTCGTACTCTTAGACATTACTCCAACCTAAGACGCGACGTTCTATTATAGGTTACTCTTAGAGACTATTGTGATTCGACTATCATACTCACTACATAGACTTAAGGTGAGTTCGTAGCCCCACTTTTACTCTTTTTATACTTGTTTTAACTCTTTGGGGGAGATACATGCTCAACTACTTGCTTTCTCTTTTACTAAGCAAATTTACTCAAATGCTATGCTATACTTTTATACTCTTAAACATGATGTGTAGCTTTATTACGATATGTGACTTAATGTGATAAACTATTCTATACGCTATATTCTTTAAACCACTGTTTAACTCCTGGATGGAGCCGACGGAGAGGTATTGATAGTACTATCGGGTTGACGCCCCCACCCTTTGCCCTTGATTCTCGGCCTTGGGTGAATATAGTCCGGCATTGAAGCATTTGTGCTTATTCTTACGAAGCTTTTGAGCTTATTCTTGTCATGAGGTTCAGTAGGCATTTTATACTTTACATTAAGAGTGCATATATCGTATACACATATGACTTAATCATACTATCTGGTAGCAGTGGGTTGTGGACACACAGGTTGCAAGTCTCTTATGGCGGGACTTGCAACTGAGTGGATTCATAATGCCTTTGCTGTGTGAACATTCTTTTAAGGCTTTTCAACTGTGTTAAAACAAACTCTATGAACTCACCGACCATTGTGTTGACACTTTAGCATGTTTGTCTCAGGTCTGTAAGGTGATAGCTGTTGCATGGAGCATAGAGTCGCTTGGCATGTTTTGAAGACTTATGCTTTTATCTTTACCATTCGATATGTCTTAAAACTCTTATGTATTGTATTATGGAACTCAAGTTTGTAACTCGGAATTTATTAATCGAATGGAAACTTTTCAAACGTCTCATTTAGAGGTCGTTTTCCATACCTTGTACTTTGTATTATGAAGTAGCGCCTCAATGACACAGTCTTCCGCTGCGGTATTTTGGGGGTGTTACAGATTGGTACCAGAGCCTTGGTTATAGAGAACTAGGTTGCATTTAGTGCCTAGACTATAACTGCTATATACGTTAAGACTCTACTCTTTATTTGCCTTACACATACTACATGCGCATATGCTTACTGCTAATTGTTTGTTTAGGAGAAACCCCAGACTATAGTCAAGTCATCAAAAATGTAGAGCTGAGTAATAATTATTTATGTAACTTGATCTTGTGACAGTTCTTGTTTGATAAGACATAAGATTAAGTTAAATAAAGGTTATTAGTTTTCTGTACAGATTTGATGATTTGCCTTATATGGTCCTAATACCTAGAAGTGATTCACATGTCCTAGTACGACACTCAAACCTATTTACAAACGCGACTAGTCCTTCTCGTCACCCACACTACGTTACCCCTTCACAAACTTGAGACCAAATGATAGAAACTCTACCCAATTATGTAGTATCAATCGTTGAGATATGTGTGCCTGGGAATATGTATACGTGTGAAAGGAAGCAATTATAATTGTGGTGGCCAACATAATTATAAATGCTTCATGACTCACGTAGACATATGTGACCATGCTTACATAAATCAACGTTGACTCAGATTGGCAAAATTTAAGACTAAGTAGTCTAGGAATATCACCTCATATCTGACGTCGACAAAATATCCTTCCTTGTAGATATCATGGCACCAAAGAGAGTAACTCGTAGCACTAGCCGAGGTGGTGCAACAGCAAGGGGCGGAAGAACTGGTGGACGTGGAGGTAGAGGAGATGCTCATGACACTAGTAATGGTGGAAGAACTGGTGGACGTGGAGGTAGAGGAGATGCTCACAACACTAGTAACCCTGGTAACGATGGTGGAAATCCTGATGTCTCTGCTATTATTGCTCAACAACTACAAAACCTACTTCCCACTATAGTCACACAAGTTGGCGACCACATGAACAATTCGGGGAACCACGGAAGCATGAATGACACTACAAATGGTGGGGGAAGGAATGGTAACAACAACAACAACAACAACAACAATAGGATTGGATGTACGTATAAGGAATTTAAGACATGCAAGCCAATTGAGTTTGATGGTAAAGGAGGTGCACTAGCATATACAAGATGGGTCGAGAAGATGGAGTCAGTAATTGACATCGGTAACTGTGCAATCCACCAGAGAGTGAAATATTCTGCATGCTTGCTATCAGAGAAGGCATTGACATGGTGTAACATGCAGATTCAAGCAAGGAGTAGAGAAGCCGTTGTAGGCATGACATGGGACGACTTTAAGGGACTACTAAAGGAAGAATACTGCCCGGGTAATGAAATGCAAAAACTAGAGGACGAGTTTTGGCATCACTCTATGGTAGGAGCTGGTCATGCAACCTACACAGATCGGTTTCATGAACTAGCTAAACTAGTTCCTCATCTGGTTACCCCTGAATCCAAAAGGATTGAGAGGTACATCTATGGTCTTGTTCCTGAGATTCGTGGGACAGTGAAAACAACCGAACCTCCCACAATTCAAAGTGCAATATTAAGAGCAGGGACCCTAACAGATGAGATGGTTAGGAATGGAACTTTGAAGAATAGTGACAAAAGGAAGGGAGCAGGTGAATCGAGCGAGCAAATGGGTACAATGGTTGATAATAAGAGAGCAAGAGGATTTGCCGCAACTGTTTCAGATCAGAAAAAGTATAAGGGTGCACATCCTAAGTGTACTAAATGTGCTTTTCATCATCAGAGGTCTGAGCCCTGCCGAGTGTGTACAAAGTGCAAACAGTGGGGTCATTTTGCAAATAGTTGTAGAGCATCAGGCAATATAAGAAACAACCAAAAGACATGTTATGAGTACAACAGCCCAAACCATTTCCGATATAATTGTCCTAAGTTGAATGGGGCACAGAGACAAGTGCTAGATAACCCAAACTTTGCCGTAATGCTTGAAGCAAATAATCCAAACCATGGAGGCAATGTTAGTCCACCTCGGGGTCGAGCATACTATTTGGGTGCTAAGGAAGCCCGCAATGCGTAACGGGTACGTACCTTATCCTACCATATTATTCTATTCTAAATCTAGCTTTATTATGCCGCTATTAAGATAAGAGACCTAGACACACTAAACTTCGGGACGAAGTTTCCTGAAGGGGTAGAGACTGTAACAATTCGCATTTTCAGATTTATTTTTATTCCCGAAAATTTTACTATTCACTTTTACTATTCATTTTTCCCGAAATTCTCCCGAATTTTGATTTTTGTTTCTTGGCCTCGAGTGATAAATCATTTCCATGGCAAATTAAAAGTTTGACACTCATCAGATCATTTTCGTGAAAGTTATTAAGGAATTACATGGAATTATACATTTAGGGTAAAACGTCATTCAAAAATTCTACGCACAACGAAACTCGACCACGTTAAGTGACCCCGCATCAGAAAAATGTTTAGTACTCTCATGATTAATAGAGAATTAATCCTGACTGAGAAAAATGTTACCAGATTGACCCTGGACCGTGAAAAACAGAAATTTATGTTGTTAAGCACTTTTACTTAGCCGTAACCTTAGCCTATACCTGCACCGCGTTTCTAAGACGATTTGAGTTTTCACATTTATGGAATAAGTCAACATATTTTTCCCTCCTCCATTGACTAAAAATCATTCCTTGATTTTATAAATCATTCCTTGATTTTTAGGCTTCCGGTTTTAAGTCTAAAGGACTGTAAATACCAACCGACACTAGACTGAGCCCAGTCTAGACATTATAAGTCATTTTAAATCATTTTTATCCTATTAGAAAATTAACATTTTACTTTTCTCAATTTTACACAATATTCGTACATTTTACGAATTACGCGTTTTAGACCCGTGTTTCCAGTTTTAGCAGGGTTTTACCACCCCAATGGAACCTACCACTCATTTTATATTTTAATATGGAGTTTCATGACATGTTTAACAATACTTTCAAGTTCCACATTTTTACGACACTCGGTTTTACGTTTTGAGGCTTAACAGTTTACGGTTAGCAACTTACGGAGTCAAATCTCATCCTAATACTTAGGATATTACCAAGCCAAGCACACCTCACCCCCCTAGCCTTGTGAACCGCCATTAGGGGGGGAGTCACACCCTCATGTGTCTTGATCTTATGTCTTAAGGCCTTGGATGGTTTACATGTATACAAGCTTGTCATGAAAGCTTTGACAAGTCTTGTTTTGTAACCTCCTCAAACACATATAAATACCCCCTCCCCCCCTTGTTGCCGTTCCATACTAACCACACCAACACCTTCACACTTAGCTAAAATACTTCCAAGTTACAAGCAAGATTCAAGAACAAGTTCAAGTATAGAAACCCTAGATTGGTTTTAGGTACCCAAACCACTTCCAAAACCCTAGAAACTTTGGTGATTTTCTTGAGTTTGAATCCACTCAAGTCACCAAGACATCATCAAGACCTTGTTCAAGCCCTAGCACAACCTTGCTCATACAAAAGAAGTGAAGGAATCTAAGAAGAGGAAGCTCAAAGTCCTTGTACTAGTCCTTGATTCTTGATTTCCCTTTTGTTAGGCCAAAAGTTGTAAGCAAAACTCTAACATACCTCTTGTTAAATATCATACTCATGCTATTTACATATCATTCATACTATATATTGTCTTGATGTTAGGTTCATGATGTTTAAAAATGACCAAAACAAGTATTGAAGTATATATGTTAACCTATGTTATTCAAACAACTTGAACCACGTAAAATGAGTAAACGAGTCAAAAGTTACGACCATTTGAAGTTACCACAACCTTGCGGCAAACTGCCTAAATACCTTCTGTGACAGAACATAAAACACGCAAAAAGAGGCCTTTCTGGTCCGTTTCATGAAAAAGTTAAAGCACGAAAGTTGTCCGGAATCATGTTTTCTACTGAAACTCACGGGCACGTCTCCAGAAAACCAATAACAAATGAGATTTTTCTCAGTTTCTTAACAGCTTTTTACATATATGTGTCATATATAAAAGGTTATAGTTTATAAAGACCAAAGAGGTCTTATGACCTAGAATCAAGACCACAACCATGGCTAGAGCTAAGGTTGAGTCTCAAGACCATGAACCAATGACCAAAGGTCATGGCAAGGCCATGACTAAATGACCATATAAACTTACTTAGGCGAAAACATGAACTAAAAGTTGGCGATAACTTGAACAAACAATTTGGATCTACTTCATCTAAAAAGAACCATGAAATCTTACAAGTAATTCATACAAAGATCTAAGAAACTCATTGTAATAACAATCGTCATTTAAAAGTAAACTTTCCTAAGTTTACTCAAATATCGGACATGTAACTTTTCGGATCAAAACTTATCAAACACTACAATAGTAGGGAGCTTCATGTGAGGAGTTCATATGGGTAAACCGTCGAGATGAGTTGTGGATTTACGAATTAAAGTGTCCTGGCTCCTCGAACGTTTACTACATGACTTCTGTATTATGATGGCCCGAACGGTAGTAAGCGATATACAAACTATACATGTTTCATACACAATTTTTATTCAAAGACTTATATATACTAAGTACTACATCATGAACTATTTGCAAGACATATATAGGCAATTCTTCGTACTCTTAGACATTACTCCAACCTAAGACGCGACGTTCTATTATAGGTTACTCTTAGAGACTATTGTGATTCGACTATCATACTCACTACATAGACTTAAGGTGAGTTCGTAGCCCCACTTTTACTCTTTTTATACTTGTTTTAACTCTTTGGGGGAGATACATGCTCAACTACTTGCTTTCTCTTTTACTAAGAAAATTTACTCAAATGCTATGCTATACTTTTATACTCTTAAACATGATGTGTAGCTTTATTACGATATGTGACTTAATGTGATAAACTATTCTATACGCTATATTCTTTAAACCACTGTTTAACTCCTGGATGGAGCCGACGGAGAGGTATTGATAGTACTATCGGGTTGACGCCCCCACCCTTTGCCCTTGATTCTCGGCCTTGGGTGAATATAATCCGGCATTGAAGCATTTGTGCTTATTCTTACGAAGCTTTTGAGCTTATTCTTGTCATGAGGTTCAGTAGGCATTTTATACTTTACATTAAGAGTGCATATATCGTATACACATATGACTTAATCATACTATCTGGTAGCAGTGGGTTGTGGACACACAGGTTGCAAGTCTCTTATGGCGGGACTTGCAACTGAGTGGATTCATAATGCCTTTGCTGTGTGAACATTCTTTTAAGGCTTTTCAACTTTGTTAAAACAAACTCTATGAACTCACCAACCATTGTGTTGACACTTTAGCATGTTTGTCTCAGGTCTGTAAGGTGATAGCTGTTGCATGGAGCATAGAGTCGCTTGGCATGTTTTGAAGACTTATGCTTTTATCTTTACCATTCGATATGTCTTAAAACTCTTATGTATTGTATTATGGAACTCAAGTTTGTAACTCGGAATTTATTAATCGAATGGAAACTTTTCAAACGTCTCATTTAGAGGTCGTTTTCTATACCTTGTACTTTGTATTATGAAGTAGCACCTCAATGACACAGTCTTCCGCTGCGATATTTTGGGGGTGTTACAAGGCGGAGGATAGAACTAGGGAAAAACTTGCTGAGCGATTAAAGGATCCCCTGTGCATAGCTAAAAATATTGTGTTTCACTATGATTATACGAATGACAATAACTCAGCCATTTTTTGTTCCTCAAAAGAAAATCCTCTCTGACAAAGTTTTTTGGAATATTGACATGGAGAAAATGAAAGCTGAAAGAATTGTAGGTAACACACGTACCATCTTTAGGATTGCGGACCCAACTATCTATCCTCTGAACACGCCCAGGCACCTTGTACCATTTACTCTTCCCACACAGTGTAATACCCTGATTGGGTTATATGTTCTAGGTCAATTGTTTAATGACTTTGAGAAAACATGTAAAAAAGAATTACACCAACGGGGATTACAGAAGGGGAAAGGGGTTTTGAGCAAATAAAACAGTGTTACCTAACTGAAGTCATGCCATTTTTCGATCTTCTCAAAGAACATTTTGAGGGCCTTAAAAATACCATTAATAATGATGTGACTCAAATGAAAAAGGTCTTTAAATATGTGGAAAGTGAGGGTAACCAGTTGGCTATTGATCTCAAATACAGTGAAATTGACAGGAAAAACATTCTCATTATGAATGAAAACTTGATTTCTAATTGCATTGCACATGATGTTTTTTACACTGTCACCGACTCAGCATTATCTGCTCAACAATTTCATGAAATGTCGGTCACCTTAAATGTCTTCCAGAATCGTGTGATTGAGCTTGAGGGGGAGAATTACAAATTAAATAACAAAATTCAAAACGACGACCATGATAACATGGTCAGACATTTCTCAAAACTAGAAGTTGATAATCTTAACTTGCAACTAAAATATCAACATCTAGAAGAAAGCATAAAAATATCAAATGCCAAGACATCTTCGGATGCTCCTGAGTTTGACACATGTTTTGAATTAGCCGAAAAGGATGAAGTAATTCAAGCTCACTCAAACACGATTCGGAAGTTGAGGGCCCAAATTGCACAATTAAAGTCTAACATAGGCGACGTGACCAATACCAATTACCAAAAGTCGATAGATTCTCAAAACTGTTAGAAACAAGGCATTATCAATGAATTACAACATGAAAATGAGTGGCTTCGTGCTGAAATGTCAAACGCTAAACAACGTTACAAAGAGTTATTTGAGTCTATTAAAATAACACGTGACCAAAACAATGAAAGAGTCACTTCTTTGTTAAAAGAAATTGAGAATCTAAAGACTATGGTGAAGGGTAAAATGCCCGTCGTTTCATGTGATCTTGCAATTTCTAATGTACATGCTTGTAAGAAATATGCGTGTGATGCTTTGAATGTCTCTCTTCCCCTTAGGAACAATAAGTTAGTTCACAGCAACTATCTTAGATATCTTAAGGATTGCCTAGTTATACTTAGAGAAACCATTGAAGATGAGAGGATACCTAAACCACTGGATGATGTTATTGTTGGTGCATGCTTCCTCACTAATAGAGCCCAGGAATTATTAGAATACGCTATAGGATCATGCCACAAGAATGATAACAAGTCGGATAGGTCGTTTGTGTCGCACTCTAACATTGGCAACAAACATGTTACATTTGATTATCCCCAAACCATGTCACAATCCACCACCATGATCACCGGTAAACAAGTAGCAATTAAGCATACTAATGTTCCCGTCATTGCTTCTACAGGAGTAAACGGTGTATCTAAAGCTAGCAAGTCACAGCCTAGGTGCAATACAAAGAATGATAGGACTTTGCCGGCTAAGAGTGCACTTATGAAGGAAGTAGAAGAATCTACTAGGAACAATAAAGTTATGATTAATGAAAGGAATCGAGTTGATTCAAATATTTGTGTTAACAATGATGTAATTAATTTGATTTCTGGTGCTATTTGTAAGACTTGTAACGAATGTTTATTTTTTGGTAATCATGATGCTTGTGTTGTGTCTTACTTAAAATCCACTATGAAATCTCCGGTCATGAATGTTTCAAGTGCTAAAAGGGTTAAACAAGTCTGGAATAAAACAGGAAAGGTGTTCACTAATGTTGGTTATCAATGGAGACCTACTGGAAGGCAATTCACCTTAGGAGAAAAGTGCCCATTGACTAGGATCACTAATTCCAAAGTTGTGCCAATTAAGAAATGGAGACCTACTGGTAGAAAGTTCCCAATAGAAGCACTTAGTACCACTCCTAGGTCTAGTGCATCAAAATGTGAAAATTCTAGTGATATATCCGTGACATATGATAATCCAATATTTGTGTGTGCTAACCAAATGGACCCCAACTGTTTGTGGGGCTCCAGCTTTTTCAGTTATCCACCATTGTCTGGTTTCAAATGCAGGTCGTACAAATCGTCCTTTGGTATTTGGACTCAGGCTGCTCAAAACATATGACTGGAGATCGCTCGCGGCTCAAGAATTTCGTGGAAAAGTTCATTGGTACAGTTAGATTCGGGAACGACCATTTTGGATCTATAATGGGTTATGGTGATTACGTCTTTGGAGACAGTGTGATATCGAGAGTATACTACGTGGAGGGACTTGGACACAATCTATTCTCTATTGGTCAATTCTGTGACTTTGATCTTGAAGTTTCCTTCAGAAAGCACACCTGTTTTGTTAGAGAATTAGATGGTGTAGATCTCCTCAAAGGGAGTCGGGGCACTAACCTTTATACCATCTCTATTGAAGACATGCTTCGGTCCTCTCCAATTTTCTTGCTTTCAAAAGCCTCTAAGAACAAATCATGGTTGTGGCATCAATGAGCTCACACGTAAGGATCTTGTTCGAGGGTTGCCCAGACTTAAGTATGAAAAAGATCATCTATGTTCCGCATGTCAAATGGGCAAGAGCAAAAAGCACACCCATAAACCCAAAACTGTCAATTCCATCATGGAAGTCCTACATACTCTTCACATGGATCTCTGTGGACCAATGAGGATTCAAAGTATCAACGGAAAGAAATATGTGCTCGTTATTGTTGATGATCACTCTCGTTTCACGTGGGTAAAGTTTTTACGATCAAAAGATGAAACTCTGGAAATCATCATCAAACTCATCAAGCAATTGCAAGTTCGACTCAACAAAACAGTTAGGTTCATTCGTACTGATAATGGAACGGAGTTCGTGAACAAAGAACTTACTCAATTCTATGAAGGTGTCGGCATTAGTCATCAAAAGAGCATTCCACGTACTCCTCAACAAAAGGGAGTTGTTGAAAGGCGTAATCGCACCTTGGTTGAAGCTGCAAGGACTATGCTCATCTTCTCCAAAGCTCCTATGTTTCTTTGGGCTGAGGCAATTGCGACAACATGTTACACACAGAACCGATCCTTGATACATCCTCTCCACTGCAAGACTCCATATGAACTGGTTCATGGCAGAAAACCAGACCTTTTGTTTCTTTGAGTATTTGGTGCATTGTGCTATCCAACAAATGACAGTGAAGACCTTGGGAAACTCAAGGCCAAGGCCGACATTGGTTTCTTCGTTGGTTATGCTCCAGAACGAAAGGGGTACCGAATCAACAATCCTGCTACTCCTTTTATACCTCCTACAAGTGAAGATTGGAAGAAACTGTTTGACCCAATGTTTGATGAATACTTTGAACCTCAAAACGTGGATGCTCTAGAAGCCACAGTCGTTCCACAACCAGCTGGTGTAGCAAATGTCCCAGATGTTAATGTTGGGCCATCCACTTCGTTGTCATGGGATCCTGAAGCCCCCACCATCAGTCGGTCAGTTACCACATCTAATGGTCAATCTTCATTTGTACAACGACTAACAGCTGTGGATAATTCGTTTGAAGTAAATCCTTTCGCTCCACCTGATAATGAGCTGTTTGTTAACATTTTTGCTCCTAAATCGTCAAATGATGCTACATCCTCAGACGAATCTAACACGGCAACCTCAGTTCCCTATCCTCAACCCCATGAACACCTCAGGAAATGGACGAATGATCATCCAATTGACAACAACATTGGAAACCCTTTGATGCGTGGGAATTGCACCAGGATTTACCTCTCGAGGGATCTCGAGAAGCTTACAACCCCCACCAGGCAGTGTACCTGATCGTTGTAGTATAGTATAGTGACAAGTACCGAGGGATTGATCGTTCAACTCAGGAATAGAAGTCTAAAAACAAATTCTAGAGGTGAGGGATGATTATTTTTGTATTTTTATATTTTATGAAAGCAAGTAAAATCTCGGGTTTTCAAAGAGTGGGCGGATTTAGTTGTTAATCAACTAACCCAATAACTAAGATGCAATCAAAATAAAATAACAAAAATATAAATAAACTAAATTAAACTAGTGGTGTGAGTAATATGTGGGAGAATTGTGTTTACTTAGATTTCACTACTCCTTAGATATCTTTTACAGGTTAATTACTTGTTACAGTTGCGTGGATGACGGGTGATGCGTGGGAATCGCACCTTGCTTTACCTCTCGAGGGATCTCGCGAGGCTTACAACCCCCACCAGGCAGTGTACCTGATCGTTGTAGTATAGTATAGTGGCAGGTACCGGGGGATTGATCGTTCAGCTTGGGAATAGTGTCGCTAGGATTAGAAAACCTAATTAATAGTTCTAGAGATGAGAGATGATTATTTTTGTGTTTTTATATTTTTTAGAAAGCAAGTAAATCTCGGGTTTGAAGGATTTGGGCGGAATTAGTTGTTATTCAACTAACCCAGAACTAAGATGCAATTAAATTAAAACTAATTAAACTAATATTATACTAAGGTTGTGAGCAAGAATTGGAGGAAATGTGTTTACTTAGATTTCCTTACTCCCTAGATATCTTTTATATGTTAATTACTTGTTATAGTTGCATGGATGACGGGTTGTATTCCTTAATACCATTCATGGGGTGATGCACGTAACTCCCCAGTTCTATGAGCTCTTATCTACTCCTATACCATGCCCATCACAACTATAGGGATCAGAAACAGTGGCTCATGCATTAAATACTACCAATAAAGACCTAGTGCATATCGGTTCAGTGTTTCCTAAGACGTTCAAGCATGTTACCATTTGGAGATCTGCCAGTTTTCTTAAGCCTAACACAAAATCATTCATCCAAAACAACTACAAGCAAGTAATCAACACATAATCAACATCTAGGTTTCATTAGATCTAAGCAAACACAAAGATAGATTAGCCTAACATAGTAGAATCAAGACAAGAACAAAAGATAAACAACCAATACATAGACATATTGATTGAATAAAAGGATACTTATCTTAATTAAACTTGAAAGGTATCAAGGGTTTGGAACCCTTGAAAAACCTGCAAAGGTACACCAAATTCGTATCTAGGGTTTCTCTCCAAAACTCTCTCCTCTAAAACTAAAAAAACTAGAAAAGTATATATAGGAAAACAGGTCTGACGGCGTCAAGAACAACCTCGTGACGCCGTCAAACCGCCGCCAAATAGTATCTCGGACGGGCTTGATCTACTTTTGACGCCGTCACCTCTTGCCCGTCATGTAAAAATTACTCTTGACGCCCTCGTGTGACGCCGTCACAATCCCTCGGTAAAATATTCCATCCATTCTGACGCCGTCATACTCTCCTTCTTGACGCCGTCACAAACTTTCGGTAAAATTATCTGTAGATGCATCTGACGCCGTCATGATGGTACTCTTGACGCCGTCAGGAACTTGATCTCAGCAAGGAAAATAGAGACTTAGCCGTTTTCTTCACTTTAATGCTCCAAAAACGTCCAAAACAGCTTCTTTTCCAGAATTCACTCTCCAAGTACCTAAAATCACAAAAGGAACGATTTAGGGCAATATTTGATCAAATAAATTCAGTTCTGGGCTTAAATGACCCCTTAAAAGTGGTTCATTTTTCGCCTCATCAAATACCCTTACACTTGAGATTTGCTTGTCCTCAAGCAAATATGCTTTTATTCTAATCAAAAGACAAGTTAGAGGTCATTTAACACTAATATAAAAGTAATTACAACAAATAATCGTTCCACTAAAGACCAAAGACAAGCTCGGAGGTCATACACTTAGCACCTCACAAATAGTGTTTAGATACTCACATCTCTCGGGTGTAATAAAGTAATATAACATTAAGGAAATGGAAGATATCTCTCACTACCTGTCATAGCAAAATAGATTACCATAGGCTTGGGAAAGGATCAAACCTCCACCACATGGCGTAAGCACCTAAGATAAACTATCAAAGAGGTCTTTCAAAGGGTTGTAACGTTAGGTATAGGGATATGAATTACACGGTTTTGTTGGATAAAGGAAGTTTTACTGGTGGCGAGCTAACAATCTTGGTTAATTACATTCACAATATGGCGTTGCTAAGCCAAGACTAGACTCGACTTAAGCTAATAAATGAAAAATAACAGAAATATAAAATAAACAAAGAATAAAAAGGGATGGTAGTCCGTATGTTTTTCTCTTTTTTTTTTTATTCTTTCTATTTTTTTTTTTTTTTTTTTTTTTTTTTTTTTTTTTTTTTTTTTTTGCATACACTCTTGCCCTACCATCCAAAATAATACATCATAGGGAATGTAAATTCCCCTTACACTTGAATCTTTACATACTTTACAATTAACTAATCTAATGACTCGAATTAAGAAAATCAAAACACTTGGAGCACTTTTAAATTTAACGTACATATGGGGATAATATATGTTGTTCTTCCCCATTACTCCATAAAATAAGTACTTACCCATGAGTCCCAATCGTCCCAAAACAATATGTACAAGGATATGACTCGACTTAGCAACAATGTAACCAATTAGAAAGTTAACTTAAGGTTTAACAAATAACAATAATGCACTAAAGATGAGTGCATACACGGAAGGCTAAGGCGATTTGGGTGTACATTTAAGTGGGGTGTAACAAATTCTTCCTTTAAGTAAAATGCTTAAAGTTAGAAACGAAAAAGATAGGCTCGGAGGGGTGTACTAGGGGTTTCGTGTACTAAAAATGAGTACAACGCTAAGGGTGTGGGAAAAATTAGTTGACTTAAGTAGTCAAGCAATATGACTTAAGTGGTCAAGAAATTATGATACGGGTTTAACACAAGGGTGATCCTAATGCCTCTTATCATTTAGTAAATCCTACTACACGAATGTAGTCTCACTAGCGGTCTTGGGATGCATCACTAACGCAAGTTCTAGAATCTAAATGCTACCGGTACACTCATAAGCACTAATAGTAAATGCTTTTCCTATCAAAACTAAAGGCGAACCTCACATTTTTGGGTGGAAAATTTTTCTGAATATACGGTCATGTGCTAGTTATACAATCTCCTATCCATGAGACGCTTGCTAAGGCTAAAGCTTCACTCCTAAATGTTGTAAAAAATTTTAAATTTGGCGCTAAAATTACACTAACAAGTATTTATCATAGTTTTATTACACATCTACTATCAAACAAAACAAACTCAAGCGAAAGTGTATTATTATGGTATCATCAATTTACCCTCCCCTTACACTTAAGATGAACATTGTCCCCAATGTTCAAGTAAAGAATGTAAAAGTAAAAAGAAGTAAAAAGAATGAAATCAAATACTCCCCTGATTCGCTCGGTATGGATTAAAGGTAGCCAGGTTAAATCTTCTTCCAAGAAAACGAACAATCAAAGCTTCCCTTCCAGAATATAAATCATCTTCTTGTCCAAAATAACCTGTAGAACCTGAGAAAGTAGACAAGACAACCTCGCGTAAAATCGGCGGCATCCTATATATGCTACAAAATCCTAGAAAGCAAAGTAAGATATAATGCTTGTAAATGAAGTTTGCAGATTTCCTGGAGATTATAAAACTTAATAATTCACAAAAACTTAAAGACTCCGTTAGAAAAACAAAACTGGTAAAATTTCCAGATTTTAACTCCTGACGCCGTCAAGAGTAAACTCTGACGCCGTCAGAGTAGACCTGCAGAAATTCTTGTGTTAAGTTTCCGGAAAATTTCTGGAAAAACTTGGTTCTACTTCCTGGAAAATCCTGCAAAACTTCATTATGACTCGATACAAGCATTTGACTCTAACAAATACTAATATACATGCTCACTTAATATTGTGGAAGATCATGATCATGTGTTTCTTAAAAACATATTTGGGGTTTCCCCTTACACTTATCTTTTGCAAAAATACTTTTAGGCTGGAGTTAAGACTAGGCTAAACAACATAATAAAGTATTTCCACTTTTTAATTTTGAAACATGATTTACCAACAATAAAAATGAAACATGCATACGGAAGCAAATAACAAACAAACAAAATAAAAATCACACAAAGCATGGGTTGCCTCCCAAGAAGCGCTTTTCTTTATTTACGAGTCTTGTAGCTAGACTCAAGGCCATGGGTTAACGTGTATCGCTTATGCTCACATAACCAAGTGTGAGCCATCTAATAGTCACCTCATCTCTCTTATACTCGTCTCCTAATTCTAAACACCCACGATAATATCCTTTATTCTTTTCATGTGTGTACCTAAATCCTTTTCTCGTATCTCTATCACTTAATATTTCCATGGGCGGATACCTACTACACTTTTCCATGGAAAAACTCTTGAACCAAGGGTGTGTGCGGGGCATTTGATAGACAACGTCTTCATCCCCATCCGAGAATGTAATTAACCCTTCTATGAGTCTTTCTTCGAGGTTAGTCAACCGTTTGAAAGGTTTTCCAAACACAACTTGGGTCAACTTATCATCGACAAACTCTCCTAGATTTTCCATGACCATGAACTCAACAAGATAAACCAATCTTCCTACAAACACGTGCAATGGTATTGTCTTAGCAACAACGTTGTCCCCTTTGTATTCTAACTCATCTACCATGATTTTATTATATTTATTACGTGAGATTATGTTCATTGGAAGAGATGAGTTGAGATAGGCATTAAAGCTCATAAATCCAATCTTACAAGGGAATTGCATGTTAAATGAACTATCGCACTCAATCCTAGTTCTAGGGTCCACGTACCTAAGAGGGTTTATTTCCTCTTCCATTCTGTCCTCATTGATTACGTCACCATCATCAAGATCCTCATCGGAGTCTGAATAGTAAAAAGGACTAGCCCTACGGTCATTATCATGATCAGACTCATCTAGCTCAGAACTATTGTCAAAGTGGTGATTGGGTGAGAGGTTAGGTTGGTTCTCATTTTCTACTAAAGGAAGTGGGGCGGGCAATTGGAACATCCTACGACGAAAAACACGAATAACAGGAGTCAGCCGATCAATGTTATTGTGATCCATCGAAACAGTTTACGAACAAAGACACAAAGAAAAAGATAGACTAAAGAAGACCTAAAAATAAAAATAAAAATCTTACTAGAAAGGAATCTAGCAAGTAGACCTAATAAAAAGATAAACTAACCTAGACAATAACTATTCCCCGGGCTGCGGCGCCAAAAACTTGATGCGTGGGAATCGCACCTTGCTTTACCTCTCGAGGGATCTCGCGAGGCTTACAACCCCCACCAGGCAGTGTACCTGATCGTTGTAGTATAGTATAGTGGCAGGTACCGGGGGATTGATCGTTCAGCTTGGGAATAGTGTCGCTAGGATTAGAAAACCTAATTAATAGTTCTAGAGATGAGAGATGATTATTTTTGTGTTTTTATATTTTTTAGAAAGCAAGTAAATCTCGGGTTTGAAGGATTTGGGCGGAATTAGTTGTTATTCAACTAACCCAGAACTAAGATGCAATTAAATTAAAACTAATTAAACTAATATTATACTAAGGTTGTGAGCAAGAATTGGAGAAAATGTGTTTACTTAGATTTCCTTACTCCCTAGATATCTTTTATATGTTAATTACTTGTTATAGTTGCATGGATGACGGGTTGTATTCCTTAATACCATTCATGGGGTGATGCACGTAACTCCCCAGTTCTATGAGCTCTTATCTACTCCTACACCATGCCCAGCACAACTATAGGGATCAGAAACAGTGGCTCATGCATTAAATACTACCAATAAAGACCTAGTGCATATCGGTTCAGTGTTTCCTAAGACGTTCAAGCATGTTACCATTTGGAGATCTGCCAGTTTTCTTAAGCCTAACACAAAATCATTCATCCAAAACAACTACAAGCAAGTAATCAACACATAATCAACATCTAGGTTTCATTAGATCTAAGCAAACACAAAGATAGATTAGCCTAACATAGTAGAATCAAGACAAGAACAAAAGATAAACAACCAACACATAGACATATTGATTGAATAAAAGGATACTTATCTTAATTAAACTTGAAAGGTATCAAGGGTTTGGAACCCTTGAAAAACCTGCAAAGGTACACCAAATTCGTATCTAGGGTTTCTCTCCAAAACTCTCTCCTCTAAAACTAAAAAAACTAGAAAAGTATATATAGGAAAACAGGTCTGACGGCGTCAAGAACAACCTCGTGACGCCGTCAAACCGCCGCCAAATAGTATCTCGGACGGGCTTGATCTACTTTTGACGCCGTCACCTCTTGCCCGTCATGTAAAAATTACTCTTGACGCCCTCATGTGACGCCGTCACAATCCCTCGGTAAAATATTCCATCCATTCTGACGCCGTCATACTCTCCTTCATGACGCCGTCACAAACTTTCGGTAAAATTATTTGTAGATGCATCTGACGCCGTCATGATGGTACTCTTGACGCCGTCAGGAACTTGATCTCAGCAAGGAAAATAGAGACTTAGCCGTTTTCTTCACTTTAATGCTCCAAAAACGTCCAAAACAGCTTCTTTTCCAGAATTCACTCTCCAAGTACCTAAAATCACAAAAGGAACGATTTAGGGCAATATTTGATCAAATAAATTCAGTTCCGGGCTTAAATGACCCCTTAAAAGTGGTTCATTTTTCGCCTCATCAACGGGTTATATTCCTTAATACCATTCATGGGGTGGCGTACTTACTTCGCCAATTCTATAAGCTCCTACTTCACTCCTATGTCGAGCCGGCTAAGAAGCTCCTAACATGGGATCATTAGAATTCGCTCATGCATTAAATACAACCATAAAAACCTAGTACACATCGGTTCATGTTTCCTAAGACGTTCAAGCATGTTACACAATGGAGATCTGCCAGTTTTCTTAAGCCTAACATTGAAATCATTCATCCATTACAACCATAAACAAGTAATCAACCTATAATGAACATCTAGGTTTCATTACATCTAAGCAAACACATAAAAGATCTAGCCTAGCATGTTAAAATCAAGACAAGCATAAGATATATTCAAACAACACATAGACATACTGAATGAATTGAAAGAAGACTTATCTTAATTGAACATGAAAGGTTTCAAGGGGTGAAAACCCTTGAAAATATTGTAAAAAACGACCTAGGGTTATTTGGGTTCGGCCCTAGAATTCTCCTCACAAGTTCCTCTTTAATGAATGAAAAATAGAAAAGTATTTATAGAATTTATGAGGTGACGGCGTCAAGAGTAAATTTCTGACACCGTCATCTCGCCGCCAATAAAGTCCTCGGATTGCCTAGATCTGCATCTGACGCCGTCATGTGTAATCTTCTTCCAGGCCATCACCAAAATAACTCTTGACGCCCTTCTCTTGACGCCTTCAGGTTTTCACTGGGCCGTCATGGATTTTACTCCTGACGCCGTCACAATTTCCTTCTTGATGCCGTCAGGTACTGTTCTCAACATGGAAAATTAAGACTTTGCCGTTTTCTTCACTTTTATGCTCCAAAACGTCCAAAATGCTTCCTTTTCCAGAATTCACTCCAAAAGTACCTAAAATCACAAAAGGAACAATTTAGGGCAATATTTGATAAGATAAATTCCAATTTCGGCTTAAATGACCCCTTAAAAGTTGTTCATTTTTTGCCTCATCATATCCTCAAGCAAATATGCTTTTATTCTAATCGAAAGACAAGTTAGGGGTCACTTAACACTAATATAAAAGTAATTACAACAAATAATTGTTCCACTAAAGACCAAAGACAAGCATGGAGGTCATACACTAGCACCTCACAAATAGTGTTTAGATACTCACATCTCTCGGGTGTAATAAACGTATATCACAATATGGAAATGGAAAACATCTCTCACTATCTGTCATAGCAAAATAGATTACCATAGGCATGGGAAAGGATCAAACCTCCACCACATGGCGTAAGCACTTAGGATAAACTATCAAAGAGGTCTTTTAAAGGGTTGTAACGTTAGGTATAGGGATATGGAATACACGGTTTTGTTGGATATAGGCAATCTTTACTGGTGGCGAGTTAATAATCTTGGTTAATTACATGTACAATATGGCGTTGCAAAGCCAAGACTAGACTCGACTTAAGCTAATGAATAAAAAATAACAAAAACATAAAATAAACATAGAACGAAACGGGATTGTAGAAAACTAGAAGGGGGGGTTGAATAGTTTTACGTCTTTTTAATTTTTATAAAACAAATTGTTTAAAAGTTTTCGTTGATTTATAAAATATAGATTCGATGATATATGAAATCTAGTTATACAGAATATGAACAACACTAAGTATATATCTACTTATGAAGCAATAATTATGTAAGTAATGAAATAAGTAAAGGATGGAAAGATCAAACCGAGAGACAAGCGATTTATAGTGGTTCGGCTACAAGGCACCTTCCTTGCCCTACTCCACTCCCCGAGCACCTAACTCGAGAGTTATCTTCACTATATCAACAAGCTCCCTTATGGCGGAGAAAACCTTACACACCAATATACACACCAATTTACACACCAATTTACACACCAATCTTCACACCAATCTTCACACCAATCTTCACACCAATATACACGCCAATCTTCTTCACACCTATCTACACGCCAATCTTCACAACTAACCTATTTCACTACTAATCAACTTCTACTATCTACACAACTATTCTCTAACAAATATTCACAACTAATCACACTATGAAATAATAATTAATGATGATGCTCAAACAACTTAGATGTGGAGATCACAACTAGTTGTAATACTTCTTGTCTTGAGGGATAGAAGTATTCTTCTCTTGCACTTGAATGAATTATGTATGGATCACTTTGAAACAAAGATTTAAGAATGTATGATCAAAGGATTTATAGATTGGAAATGGAGATCTAGAACAGAAAGTTCTGAAGTGCAAAAGGTGAGAAAAAAATCCAGATTTAATGTGGTATTTATAGGCAAAAGTTTCTGACAGAGGAGCGTGGCCGGTCCCCTTAAATGGAGGCCGGTCCCCTTAAATTTAAGGGGGCCGCCCTTTATAATTAAGGGGGCCGCCCAGCTGAAACGGCCAGAAACTTTGTCTTTTAGTGGGGAAAGTTTATTTGGTGAAAAACTAACTGATTTTGGTTAAATATTTGAAATCATATATTTAGTATGATTAAAACATTTTTCCTTATTACCAAAAGTGTTTTTCAAAAATATATAATAAGATTATATAATTAAATAAACTTTGTATTAGTTAATTAAATACCCCTTTGATCATACATTGCACTAAACACTTTGTTTATTCATACCTTATGTGATTTGGATGTAAAGAGAAATATTAATCACCAAATACTTGTTTATGTCATAAGTTTTAGTTCTTTGAGGTTATATTTTGTAATGATCAAAACTTAGAGATATTGATAAAAACTTAATAATGTTTTTAGGCATTATTTATGTCAACAATCTCCCCCTTTTTGATTATTACAAAACCTTAAACTCAATAGATTTAAAACTTGTTATTAGACAAGTATTATAGAGTTTATCATTTCTCTTCTCCCCCTTTTTGTAAAATCAAAAAGGTTAGGCCGAATAAGCTTCGTGAAAGAAGTTTAAACGGGTAGAGAACTCCCCCTTGATGTATGCTCCCCCTCATTTGAGAGCACAAAGGGAACGAGCAATGGAATCATGGCTACAAAAATATTTGAAGAGAGCAACACACATATATATGCAAAAATAACAATTATGCAAATAAAAATAGATTCATTCAAGCATTATAGAAATAATTAGCATTACAACATTCAATATGCTTGAAGCATATTGATTACAATAAAACAAAATAAAAGATATAGCCCTATATTGCTTAAGAGAGCACTTGGACTTGCTTGCAACCCATGGTTGATTTGTTTTATTTGCTTGAAGGAAAACATAAGCATGGAGCTTAGATGTTTGATTGAGGTGGATATGGGGTGTTGTATGGAGCGGAAGAGGTGGATCTCACGATGTTGTATCGTGTTAAGGGTGGTATTGGATGATTACGAGTGAGAAGATATTCAATCCAAGAAATATCTTCACTCAAGTATAGGATTTGTTTTTGAAGGAATATGCAACAAGGGCAAAAGTGAGTGTGGTTTGTAACTTGATCCAAGTTGAGAGAGTGGGGAAGGCAATTTGCATATGGTGATGATGGAGGTTGCCCTTTGTTGCGTTGTGCAAGATGCATAGCAAGGAGATCACTAAGATCATGGATTTGGTTTATTTCATCACGGAACTTTTGTTTTTCCGTGGCAATGTGGTGAGGATCATAATGTTGGTATGTATGAATTGGGTTTGTGTAGTTGGAATTGTAGTTTGATCGTTGATCAAAGTTGTATGGATCATTATAGGTGGTTGGAGGTTGAGATGTGTAGTTTGGTTTGAAGGAAGATGTTTGGCCAATGTTGTATGGTTTGTAAAGAGGGTCAAATGAATGACCTTGATGGTTTGATGCAAAGTTTGGGAAGTAAGATGTTGGAGGTGTGGAATGACTTCCAACTTCATTAGTGATGATGGATTTGTTTCGAGGGCTTTTTCTCCTCCAAATGGGTTTTTCGGTCATCCTTGCTAGCCTTGAAGCTTTTGGTTTTGGTTTGTTGGGAGAGATCATGATGAGATGAATGGAGAGTTGTGATATTTGGGGATATTTATAGAGTATGAATTGTGTGTTTAAGGATGAATAAGGTTTGTTTGGGAGATTAGGACAAAATATGTTGGTGAAAAATGGGAAATGTAGGATGAAATGGGCTAAAAAGCAGAAAAGATTCTGTAAACCTCGTCCAGCAGATGGCCGGTCCCCTTAAATAGGGGGCGGTCCCCTTAAAATTAAGGGGGCCGCCTTACATAATTAAGGGGGCCGCCCATCTGGTGATTTCCAGATTGCCAGAATTGGGTTTTTGGCAGAAAATTTGCAGAAAGGTTATGTGTTTGGATTAGAGTTCAGGCAAATTCAATTCCCATAGGCAATATAGAACCTAATCTATTTAAGATTTAGCATGCATGCAAGAACACATAAGTAAGATAACAAATAATCATCACATAATAAGCAAGAATACTTAAGCTTCCTAAGGCACCTATCTTAGATTTAAAGACAAAGGCAACTAGTGAGTGAGGAGCTAGTGATGGATCAAGATGACAATATTAATTGAGAAAGTGTCCTAGTGTGTGTCTATATGCAACAAATGTGGAGTTGCGATCGTTTCGACTCCTAAATGCAAGAAGAGATAACGATCCTAAGAAACAATCCAAATGATCTCCTTGATTCAATTTTTGCTCGATCATGAATGTCAAAGACATATATTGGATTATATACCTTGACGATTTATGAGAGAGTTTATGGATGATTTTGAAAGACAATGTTTTTAGCATTAGTCAACAATGCAAGAAAAATGATCTTTATGTGATTCCTAGATGTGAGAGCATTTTAAGAAAAAAAAATAATGATTGGGTTTTACAAAGAAGTTTATGCAACGAAGATAAATTTTCCCAATCTTTAATTTTGTGCGAAATAGATTCCTAGACTCAGAAAGGATGAAGTGAAAGAAAAATAAATTTTATGCAAGTATTAATTTATGTCAATCTTAATATAATTCAGTCAGCTTGTTCCATCATTCCTAATCCTAAACGCAAGTGGTTGAATAATTCACGCTTAAGAGGTTTTGTGAATATATCCGCAATGTTGTCTTCCGATGCAACCTTTTCTATAGATATATTTCCTTTTTGTACATTATCCCTAAGAAAATGGTGGCGTATTTCTATGTGTTTAGTCCTAGAGTGTTGCACCGGGTTTTTACTTAAATCTATCGCACCTTTGTTATCACACATAATGGGGACATTTTCTAATCTAATGCCATAGTCTATGAGAGCTTGTTTCATCCATAGTGCTTGTTGACATGCCTTTCCAGCGCTTACATATTCGGCTTCAGTGGTAGAAATAGCAAGAGCGGTTTGCTTCTTCGAAAACCAAGATGTTAGACAACATCCTATAAACGTGCAAATTCCGCTAGTACTCTTTCTATCTACGTAGTCTCCCGCATGATCCGAATCCGCATAGACAATGGTTTCTATGCCGGATCCCTTAGGATACCATAATCCTAAGTGTATAGTGCCTTTAACGTATCGGAAGATACGCTTAACCGCTTCTAGGTGAGAGGTTTTGGGATCCTCTTGAAAATGGGCACAAAGGCAAACACTAAACATGATATCGGGTCTACTTGCCGTCAAGTATAGTAAACTACCTATCATTCCTCTATACTTGGTGTTATCTACGGACTCACCTTCATCATCCTTTGTGAGTTTAACTTCAGTAGATATGGGAGTTTTCATGGGTTTTGAATCTTCTAGGCCAAATTTCTTAAGCATTTCCTTAATGTACTTAGATTGGTTAAAGAATATTCCATCTTCTAATTGTTTTATTTGTAATCCTAGGAAGAAGTTAAGTTCACCCATCATACTCATCTCAAACTCATCATGCATGATTTTGGCAAATTCATCACACATGTCTTGACAAGTCGATCCAAATATAATGTCATCAACATATATTTGAACAATGATGAGATTAAGGTCTTTTCTTTTAGTGAAAAGGGTGTTATCTACCATTCCCATGGAATAATCATGTTTAATAAGGAAAGCTTTTAATCGATCATACCAAGCTTTGGGAGCTTGTTTGAGTCCATATAAAGCTTTCTTTAACTTATAAACATAATCAGGTTTTGCGAAGTCAATGAATCCTGGAGGTTGTGCCACATATACCTCCTCATTTATAAAACCGTTAAGGAATGCACTTTTCACGTCCATTTGGAATAACTTAAAATCTAAGGCGCAGGCATAGGCAAGTAGTATCCTAATCGATTCTAGTCTAGCTACGGGGGCATAAGTTTCGTCATAATCAATTCCTTCTTGTTGATTATAGCCTTGGGCAACTAACCTAGCTTTATTCCTAGTAACTACTCCATTTTCATCTAATTTATTCCTATATACCCATTTAGTTCCTATGATGGTCATATTCATTGGATTTGAGACTAATTCCCAAACATCATTTGCCTTAAATTGATTTAGTTCATCTTGCATGGCTATAACCCAACTTTCATCTTTTAAAGCCTCATTAATATTCTTAGGTTCTATTGCTGAGAGGAAACAAAAGAAATTATTTTTATCTTGAGCTTGTGATCTAAGGGTTCTTTGGTTAAGGTGACCTATTATATTATTTAGTGGATGTGATTTAGATTCTTTAACATTCACAGTTTCGTCATTTCCTAAGTTAATGTCTTCATCATCATTTCCTATGAGCTTCGCTTTACTAACCTCAATAGCATTTTTTTCGACTAAGTCATCATCTTCTAGAGGTAAGGTTTTAGGAAGTGGTGGTGTTTCATCAAATGTTACATTTAGTGATTCTTCTACTTTCATGGAGTGTTTGTTAAGTATTATATATGCTTTAATATTTTGTGAGTATCCTAAGAATATTCCTTCATACGATTTTGGATCAAACTTAGTGAGGTAATCCTTAGTGTTTAGAATATAACATTTACTTCCAAATACCCTAAAGTAGCTTAAGTTAGGTTTTCTACCTCTTAGTAACTCATAAGGAGTTTTTCCTAGAATTCTTCTAATTGATACCCTATTAATAATATATGTTGAAGTATCTACGGCGTGACACCAAAATTTTTGTGGAATGGATTGTTCATTTAGCATTGTTCTACTCATTTCTTGTAGTGACCTATTTTTTCTTTCTACTACGCCATTTGATTGAGGAGTACGAGGAGCGGAGAAATTGTGAGATATTCCATTTAAATCACAATATTTTCCGAATTGTACTTCATTGTCAAATTCCCTACCATGGTCCGTCCTAATGGCTACTATTGTGCATCCTAATTTATTTTGAATCATTTTACTAAATATTTCAAATTTTTCAAAGGCTTGGGTCTTGTCACTTAAAAACCTAGTCCACGTGTATCGTGAGTAGTCATCTACTATTACTAAGGTATATTTGTTTCCTCCATAGCTCCGCACAGCGGATGGACCAAAAAAATCCATATGTAATAATTCTAGGCACCTAGTAGTGGATACAATATTCTTAGCTTTGTGACTAGCATGAACTTGTTTTCCAATTTTACATGCATCACAAAAATGTTTGTCATATTTTAGATTCGGCAAGTTTCTAACTAATTCTTTAGAAGCTAAAGATTGTATTTGTTGCATGTTAGCGTGTCCTAATCTCCTATGCCACAATGTGGAGTTTTCGTCTAGGGTCGTTAGGCATATCCTATCTTCAGGTTTATTTCCTAGTTTCATAACATATACTCCTCCTTTCCTAATGCCTCTACCTATAATTTTTCCATTCTTAACTATTTCGCTATCTTTTTCGGAAAAGATAACTCTACATTTATTATCGCATATTTGGCCTAAACTAAGCAGATTATATGTTAAATTATTCACATGTTCAACATTTTCAATAGTAAGTGAGTCTTGAGAAATCGTACCTTTGCCAATAATTTTTCCACGCAAGTCACTACCAAAAATAACGTTACCTCCGTTGTATGCCTTGTATGTGGAGAATAGCTTTCGGTTCCCCGTCATGTGCCTCGAGCATCCACTATCCTTGATCCATTCGTCAGGCTCCAAGTCAATTCCAAGGCATATTTCGTCGGTTGCTTTTGCCATAAAACACTTTTCTTCTCTTGGTTTTTCCACTTCTTCTTTGTCACTATCACTCCATGTTCTACTAACAAATGCGCCTTGATTGTCATAACCCGGCGGCTTTAGACATTCACCAACGAGATGATTTGGACTTCCACATCTAAAGCATTTTCTTTTCACGTAATTATCATTTATATTTCTTTGGAAAGATTTTCTTTCGTCATGTGGTGATCTAGTGAATCTTCCTCGTCTCTTGAAGAATTTCTTGAATTCTCTTACGGCCATTGCATATTCTTCATCTTCACTCTCGTCACTTGAGTCACTATCATCACAAAGTTCCTTTTTGGCTTTTAGAGCAACGGATTTGATTTGTTCTTTCTTGACTTTAACCGTTTCCAAATCTTTTCTTATAATTTCTTCATGGACCTTCAAGTTGCCAATTAGTTCATCTAGTGATAATGTCATCAAGTTCTTTGATTCTTCAATTGCCGTGACCTTAGCTCGCCATTTTGGATGCAATGCCCTAAGAAATTTCCTAACACAATTTTTACTAGAAAATGTCTCATCAAGTGCTTTTAAACTTGTGATGATAGTGTTAAAGTTAGCAAAAGCATTATCAATTGATTCCTCTTCCGGAATCGTAAATTGTTCATATTGTTGTACAAGAAGATCTATTTTATTTTCTTTGACTTGGCTATTACCTTGGTGAGTGATTAGTAAAGAATCCCAAATTTCTTTTGCGGTTTTACACATAAAAATTCTTTCATATTCTTTGCGTGGTAACGCATTATAAATAACCATTTTAGCCTCATTATTTTTTGCTAGTTTCTTTTTCAAATCCTCATTTTGTTTTTCAAAAGTTACAATTTCATCCATTTTGGTTTCAACATTATATTGAATAGGGGGAAAATCACCAAAGGTAATAATATGCCAAAGATCAAGATCTTTTGATTTCACATACGTTTCGAATCTATTTTTCCAATATAAAAATCCATTACTTTCAAATAGTGGTGGTCTTTGCATAGATTGCCCTTCTAAATATTTTAAAGATTCCATAGATCGTTACAAGTTTTAAAATACAATATATTTTAAAATTCTTGCTAGACGTGGCTCTGGTACCAATTGTAGAAAACTAGAAGGGGGGGTTGAATAGTTTTACGTCTTTTTAATTTTTATAAAACAAATTGTTTAAAAGTTTTCGTTGATTTATAAAATATAGATTCGATGATATATGAAATCTAGTTATACAGAATATGAACAACACTAAGTATATATCTACTTATGAAGCAATAATTATGTAAGTAATGAAATAAGTAAAGGATGGAAAGATCAAACCGAGAGACAAGCGATTTATAGTGGTTCGGCTACAAGGCACCTTCCTTGCCCTACTCCACTCCCCGAGCACCTAACTCGAGAGTTATCTTCACTATATCAACAAGCTCCCTTATGGCGGAGAAAACCTTACACACCAATATACACACCAATTTACACACCAATTTACACACCAATCTTCACACCAATCTTCACACCAATATACACGCCAATCTTCTTCACACCTATCTACACGCCAATCTTCACAACTAACCTATTTCACTACTAATCAACTTCTACTATCTACACAACTATTCTCTAACAAATATTCACAACAAATCACACTATGAAATAATAATTAATGATGATGCTCAAACAACTTAGATGTGGAGATCACAACTAGTTGTAATACTTCTTGTCTTGAGGGATAGAAGTATTCTTCTCTTGCACTTGAATGAATTATGTATGGATCACTTTGAAACAAAGATTTAAGAATGTATGATCAAAGGATTTATAGATTGGAAATGGAGATCTAGAACAGAAAGTTCTGAAGTGCAAAAGGTGAGAAAAAAATCCAGATTTAATGTGGTATTTATAGGCAAAAGTTTCTGACAGAGGAGCGTGGCCGGTCCCCTTAAATGGAGGCCGGTCCCCTTAAATTTAAGGGGGCCGCCCTTTATAATTAAGGGGGCCGCCCAGCTGAAACGGCCAGAAACTTTGTCTTTTAGTGGGGAAAGTTTATTTGGTGAAAAACTAACTGATTTTGGTTAAATATTTGAAATCATATATTTAGTATGATTAAAACATTTTTCCTTATTACCAAAAGTGTTTTTCAAAAATATATAATAAGATTATATAATTAAATAAACTTTGTATTAGTTAATTAAATACCCCTTTGATCATACATTGCACTAAACACTTTGTTTATTCATACCTTAAGTGATTTGGATGTAAAGAGAAATATTAATCACCAAATACTTGTTTATGTCATAAGTTTTAGTTCTTTGAGGTTATATTTTGTAATGATCAAAACTTAGAGATATTGATAAAAACTTAATAATGTTTTTAGGCATTATTTATGTCAACAGGGATGGTAGTCCGAATGTTTTTCTCTTTTCTTTTTCTATTTTTTTTTTTTTTTTTTTGCATACACTCTTACCCTACCATCGAAAATAATACATCATAGGGAATGAACATTCCCCTTACACTTGAATTTTTACATACTTTACAATAAACTAATCTAATGACTCGAATTAAGATAATCAAAACACTTGGAGCACTTTTAAGATTAACGTACGTATGAGGGTAATAAAATGATGTTCTTCCCCATTACTCCATAATATAAGTACTTTACCCATGAGTCCCAATCGTCCCAAAACAATATGTACAAGGATATGACTCGACTTAGCAACCATGTAACCAATTAGATAATTAACTAAGGGTTTAAACAAATAACAATAATGCACTAAAGATGAGCGCATACACGGAAGGCTAAGGCGATTTGGTTGTACATTTAAGTGGGGTGTAACAAATTCTTCCTTTAAGTAAGATGCTTAAAGTTAGAAACGAAAAGATAGGCTCGGAGGGGTGTACTACGGGTTTCGTGTACTAAAAATGAGTACAACGCTAAGGTGTGGGAAAAATTAGTTGACTTAGCTAGCCAAGTAATATGACTAAAATGGTCAAGTAATTATGATACGGGTTTAACACAAGGGTGATCCTAATGCCTCTTATCATGTAGTAAATCCTACTACACGAATGTAATCTGACTAGCGGTCTTGGGATGCATCACTAAAGCAAGTTCTAGAATCTAAATGCTACCGATACACTCATAAGCACTAATAGTAAATGCTTTTCCTATCAAATCTAAAGGCGAACCTAACATATTTGGGAGGAAAATTTTTCTGAATAGTACGGTTTCGTGCTAGTAATACAATCTCCTATCCATGAGACGCTTTCTAAGGCTACAGTTTCACTCCTAAATGTTTTAAAAAAATTTAAATTTGGCGCTAAAATTACACGAACAAGTATTTCTCATAGTTTTATTACACACCTACCATCAAACAAAACAAACTCAAGTGCAATAGTATCCTATAAGGCATCATCATTTACCCTCCCCTTAAACTTAGGATGAACATTGTCCCCAATGTTCAAGTAAAGAATGTAAAAGTGAAATAGGTAAAAGAATGAAATCATATACTCCCCTGATTCGCTCGGTATGGATAGTATGGTAACCAGGTTAGATCTTCCTCCAAGAAAATGAACAATCAAAGCTTCCCTTCCAAACTATAAATCATCTTCTTGTCATACCTAACCTGTTAAATCTGAGAAAACAAACAAGGCAACCTCGCATAAAATCGGCGGCAATCTATATATACTAATAAATCAAAGAAAACAAAGTAAGATATAATGCTTGTGGAATGATGTTTGCAGATTCCCTGGAGATTATAAAACTAAAGAGATAACAAAAACTTAAAGACTCCGTTAGAGAAACAAATTTAGCAAAATTTCCAGAATTTTACACTTGACGCCGTCAGGAGTTTCTTCCTGACGCCGTCAGAAGTGACATGCAGAAATTATAATGTTAAGTTTCCGGAAAATTTCTGGAAAAACCTTGTCCTACTTCCTGGAAAATCCTGCAAAACATCATTATGACTCGATACAAGCATTTGACTCTAACAAATACGAATATACATGTTCATTTAATATTGTGGAGAGTCATGATCAAGTTTGTTTCTTAGTAAACATATTTGGGGTTTCCCCTTACACTTATCTTTTGAAAAATACCCTTGTATGAAGTTAAGACTAAGCCAAACAACAAAATAAAGTATTTTCACCATTTTAGTATGAAACATGATCTACCAACAATAAAAACAAAGCATGCATACGGAAACAAATAACAATCAAGCAATTAAAAATCACACAAAACATGGGTTGCCTCCCAAGAAGCGCTTTTCTTTATTTATGAGTCTTGTAGCTAGACTCAAGGTCATGGGTTACTACGTGACCTCATCATCAAATGTTACATCCTCCTCATTAATCATTTCATTACTGTTTTCTTGATAATGTTTCACACGTTGTATGTTGACAGTAAATTCTTTACTTTCATCGTCTAGTAACACAACAGCTCCAGTTTTAGATGAACTTTTCACCGTAAATGGTCCATACCATCTAGACTTGAGTTTTCCTGGGAATAACCTTAACCGGGAGTTATATAGTAGGACTTTGTCCCCTTCTGAAAATTCCTTGGGTTTCTTAATTCGCTGGTCATGCCATCTTTTTGCCCTCTCCTTATATGTAATGGAAGACTCATACGCCTCTAATCTCAGCTCATCGAGCTCGTGTAATTGCAAGAACCTATTGGTTCCGGCAATTGTGTAATCTAAATTACATGCCTTAAGCGCCCAATAAGCCTTATGTTCTAATTCAACCGGAAGATGACATGCCTTACCATACACCATGCGGAACGGGGTCGTTCCAATAGGTGTCTCGTAGGCAGTCCGGAATGCCCATAAGGCCTCATCGAGTTTAAATGACCAGTCTTTTCTATTCTGACTAACCGTTTTTTTCTAGTATTCTTTTAATAGCTCTGTTCGTATTTTCGACCTGGCCATTGGTCTGTGGATGATAGGCGGTGGAAAATCGATGGGACACCCCCTATATCCTCATGACCTTTTCCATTTGCGCATTGCAAAAGTCGGTTCCCCTATCACTGATGAGAGCTTTAGGAATCCCAAATCTAGCGAAAAGCTTTTTCAGGAAATGAATAACCACACCCTGGCATCGTTGGTCCTAAGGGCTTGTGCCTCCACCCATTTTGAAACATAATCGATGGCAACTAAAATCTATTCATTCCCTCCTGAAGATGGAAAGGGTCCCATGAAGTCAATTCCCCAGACATCGAAAACCTCACATACTTGTATAAAATTCTGAGGTGCTTCATCCCTATTTGATATGTTCCCAGCCCGTTGACATGCATCGCATGCTTGTACCATTTCTTTGACATCACAGAAAATTGTGGGCCAATAGAATCCCGCGTCGAAATTTTTTCGGGCGGTGGTGCTTATCCCATGATGGCCCCTAGAGGGGCCAGAGTGACATTCTCTCATGATTTTTACTGCCTCAACTTCCGAAACACAACGTCTGATTATTTGATCAGGACACCTTCGGAATAAAAATGGCTCGTCCCAGAAGTAGTATTTTAATTGGGTAATGAACTTTTTCTTTTCGTACCTAGTCATATGTTCCGAAATCAGTCTGCTTATGAGATAGTTCGCAAAATCGGCGTACCAGGGTTCAGAATCTGTTATTGACATGAGTTGTTTGTCAGGAAATGAATCCCGAATCTCGCTTCTATCATGCTCACCAAGGGGATTTTCAAGACGAGATAAGTGATCTGCAGCTAAATTCTCTGCCCCCCTTTTATCACGGATTTCAACATCAAATTATTGTAACAACAGGATCCATTGAATCAGTCGTGGTTTAGCATCTTGCTTAGCAAAAAGATATCGGAGAGCCGAGTGATCGGTAAAAACGACTGTCTTTGAAAGAACAAGATATTGACGAAATTTGTCGAATGCGAACACTACGGCTAATAACTCTTTTGTGGTAGAGTAATTCTCCTGAGCAGGGTTCATGGTTTTGCTAGCGTAGTAGATAGGTTGAAATTGCTTGTCACGCCTTTGGCCTAATACAGCCCCGACAGCATAATCGCTAGCATCGCACATGATTTCAAATGGTAACTCCCAGTTAGGTGTAACCATGATTGGAGCTTGCGTGACCTCCTTTTTTAGGAGGTCAAATGCATCCTTGCCTTCTTGAGAGAAATCAAAAGGAGCATCCTTCATCAGCAATTGAGTCTTTGGCCAAGCTATTTTTGAGAAATCTTTGATGAATCTCCGATAGAACCCGGCGTGGCCCAAGAAGCTGCGTATTGCCTTGACAGTCGTGGGATAAGGTAACTTAGATATAGCTTCCACTTTAGCTAGATCTACCTCAATCCCATTCCCTGAGATCTTATGTCCTAACACAATCCCTTCTTTTACCATGAAATGACATTTTTCCCAATTCAACCCTAAGTTGGTTTCCTCACAGTGTTTGAGCATTTTTTCAAGATTAGCAAGACAGCGGTCGAAAGAATTCCTGAAAACTGAAAAGTCATCCATGAAAACTTCCATGCTGTCTTCCATAAGTTCGTGGAAGATTGCGGTCATGCATTGCTGAAAAGTGGCGGGGGCGTTACACAACCCAAAAGGCATTCTTTTGTAGGCGAACGTTCCATAAGGGCAAGTAAACGTGGTTTTTTCTTGGTCCTCAGGTGCTATAGGGATTTGGAAATATCCTGAGAATCCATCGAAGAAACAATAGTACTCGTGCCCAGACAATCTCTCCAACATTTGGTCAATGAATGGTAAGGGAAAATGATCTTTCCATGTGGCATCATTGAGCTTTCTATAATAGATGCATACCCGCCAGCCAGTAACCGTTCTCTGGGGTACCATCTCTCCCTTGTCGTTCTTCACCACAGTCATTCCTCCTTTATTTGGTATAACCTGTACAAGACTAACCCACGGGCTATCCGAGATTGGGTAAATTAATCCTGCATCCAGAAGTTTGATGACTTCTTTCTTCACAACTTCCTTAATGTTGGGATTCACCCGCCTCTGGGGTTGTACGGTAGGTTTATAATTTTCTTCCATAAGAATCTTATGCATGCAGAAAGTTGAGTCAATTCCCTTAATGTCGGCTACACTCCATGCAAGCACTCCCTTATATCTCTTTAGGATTTCTAAGAGATTACCTTTTTGTTCATGTTCGAGGGAAGAGTTTATGATTACCGGTAGTTGGTCCTCTTCCTGCAGGAAGGCATACTCAAGATAGTTGGGGAGTTCTTTAAGATCAAGCTTAGGGGGTTCGATAATAGAAGGCTTAAGCTTGTTTTCAGGTTTTCGGAGTTTGAGATGCTCGGTGGTCTCCTGTCTAGGGTAGAAAGAGACTGCTCCAACATCCTCCATCTTTTCTCCCTCCAACAAGGGGAGGAAGCTCTCATCCCGTAACCAGCCTTCCTCGATCTGTTCATCAACACAGCCATCAATGACATCCGTGAGTTCATCGACCTCTCCAATGAAGTAGAGCCGGTTAGCTGCTTCGAGAGAGAGGTCTATAGTATCTTTAATGTCCAAGGTTAAGCTATCTGTTCCTACTCGTAAGGTTAACTTTCCGTCATAAACATCAATGACCGCACGAGCGGTAGCAAGAAATGGTCTCCCTAAGATGATGGGTACTAAATCATCCTCCTCCATCTCCAAGATTACGAAGTCAACCGGGAATTTGAATTTTCCAACCTTGACTAGCACATTCTCGCATATCCCTATGGGTTATTTGACTGATCTATCGGCTAGTTGGATGTTCATACGGGTAGACTTTAATCCGGAGTATCCTAGTTTAAGGAGCATGGAGTGAGGCATGAGGTTGATACTCGCCCCTAAATCGGAAAGAGCATTCTTTATCGATAGAGATCCTATGGAACATGGCAAGGTGAAGCTGCCTGGATCGTCTACCTTCTTTGGTAGCCCTCGCTGGGTTACCACTGCACACTCTTCCCCCAGAGTCACAAGACCCTCGAGTTTCTTTCGATTGGCGAGTAATTTTTTAAAGCATGTGCTATACTTTGGCATGTGATAGCAAGCATCAAGGAGGGGTATGGTGATCACTGAGTCTTTTAGGTATGAAAAGAATCTTTTATTATCGTTCTCAGTTTTCAGGTTTTTTAGGCGGGATGGGAATGGGACTCTCACAGGTTGGTTAGGCGGGGTCGATGGGGATGGAGTTGCCAAGGGAGGTTATTCGGGAGCTTCGCTGCTCACATCACCCTCCTCTTCACGAGGTTTGCTTGGATCGGGAGTGATGGGTTGTGAGTTCGAGAAAGGGGGGGTCCTTGGTTGTTGTCCCAGCTCGAGTGGTTATTGCGAGCATGGGGTCTTTTTGGCTTACTGACAGCATGTCAAGGTTATCAAAGGTGGAGTTTAGCTTGTTGAACCATTCTCCGATGTCCTTTTGTTGCTCATCGACAAGTTCATCAAGACCCTTCAATTGTAAGCCTTTTTCTTGAGTGAAGTGACCAAGGTCATCTTCAAAAGTGGTCCTGATTTCAAATCCAGGGCCTTCCTCCCCTTCTTTTCTCTTTACCAAATTTCCCCAAAGGGTGTAGTCGTCGTTTTGGTAAAATGGCAGAAGGGAGGGGTCAGCATAGATGTCACCTCCTGACAAGCACGCATGCTCAGTCGTGGGTTCTCCTCCGCATTCCTCTACCTCATGTGGGCCCCCACAGTCATCGCAAATTAAGTAAGGATTGGAGAGTTGTTTAGGTAATTGCGACCCAGCTAGGTATTCCATTCTTTTGTGAATTTTTCTTAGCCGATCTGGAGATGTTTATGTGTTTTCAGACATGCTAGCAGTCGACTCACATTCATCCCAAGTGTCATCCTGGTCTTGAGCATATTCCTCAATCCTATGCCATCCTTTTTCGGCACTAAGATTGGCTAATCTCCCTTTTCTAGAATTGTTGATCCCGTTCCGGTCATTTGGGGAGATATTGTCGTAGAAGATTTGGACCAGAAGCCAGAGTTCGATACCATGATGGGGAACTTGTCTTATTAAATCCTTGAATCTAATTCATGATTTATGGAAGGGTTCGTCCTCCCCTTTTCGGAAGCGGAGGATCCTATCTCTAAACGCTGAGGTTTTCCCAGCTGGAAAGAACTTCTCATAAAATTTGGATATGAGTTGCTCCCACGTGAAAATAGATTCAGAAGGAAGCTTATCATACCATTCTTTGGCTTTTTCATAAAGGGTGAAATGGAAGAATCGTAATCGGGACGTGCTCCTATTAGCCCCATCCGTATGGAGGGTGTCTACTATTTTTAAGAAGTCCTTGATGTGTTGAATCGGGTCATCATCATCTAGTCCACAAAACTTGCACACACTTTGGAAAAGCCAAACATCGGTCGCATGCAAGACCTCATTAGTCTGTTCGTCTGGGTAGACAATGGCATTTGAGAAGCCACGAGGGTTTGGGGAAGAGTAGTCCTTAAGGCACTTAGGAGTGGGTGTTGCGGGGGTACTCATATCGCTGTTGGATTGGGCGCTAGGGGTTGTAACGTGCTTTTCTGAATTTTCTTCCGAAAGGGGTGCATCAAAATCGATGGCTACGCTGGATGGTTCAGGTGTTGAGTGAAATCGTCTTAACCTACGCATTTCTCTATCAGGTTCTGCATAGGGCAAAACAAGGTCTCTTGCGGAACTACGACTCCTAGTGACTCTAAAGTTAGAGAATTCGTCGGTTGCCATGATGGCGAATGGTAAAGATTACGAACAAAGACACGAAGAAATAAGATAGACTAAAGAAAACCAATAAACAAAAATAAAATCTTACTAGAAAGGAATAAGATAGACTAAAGAAAACCAATAAATAAAAATAAAATCTTACTAGAAAGGATCAAACCTCCACCCCATGGCGTAAGCACCTAGGATAAACTATCAAAGAGGTCTTTTAAAGGGTTGTAACGTTAGGTATAGGGATATGGAATACACGGTTTTGTTGGATATAGGCAATCTTTACTGGTGGCGAGTTAATAATCTTGGTTAATTACATCTACAATATGGCGTTGCAAAGCCAAGACTAGACTCGACTTAAGCTAATGAATCAAAAATAACAAAAACATAAAATAAACATAGAACGAAACGGGATGGTAGTCCGAATGTTTTTCTCTTTTGTTTTTCTATTTTTTTATTTTTTTTTTGCATACACTCTTACCCTACCATCCAAAATAATACATCATAGGGAATGAACATTCCCCTTACACTTGAATTTTTACATACTTTACAATAAACTAATCTAATGACTCGAATTAAGATAATCAAAACACTTGGAGCACTTTTAAGATTAACGTACGTATGAGGGTAATAAAATGATGTTCTTCCCCATTACTCCATAATATAAGTACTTTACCCATGAGTCCCAATCGTCCCAAAACAATATGTACAAGGATATGACTCGACTTAGCAACCATGTAACCAATTAGATAATTAACTAAGGGTTTAAACAAATAACAATAATGCACTAAAGATGAGCGCATACATGGAAGGCTAAGGCGATTTGGTTGTACATTTAAGTGGGGTGTAACAAATTCTTCCTTTAAGTAAGATGCTTAAAGTTAGAAATGAAAAGATAGGCTCGGAGGGGTGTACTACGGGTTTCGTGTACTAAAAATGAGTACAACGCTAAGGTGTGGGAAAAATTAGTTGACTTAGCTAGCCAAGTAATATGACTTAAATGGTCAAGTAATTATGATACGGGTTTAACACAAGGGTGATCCTAATGCCTCTTATCATGTAGTAAATCCTACTACACGAATGTAATCTCACTAGCGGTCTTCGGATGCATCACTAAAGCAAGTTCTAGAATCTAAATGCTACCGATACACTCATAAGCACTAATAGTAAATGCTTTTCCTATCAAATCTAAAGGCGAACCTAACATATTTGGGTGGAAAATTTTTCTGAATAGTACGGTTTCGTGCTAGTAATACAATCTCCTATCCATGAGACGCTTTCTAAGGCTACAATTTCACTCCTAAATGTTTTAAAAAAATTTAAATTTGGCGCTAAAATTACACTAACAAGTATTTCTCATAGTTTTATTACACACCTACCATCAAACAAAACAAACTCAAGTGCAATAGTATCCTATAAGGCATCATCATTTACCGTCCCCTTAAACTTAGGATGAACATTGTCCCCAATGTTCAAGTAAAGAATTTAAAAGTGAAATAGGTAAAAGAATGAAATCAAATACTCCCCTGATTCGCTCGGTATGGATAGTATGGTAACCAGGTTAGATCTTCCTCCAAGAAAATGAACAATCAAAGCTTCCCTTCCAAAATATAAATCATCTTCTTGTCATACCTAACCTGTTAAATCTGAGAAAACAAACAAGGCAACCTCGCATAAAATCGGCGGCAATCTATATATACTAATAAATCAAAGAAAACAAAGTAAGATATAATGCTTGTGGAATGATGTTTGCAGATTCCCTGGAGATTATAAAACTAAAGAGATAACAAAAACTTAAAGACTCCGTTAGAGAAACAAATTTAGCAAAATTTCCAGAATTTTACACTTGACGCCGTCAGGAGTTTCTTCCTGACGGCGTCAGAAGTGACATGCAGAAATTCTAATGTTAAGTTTCTGGAAAATTTCTGGAAAAACCTTGTCTTACTTCCTGGAAAATCCTGCAAAACATCATTATGACTTGATACAAGCATTTGACTCTAACAAATACGAATATACATGTTCATTTAATATTGTGGAGAATCATGATCAAGTTTGTTTCTTAGTAAACATATTTGGGGTTTCCCCTTACACTTATCTTTTGAAAAATACCCTTGTATGAAGTTAAGACTAAGCCAAACAACAAAATAAAGTATTTTCACCATTTTAGTAAGAAACATGAACTACCAACAATAAAAACAAAGCATGCATATGGAAACAAATAACAATCAAACAATTAAAAATCACACAAAACATGGGTTGCCTCCCAAGAAGCGCTTTTCTTTATTTATGAGTCTTGTAGCTAGACTCAAGGTCATGGGTTACTACGTGACCTCATCATCCAATGTTACATCCTCCTCATTAATCAATTCATTACTGTTTTCTTGATAATGTTTCACACGTTGTATGTTGACAGTAAATTCTTTACTTTCATCGTCTAGTAACACAACAACTCCAGTTTTAGATGAACTTTTCACTGTAAATGGTCCATACCATCTAGACTTGAGTTTTCCTGGGAATAACCTTAACCGGGAGTTATATAGTAGGACTTTGTCCCCTTCTAAAAATTCCTTGGGTTTCTTAATTCGCTGGTCATGCCATCTTTTTGCCCTCTCCTTATATGTAATGGAAGACTCATACGCCTCTAATCTCAGCTCATCGAGCTCGTGTAATTGCAAGAACCTATTGGTTCCGGCAATTGTGTAATCTAAATTACATGCCTTAAGCGCCCAATAAGCCTTATGTTCTAATTCAACCGGAAGATGACATGCCTTACCATACACCATGCGGAACGGGGTCGTTCTAATAGGTGTCTCGTAGGCAGTCCGGAATGCCCATAAGGCCTCATCGAGTTTAAATGACCAGTCTTTTCTATTCTGACTAACCGTTTTTTCTAGTATTCTTTTAATAGCTCTGTTCGTATTTTTGACCTGGCCATTGGTCTGTGGATAATAGGCGGTGGAAAATCGATGGGACACCCCGTATATCCTCATGACCTTTTCCATTTGCGCATTGCAAAAGTGGGTTCCCCTATCACTGATGAGAGCTTTAGGAATCCTAAATCTAGCGAAAAGCTTTTTCAGGAAATGAATAACCACACCCTGGCATCGTTGGTCCTAAGGGCTTGTGCCTCCACCCATTTTGAAACATAATCGATGGCAACTAAAATGTATTCATTCCCTCCTGAAGATGGAAAGGGTCCCATGAAGTCAATTCCCCAGACATCGAAAACCTCACATACTTGTATAAAATTCTGAGGTGCTTCATCCCTATTTGATATGTTCCCAGCCCGTTGACATGCATCGCATGCTTGTACCATTTCTTTGACATCACAGAAAATTGTGGGCCAATAGAATCCCGCGTCGAAATTTTTTCGGGCGGTGGTGCTTATCCCATGATGGCCCCTAGAGGGGCCAGAGTGACATTCTCTCATGATTTTTACTGCCTCAACTTCCGAAACACAACGTCTGATTATTTGATCAGGACACCTTCGGAATAAAAATGGCTCGTCCCAGAAGTAGTATTTTAATTGGGTAATGAACTTTTTCTTTTCGTACCTAGTCATGTGTTCCGAAATCAGTCTGCTTATGAGATAGTTCGCAAAATCGGCGTACCAGGGTTCAGAATCTGTTATTGACATGCGTTGTTCGTCAGGAAATGAATCCCGAATCTCGCTTCTATCATGCTCACCAAGGGGATTTTCAAGACGAGATAAGTGATCAGCAGCTAAATTCTCTGCCCCCTTTTTATCACGGATTTCAACATCAAATTCTTGTAACAACAGGATCCATCGAATCAGTCGTGGTTTAGCATCTTGCTTAGCAAAAAGATATCGGAGAGCCGAGTGATCGGTAAAAACGACTGTCTTTGAAAGAACAAGATATTGACGAAATTTGTCGAATGCGAACACTACGGCTAATAACTCTTTTGTGGTAGAGTAATTCTCCTGAGCAGGGTTCATGGTTTTGCTAGCGTAGTAGATAGGTTGAAATTGCTTGTCACGCCTTTGGCCTAATACAGCCCCGACAGCATAATGGCTAGCATCACACATGATTTCAAATGGTAACTCCCAGTTAGGTGTAACCATGATTGGAGCTTGCGTGACCTCCTTTTTTAGGAGGTCAAATGCATCCTTGCCTTCTTGAGATAAATCAAAAGGAGCATCCTTCATCAGCAATTGAGTCTTTGACCAAGCTATTTTTGAGAAATCTTTGATGAATCTCCGATAGAACCCGGCGTGGCCCAAGAAGCTGTGTATTGCCTTGACAGTCGTGGGATAAGGTAACTTAGATATAGCTTCCACTTTAGCTAGATCTACCTCATTCCCATTCCTTGAGATCTTATGTCCTAACACAATCCCTTCTTTTACCATGAAATGACATTTTTCCCAATTCAACACTAAGTTGGTTTCCTCACAGTGTTTGAGCATTTTTTCAAGATTAGCAAGACAGCGGTCGAAAGAATTCCCGAAAACTGAAAAGTCATCCATGAAAACTTCCATGCTGTCTTCCATAAGTTCGTGGAAGATTGCGGTCATGCATTGCTGAAAAGTGGCGGGGGCGTTACATAGCCCAAAAGGCATTCTTTTGTAGGCGAACGTTCCATAAGGGCAAGTAAACGTGGTTTTTTCATGGTCCTCAGGTGCTATAGGGATTTGGAAATATCCTGAGAATCCATCGAAGAAACAATAGTACTCGTGCCCAGACAATCTCTCCAACATTTGGTCAATGAATGGTAAGGGAAAATGATCTTTCCATGTGGCATCATTGAGCTTTCTATAATAGATGCATACCCGCCAGCCAGTAACCGTTCTCTGGGGTACCATCTCTCCCTTGTCGTTCTTCACCACAATCATTCCTCCTTTATTTGGTATAACCTGTACAGGACTAACCCACGGGCTATCCGAGATTGGGTAAATTAATCCTGCATCCAGAAGTTTGATGACTTCTTTCTTCACAACTTCCTTAATGTTGGGATTCACCCGCCTCTGGGGTTGTACGGTAGGTTTATAATTTTCTTCCATAAGAATCTTATGCGTGCAGAAAGTTGAGTCAATTCCCTTAATGTCGGCTACACTCCATGCAAGCACTCCCTTATATCTCTTTAGGATTTCTAAGAGCTTACCTTTTTGTTCATGTTCGAGGGAAGAGTTTATGATTACCGGTAGTTGGTCCTCTCCCTGCAGGAAGGCATACTCAAGATAGTTGAGGAGTTCTTTAAGATCAAGCTTAGGGGGTTCGATAATAGAAGGCTTAAGCTTGTTTTCAGGTTTTCGGAGTTTGAGATGCTCGGTGGTCTCCTGTCTAGGGTAGAAAGAGACTGCTCCAACATCCTCCATGTTTTCTCCCTCCAACAAGGGGAGGAAGCTCTCATCCCGTAACCAGCCTTCCTCGATCTGTTCATCAACACAGCCATCAATGACATCCGTGAGTTCATCGACCTCTCCAATGAAGTAGAGCCGGTTAGCTGCTTCGAGAGAGAGGTCTATAGTATCTTTAATGTCCAAGGTTAAGTTATCTGTTCTTACTAGTAAGGTTAACTTTCCGTCATGAACATCAATGACCGCACGAGCGCTAGCAAGAAATGGTCTCCCTAAGATGATGGGTACTAAATCATCCTCCTCCATCTCCAAGATTACGAAGTTAACCGGGAATTTGAATTTTCCAACCTTGACTAGCACATTCTCGCATATCCCTATGGGGTATTTGACTGATCTATCGGCTAGTTGGATGTTCATACGGGTAGACTTTAATCCGGAGTATCCTAGTTTAAGGAACATGGAGTGAGGCATGAGGTTGATACTCGCCTCTAAATCGGAAAGAGCATTCTTTATCGATAGAGATCCTATGGAACAGGGCAAGGTGAAGCTGCCTGGATCGTCTACCTTCTTTGGTAGCCCTCGCTGGGTTACCACTGCACACTCTTCCCCCAGAGTCACAAGACCCTCGAATTTCTTTCGATTGGCGAGTAATTTTTTAAAGTATGTGCTATACTTTGGCATGTGATAGCAAGCATCAAGGAGGGGTATGGTGATCACTGAGTCTTTTAGGTATGAAAAGAATCTTTTATTATCGTTCTCAGTTTTCAGGTTTTTTAGGCGGGATGGAAATGGGACTCTCACAGGTTGGTTAGGCGGGGTCGATGGGGATGGAGTTGCCAAGGGAGGTTATTCGGGAGCTTCACTGCTCACATCACCCTCCTCTTCACGAGGTTTGCTTGGATCGGGAGTGATGGGTTGTGAGTTCGGGAAAGGGGGGTCCTTGGTTGTTGTCCCAGCTCGAGTGGTTATTCCGAGCATGGGGTCTTTTTGGCTTACTGATGGCATGTCAAGGTTATCAAAGGTGGAGTTTAGCTTGTTGAACCATTCTCCGATGTCCTTTTGTTGCTCATCGACAAGTTCATCAAGACCCTTCAATTGTAAGCCTTTTTCTTGAGTGAAGTGACCAAGGTCATCTTCAAAAGTGCTCCTGATTTCAAATCCAGGGCCTTCCTCCCATTCTTTTCTCCTTACCAGATTTCCCCAAAGGGTGTAGTCGTCGTTTTGGTAAAAAGGCAGAAGGGAGGGGTCAACATAGATGCCACCTCCTGACAAGCACGCATGCTCAGTCGTGGGTTCTCCTCCGCATTCCTCTACCTCATGTGGGCCCCCACAGTCATCGCAAATTAAGTAAGGATTGGAGAGTTGTTTAGGTAATTGCGACCCAGCTAGGTATTCCATTCTTTTGTGAATTTTTCTTAGCCGATCTGGAGATGTTTATGTGTTTTCAGACATGCTAGCAGTCGACTCACATTCATCCCAAGTGTCATCCTGGTCTTGAGCATATTCCTCAATCCTATGCCATCCTTTTTCGGCACTAAGATTGGCTAATCTCCCTTTTCTAGAATTGTTGATCCCGTTCCGGTCATTTGGGGAGATATTGTCGTAGAAGATTTGGACCAGAAGCCAGAGTTCGATACCATGATGGGGAACTTGTCTTATTAAATCCTTGAATCTAATCCACGATTTATGGAAGGGTTCGTCCTCCCCTTTTCGGAAGCGGAGGATCCTATCTCTAAACGCTGAGGTTTTCCCAGCTGGAAAGAACTTCTCATAAAATTTGGATATGAGTTGCTCCCACGTGAAAATAGATTCAGAAGGAAGCTTATCATACCATTCTTTGGCTTTTTCATAAAGGGTGAAAGGGAAGAATCGTAATCGGGACGTGCTCCTAGTAGCCCCATCCGTATGGAGGGTGTCTACTATTTTTAAGAAGTCCTTGATGTGTTGAATCGGTTCATCATCATCTAGTCCACAAAACTTGCACACATTTTGGACAAGCCAAACATCGGTCGCATGCAAGACCTCATTAGTCTGTTCGTCTGGGTAGACAATGGCATTTGAGAAGCCACGAGGGTTTGGGGAAGAGTAGTCCTTAAGGCGCTTAGGAGTGGGTGTTGCGGGGGTACACATATCGCTGTTGGATTGGGCGCTAGGGGTTGTAACGTGCTTTTCTTAATTTTCTTCAGAAAGGGGTGCATCAAAATCGATGGCTACGCTGGATGGTTCAGGTGTTGAGTGAAATCGTCTTAACCTACGCATTTCTCTATCAGGTTCTGCATAGGGCAAAACAAGGTCTCTTGCGGAACTACGACTCCTAGTGACTCTAAAGTTAGAGAATTCGTCGGTTGCCATGATGCCGAATGGTAAAGATTACAAACAAAGACACGAAGAAATAAGATAGACTAAAGAAAACCAATAAATAAAAATAAAATCTTACTAGAAAGGAATATAGCAAGTAGACTTAATTAAAAGAAATCCTAACCTAGACAATAACTATTCCCCGGGCTGCGGCGCCAAAAATTTGATGCGTGGGAATTGCACCAGGCTTTACCTCTCGAGGGATCTCGAGAAGCTTACAACCCCCACCAGGCAGTGTACCTGATCGTTGTAGTATAGTATAGTGACAAGTACCGGGGGATTGATCGTTCAACTCAGGAATAGTGTCGCTAGGGTTAGAAAGTCTAAAAACTAAGTCTAGAGGTGAGGGATGATTCTTTTTGTATTTTTATATTTTATGAAAGCAAGTAAAATATCGGGTTTTGAAAGAGTGGGTAGAATTAGTTGTTAATCAAATAACACAATAACTAAGATGCAATCAAAATAAAATAACAAAAATATAAATAAACTAAATTAAACTAGTGGTGTGAGTAATATGTGGGAGAATTGTGTTTACTTAGATTTCACTACTCCCTAGATATCTTTTACATGTTAATTACTTGTTACAGTTGCGTGGATGACAGGTTATATTCCTTAATACCATTCATGGGTGGCGTACTTACTTACCCAATTCTATAAGCTCCTACTTCACTCCTATGTCGAGCCGACTAAGAAGCTCCTAACATGGGATCATTAGAATTCGCTCATGCATTAAATACAACCATAAAAACCTAGTACACATCGGTTCATGTTTCCTAAGACGTTCAAGCATGTTACACAATGGAGATCTGCCAGTTTTCTTAAGCCTAACATTGAAATCATTCATCCATTACAACCATAAACAAGTAATCATCCTACAATCAACATCTAGGTTTCATTACATCTAAGGAAACACATAAAAGATCTAGCCTAGCATGTTAAAATCAAGACAAGCATAAGATATATTCAAACAACACATAGACATATTGAATGAATTGAAAGAAGACTTATCTTAATTGAACATGAACGGTTTCAAGGGGTGAAAACCCTTGAAAATACTGTAAAAAACGACCTAGGGTTATTAGGATTCGGCCCTAGAATTCTCCTCACAAGTTCCTCTTTAATGAATGAAAAATAGAAAAGTATTTATAGATTTTATGAGGTGACGGCGTCAAGAGTAAATTTCTGACGCCGTCATCTCGCCGCCAATAAAGTACTCGGATTGCCTAGATTTGCATCTGACGCCGTCATGTGTAATCTTCTTCCAGGCCGTCACCAAAATAACTCTTGACGCCCTTCTCTTGACGCCTTCAGGTTTTCACTCGGCCGACATTGATTTTACTCCTGACGCCGTCAGGTACTGTTCTCAGCATGGAAAATTAAGACTTTGCCGTTTTCTTCACTTTTATGCTCCAAAAACGTCCAAAATGCTTCCTTTTCCAGAATTCACTCCAAAAGTACCTAAAATCACAAAAGGAACGATTTAGGGCAATATTTGATAAGATAAATTCCAATTCCGGCTTAAATGACCCCTTAAAAGTGGTTCATTTTTCGCCTCATCACCCTTCTCGTCCGGTATCAACCCGTAAACAACTTGCAACTGACGCCTTGTGGTGCTTCTTCAATTCTGTCCTCTCCAAAGCTGAGCCAAAGGATTTCAAAGATGCAATGTATAAACTCTCATGGTTCACCGCAATGGTTGACGAGATTCATGAGTTTGATCGCCTTGATGTGTGGGAATTAGTACCACCTCCTGATTGTGCTATGATCATTGCTCTCAAATGGATATTTAAAGTAAAACTTGATGAGCATGGAGATGTATTGAAGAATAAGGCGAGGCTTGTAGGTAAAGGATACCGTCAAGAAGAAGGAATTGACTTTGAAGAATCCTTCGCTCCTGTTTCCAGAATTGAAGCCATAAGAATATTTCTTGCCAATGCTTCCAGCTAGAATATGTTGGTATATCAAATGGACGTTAAGACAGCATTTTTAAATGGCGATCTGAAGGAGGTGGTGTATGTTAGTCAACCTGAAGGATTCATGGATCCTGAACGTCCTAACCATGTCTATCGATTGAAGAAGGCACTTTTGGGCTTAAGCAAGCTCCTAGGGCGTGGTATGATACTTTGTCAAACTTCCTTCTGGCCAACTGGTTTACCAAAGGTGTTGTTGATCCTACACTCTTCACCAGAAAAACAGGCAAAAACTACCTTCATGTACAAATTTATGTTGATGATATCATTTTTGCCTCCTCTGATCCTAAAGAGTGTGATCGATTTTCCCAAGAGATGAGCTCTACATTTCAGATGTCCATGATGGGACAAATGTCTTTCTTTTTGGGCTTACAAGTATCTCAAAACCCCAATGGCATATTCATCAATCAATCCAAATATGCAAATGAAATCTTGAAGAAATTTGGATTCGATTCTTGTGACTCTGTTGATACTCCCATGATTGAAAGATCAAAACTTGACAAAGATGATGTTGGGACTCAGGTCGACCAAACCTTGTTTCGGAGCATGATTGGCTCTTTAATGTACCTCATTGCTAGCAGACAAGATCTTCTCTTTGCCGTCTGCATGTGTGCACGTGATCAATCTAAACCAACCAAGAAGCACTTGGAAGCAGTCAAGAGGGTCTTTCGATATCTTAAAGGTACAATCCACCTGGGTCTCTAGTACCCCAAGGACACCGCTATGGCACTCACAGCTTATTCCGATGCTGACCATGCGAGGTGTCAAGACACTCGTCGAAGCACATCCGGGGGTGCACAGTTTCTAGGTGATAAGCTGGTTAGTTGGTCTTCAAAGAAACAAATGAGTACATCGATCTCCTCCACATAGGCTGAATACATTGACATGTCCTCCTGCTGTACTCAGATCTTATGGATGAGATCTCAACTTTCGGACTATGGCTTTGTATAAAACAAGATTCCCATGTACTGTGACAATAAAAGTGCAATCGCACTTTGCTGCAACAACGTCCAGCACTCAAGGACTAAGCACATTGATATTCGTCATCACTTCATCAGGGAGCAAGTTGAGAAAGGAATTGTGGAACTTTACTTCGTGAGGACTGAGTTCCAGCTGGCTGATATCTTCACCAAAGCACTTCCCAGGGAAAGATTTCAATTCATCCTCCCTCGCCTAGGTATGAAGAGTCTCACCCCTGAGGATCTCACAAGTCTTCAGGAAGATTAGGAGGAGTAAAGGGGTTGCTTCACATATCCTTGTATATAGTCTATCTCAAAAAGAAAATAGAAAAATATAAAACCTACAAAAACCATAAAAAATCTGAAAAATCATAAAAGCCAAAAATATTCTTCTCACGACATGTCTCATGTGTAATCAATAATATGTACGATTCTAGAAATCTCATTTAATAATGGCATGGAATCATACATATGCTTGAACATGAGTTTTTCTTACACCTAATAATGTTTTCTCTAAAACATGTCATTTCCCAAACTCGCTTTGATAATGATTTGCTATTACTTCAGATAGCAACCCGGTCCTAATATTGGGGAAAGTTCGTCGCCAAAAAGATGATTGTTCCTAACAAAGGCATGAATTACTTTATATTCGTGCCTTTCCGATATGATGTACGCTTCAGTGCATCATTTCTGGTAAAAGAAGAGAAGTCTTCTTTACGTCTCAAATACTTTTCCTTCAAAGATTCTTCGGGAAAGTATTTGCTCCAAACTTGGTGGTACCATGATTTTGAAGATCAAACAAACTTGAAACTTTGTTTAAAATTTACCACTCAATCGATGCTAAAAGAATTAATAATTTGTGCAAAATGTTTAATTTTAAAATGTGTCATCGATTGAGGGGGAGAACGATTTCAAAAACTATATATCATCAAAAAGAGATACTTGTGCAAAACTAAAGTGGATTAAGTGCAATTGTTATGTGTTAGTATATGAATTTTTCATAAGTTTATCGCTCAACTCAAAATTATTTATAAACTCATCATCTCTAACACATGACATACTCCCTCAAGGTTTGAGGGGGAGCTTAAATGTCGTCTCAAAATCAGTCATTCTTAAAAACATGACACACCTTTCTCCCAAAACCTTTAAACTCATTTAAATCACTTGGGATCACAAATCTCAATTAGTTTGAAATTTTTGATCGGGGGAGAAGATGTGATTTAAATATGAAAAAAAAAACTGATTAAAATGTGATGTTTTGAACCCAAACCCAAATACATGCTCTTCCCCAAGTGCTAAACTCTTTTGGTATATCAAGGCACATATTGAGGGGGAGCAAATGATTTGTGTAAAACGATCCTTGCATCGTACGAGATCGAGACTCAGACTTGACTCATGAATTGACGAAACACCATTGTCCCAAATCGAAAGGACTAGTCCTAGACGGGTAATAACTTCAAGCTGGTTTAACCAGTGATGTAAGCGTGTCTCGAAGAGGACTAGTCTGACTAGAATGTACCGTTTCGAGAAACCTTGGGTGAATCTGATCGGGCCGGGTAATAACTTCAAGCTAGTTTAACTAGTGATGTAAGCGTGTCTCGAATGCCCGGTCATGCTCACTTAAGGTAGATCAATTCAAAAAGTGCGACTCTTCCCGACATGTGCAAATTTTTAAAATCAATAAATATGAGCACATGTTAAGGGGGAGCATTTGAAAATAACAAAACTCTCAATGTGTTAGCAAAATGAGTTTCTCAAATCATAAACACATTGAGAGAATTTTCAATGATTTGGTGTATGGCAACATTGGATAGTCATGAAGTTATAAGGTGGTTAAGGTTAGGAAAACCGTCCTATGATCCGCCAGAGCCGGAGGGATCTACCCATGGACAATACCAAATAGATAGTATTAGTAAGTCCGTAGGTATGATTATGAAAAAAAGAGAAATATGAGAACGGAGAAAGAAGGGGTTGAAGAATTAAAAAGAAATGAAATGAGAAAGGGTGAAAAGAAATAGCCCTCCAATTATTCAACCTTAGGGCAAAAACCGGGTTCAATTCATAATCTACTAATTGTTGCTAAGGCGACATTGGTATTGAAGACAAGACGTCATGGACCCAGTGACGCACTGCACTAAACCTTCTAGCCTCTCAAGTTCTCTTAAAAGATCTTGTTTCATTCTCATGGGGAACCGGTGTAATCTATCGACTCATCTCTTAGATATGGTTGATATTGAATCAGGAGACCTCTCCCTAATCTCCGCATAGGAATACCAAATGCACTTATTGAGTCGAGAGCCTCGAGATACATTAAAAGATCTCATAGGAACACGTGCTACTTCTACCCTGGTTGTTCAAACTTAAGGATACCAGTGGTAAACTTATGAGTCCTACGTAGATCTTAGCAATCTACCAGAACATTTATGAGGGATGTTGCTATAGTAACTCCCATTGATTGAATGGAAATTCCTGCCAGGGTCAACATCAAGCAGCCCTGAATGCAGGTCACTTAGGTAATCCCTTGTGGATTACGCTTAGTGGTCACGATGGTTACTAATGGTCAACATTCGTGGAGTGATCTCCAGCGACTCACCCAATCGTTGATCTACTTTGGTAGTTCGTGTAAATCCTTTCAGGGTTTGCCGATTGGGAACGGTCTTGGTAAGGGTTAGAAGGAGTATTCACACTATGCTGTTGACAATCTCTAATTCCAAACCTATAAGTACCGGATGATTTGTTGCTAACTGTCTACTTGCAGGAAGTTCTGACGGTTGCGGTTGATTGCTGAAAAGATGCTTATCCATCAACACATGCTCACACTTCAACTTCATAATTCAAAGATATCATGATCATTGAATGGGCTTCAACCGTGCTTCCTCAACTCTGATGAAGAAGATCATGATCCTGAAAAGTGTGAGCATGCCAATACTAAGAGGTTCATATCACATGGAGATGTTACTACTCCAAGATGACTCTCAAACATTCATTTGGATGATGAAGTTGATGTTAATTCCAAAGATCATCCATCATATTGAAGGTGTCATCTAGAGTCTTCCACTTAAAGTACAAAGATCTAAACAATGAAGAATCAAAAGGCTACGAGCTACAAAGACGTCATCAAAGACTTGAATGCTATGATTCATTACTTATTTTCTGGAGTGACCTCCATTAGGGGGAGATTGTTAGGAATACGATTATTCATAAGAAGACTCGGTCACCCCAAGTGTAATTTAGCATATTGTAGCTCGTAGTATTTATCTTATTAGTTAGAACGTAGTTTAGTATTAGTTTGTATTTGTGGAGTCGGGTCAGGTCTTTACCCACTGTCAGCTCGCTCCACAGCCCGTTTCATGGGGCGTTTCTATTGTAACTATAAATACCCTTTCCCACCCAAGGGAAAGGGTTGGACCTTCACTTGCAATCTAACATTTCTCTATTTTCTCTCAAAGGCTCCCAACTTCATCTCTTTCTCTCTCTAACTTCTCACTAGAAAACCTAACCTAAAATCATCTTAAACACTAAACCATCCATGTTCTCATATTATAGTATACTACATGCTCCAAGTTGTGATTAGTATAAATGCATTACCCCTTGTGTTCATTCTATTCATTCATTGATTCACTTGCAATCACATTCTTCTTCTTCTTTTCTCTTGAGCCTAGAAATTGAACTACACCCTTCTAGGGTTCCTACTAGATTTTTTAAGCTCAAACCATTCTTGTTTGGTTGATCAACTACACCCTTCTAGGGTTCCTACGCGATCTTCTAAACATTGTGTTTGGATTGTTTGTGATCAAGAACCTAGCTTTTCTAATTGAAACGCTACTAATATGTGTGTACAAGAGTGAAGATCTAACATACTTTTGTTAGATTATTTTCCCTATTAGACTTTCCGTTAAGTCAATTACCATAAAGCCTTGTTAGGGTTTTACTCGTTCTTGTTATTTGATTTCTTGTTTGCTAGAAATCACCAAGGTACGCATATCATTTAAATTCGGTTAATTAATACAAGTATTATGATCTTTACTTCCACTACATGCTTTGATGATGTTTACTTGTTTATATAATTGTTATGATTTACATATTCCAACAATATGGTGTGGTGATGTTGGTTCGTATGAAAGCAAAGGAAGAATAGGAAGCACCATGCTTCATTTAATTTTTTGTCTAAAAATATCAAATATAAATCATATAAAAATGAGTAAGTAACTTGTCATTATTGATTTTTGGTCAAATGTGATGAAAAAAAGGGGGTGGGGTTGGCGTACAAGAAAAAAAAAATGGGAAGGAGGTGATGTTGTGTAAGAAATGTGTAAGTGATTTGGATTTTTAGTTAGATTTTTGTATATATAAATGTACTTTGTAATTATTTTGTGTATTAAGTTAACTAGAAATAAATTTTTGTGGAACAAAATGCAGTGAAATAAAGTTGTAAAAATTATAGAAATATATTTTGTGTAAGTATCGGGTGTTTAAATAATTATCGTTTCGCAAATACTTAAGTTATCTTAAATATATATATATTTAAGAATATATATAATAAAAAGAATTTAAAACACCGGGTAAAATAATATATATATATATATATATATATATATATATATATATATATATATATATATTGTAACATTGTAATGAATATAAAAATATATTAGCACCATTGTTGGGAGTATCGGGGTTTTCCAAACATGATATTGGCAGATTCAGCTAGAACATACCCTAATATAACTCAACTAACAATATTTTAAAAGCGGGTTAATGAAAACGACATGTCTTACACAACATCCTAACAAAGGCAGGTGTGGTATTTAAATCATGTGTTTGAGATTTATAGTTTATTTGGTTTAGATGGTGCATTACATGATTACATCTTTGATTGTTGAGTTCTTGTTTTAATATGTTTTGGCTTCAAGAATACTCCATAGTAAGTCTTGAGAAACGGATACTAGTTAAGGTTACTTACCTTAATATATCTTGTAATGTTTTATGTAGTATTATTGAGAGAAAACATATTGTATGTTTAGACAAATATGCTTATTTAAAAAAAAGCAAACTTTTAACTCTTATGAGTTGTTTATGACAACAAGTAATTTAGTTATTATGTGATTAACGAATTTTACTTGTTTATGTAATGACACGCGTTGTATTAGGTTTCTTCCAAAATCTAATATCGTACATTTTTCAAACAATTAGTTATCTTGTAACATAACCATTCATGTTACAAAAGAAGCGGAATGCATAGGATATCAATTATCCTTTAGAAATACATGCTTGTTGGAGATGAATGATGTATTATGTGTGACATTTTTACTTGACATGTGATTTTGAGTCTTTATTTGTTTATGAGCAAAGTATACATATGTTGTTTGTTTGCTTGTGTTTGGGTTTTCGGAAATGGCACATTTACAAATTGCGTTGCAATGTAAATTGCTTGAATGTTTCGGATGAAACATACAAGTTGTCAATCCTACTTCGTTGTGTATTTTAATCATCTTTTAGATATATTAGTATTAATGATTGGAACACAACCTTTGGACAAGAAGACTCAGTATGACATCATCAACACAAGTGTGAGTTATGATCCGATGCATATTCTTTTTGTCTTGATAAGGATGTCTTTTCATAACAATCGAGTGTGATTGAGTATGTAGGTTCAAGATGATATGTTATGTTATATCTTGAAGCTAGACAAATAATGACCCCAATTTCATGTCCACACTCAAAATCTTATCAATTAGATTCGATAATTATATCCAAACCATTTTTTTACAATACACAACTTATGAAAAAATAGTTTATGACTACATGTTTGAAACAATTAGTGTGTGTTCAAATACATGCAACGTTCAAGAATACATTTTCTTTTACTTAAGTATTAATGTATTATTATAAACCTTTATCTTGTTTAGGCAACCCATGGCCACTCAAGATAAGTGCATGTAACGTTTTAGAAATTATGTTAAAGAAGTGTTAAATATTTTAAGGTGACTCATTTTAACACTTGAACCTTTGGAGAGATAATTGTGTAAGACAATTATTTTTGAAAAACATGATTAATCAACTTAGTCTACATATCTAAGTGATTTACTAAAAAATTATAACATAAGCAAGCATTCAAAAGCACACAAGCATTTAGCATGGCACACACAAAGATATTCGTAATCATTTTGTATGTTAGATACAACAATGTATACATAGCTTGATTTAGTTTTAAACCAAAATAGTTTTCCTCCCCATTTTAAAAATTTAGACAAGATTGACATTTTGAAAAGATAAAGACTTTATTTTTCAAAGATTCATTTACTAGAAGTTTCTGACTCAAAAGTAAGAGTAAAATGCAAGTTTTACGTTAAAACGTGACATACGGTTTTGACTACTATGTAGTATTTTACAATTACGACTTAATTAAGTTGTAATCAATCCTTTCAAGTATTTTTAAATCAAAGTACATTCAATTACCTTTAAAATGGCGGGTAGCATCACTCGTACGGACTTACGGTTGATTTTATATGAATTTTCAAAGTTTGACAATATTTTGGTGGAGGTCTCTTAAATACCCGACGGCCCCTTAGTGATAAAGGACCGCCCAGAGATAAAGGACCGCCCCTAGTAAGCAAAAACGCATTTTTCATGTAAAAATTCATTTCTTTCAAGCTAGTATACGAAATGCATTGAACCAACAAAACTTGTACGAATTAAACAACAAAGCGCAAGTTTAGCAACTAAACACTTTTCATATTTTAATTACTCTTAATGAGAAATTTGATACGTGGACCGTACTCTATTTTAAAAACCATTTTTTAAAAATTAGAGCGACGTGGCTCTGATACCAATTGTAGAAACGTAGTGGGGGTGAATACGTTCCTCTTTAAACCTTAAAATGTTTCGTATCAAATTCCCGATTAAGTGTGACTAAATATGAATAGTAGTTATGTCACTCACAACAAACATATATGTCACTTAATAACAAGTATGCAAGCAAAAACATAACATAAGGTTTAAACATTTTTAGCCAATTTAGATTATACTGTGGACGGTCCCTAATATACACTGACGGTCCCTTAATTGTTTGGGGACCATCCCTATATAAAGGACCGCCGCCAGTGAGCAACTTATTCCGTGTGATAAAGTTTTCTTGTTTTTTGCGTTTCTAAGTTAACTATTTTATATCACAAGCATACACACAACAAACCACACAAACCTAAATGCAATGCAAGTATGGAAAGTTAAGAGATAGGAAAAGAAAATGCAAATCGGACACGATGGTTTATAGTGGTTCGGCACGAAGCACCTCTTCATCCTACTCCACTCCCCGAGTACCACAGTCGAGAGTTACTTCACTAATTAGCACGCTTCTTCAGGCGGAACAAACCGTACACAAGCTTACACGAGGTTTAACGACACTAAGCGGAATGTCGAGTTCTAATCTTAGCTAGAACCAATCTACCAAAGCCAACGTGGCCACACGAACAAGCACTCTTATCCCACTTAGATCGACACACGATCCAAGCCTTCACACGAACGAGCACTCCCGTTCACTTGAACCTTCACTCGATTCAAGCCTTCTCACAAAGACATACTTGGATCTTCACCCAATCCAAGACTTCACACATGACATACTTGGATCCTATCCTGATCCAAGCCTTCATACAATGACTCAAGTAAGTTCTAACCAAACCACTAGAACATCACTCTCCTCACAACAAATACATGAACTAATCTCGTTACAAGACTTCTTGGATCTTAATATTCTCCAAGTTCACACACATATATCTCCATCCTCGACTCACACACAAGTCAGAAGTATTTACAATATTTACAAGACCTATAACCGTAATACTTGTTACATTTGTGTGTGGACACCTATAACATCTCGAATCTTCATCTACGTCGAGAGTTCTTCTCTTGTACTTTATGGAAGAGGAACAGACTTCAACATCTTGAATTCTTCATCTATGTCCAGAGTTCTTCTCTTGCATATTGCGAAAGAGGAAACATTAACACCCCCAAAATATCGCAGCGGAAGACTCTGTCACTGGGTTGCTACTTCATAATACAAAGTACAAGTTATAGAAAACGACCTCTAAATGAAACGTTTTGAAAAGTTACCATTCGATTAATGAATTCAAAGTTACAAACATGAGATCCCAAAGTATGATACATAAATGTATACAAAATGTTTCGAATGATAAATGATAAAAACGTAAGTCTTCAGAATATGCAGCTTGACTCTATGTTCCACGCACTAGCTATCGCCTTACTAACCTGAGATAAACATGCTAAAGTGTCAACACAATGGTTGGTGAGTTCATAGAGTTTGTCTTAAAACAGTTGAAAAGCCTTAAAGAATGTTCACACAGCAAAGGCATTGTGAATCCACTCAGTTGCAAGTCCCGCCCATAACAACACTTGCAACCTGTGTGTTCACAACCCACTGCGAAAATATAGTATGATAAAGACATGTATAAGTTCATCACAACAATTAAGCAATTAGTCGTGAGTCTCTACTTCATCTTCGAAGACCTCACTTGGGAGCCAATTCCCAAAGACAACTGGGTGTCAATTCCCAAAGACAACTGGGAGCCAATTCCCAAAGATAACTGGGAGCCAATTCCCAAAGATAACTACTAGCCACTAAATAGAATAACGCAATTAAGTATAACACAGACATGTATGTATGCAATCATGTATAATACAATCAATTATAAATGTTTTGAGTATTTGTATAAGTAAGCAAGTAGTTGAGCATGTGTCTCCCCCAAAGAGTTAAAACAAGTATGAAAAGAGTAGGGGCTATGACTCACCTTGAACTAACGATATCAAAACGTATAACGGGATAGATGGATTAAGCCGGGAAGTCTCTACGCACAACCTAGAATATGATTTCATGCCTTAGGTATGGAATAACGTCTAAGAATACGAAGAATTGCCTATATATGTCTTGCATATAGTTCATGATGTAGTACATAGTATATAGTGTAAGTCGTTGAATAAAAATAGTTTATGAAACATGTATAGTTTGTATATCTCTTACTACCGTTCGGGCCGTCATAATTCAGAGATCATGTAGTAAACATTCGAGGAGCTAGGACACTTTAATTCGTAAATCCAGCAACTCGTCGACGGTTTACTCTAATGAACCCCTCACATGAAGCTCCCTAGTGTTGTAGTATTCAATATGTAAAACATGTATAATAGTTATAATGATTTCGGTTTAGAAAGCGTTGAGGTCTTAGCCGTGGCCTTGCCGTGGTTTTGGTTATGGCTACCATGGTCTTGAGACTCAGCCTTGGCCTTAGCCATGGTTGTGGTCTCGGATTTAAGGTCATTAGACCTGTGGGTTTTACTTTGCCATAACCAATACATAGTCACTTGGGTATTTAAAATAGCTGTTAAGAAATTGAAGAAAATATCATTAATTATGGGTTTTCTGGACTCGTGCTCTTGCGATTTTGAATAAAACATCGTTCCGGACAACTTTTGTGTTTTAAAATTTTGATGAAACGGACCAGAAATTTTTCTTTTTACGTGTTTAAGTTCTGTTACAGAAACATTTTGGACAGTTTTTAGTAACTTCTATTAGCCATAACTTTTGACTCATGTACTCGTTTTATGTGATTCAAATTGCTATGTTTTCCTTTTTAAGTCCTCTATAACAGTAGATAAGTGTTTCATGTCATGGTTACTTTATTTTGGTCGTGGTTCTCAATATAAGTCACTAGTTTTCTGGTTTAATTAACATAAGTTAATATATAGTTTTCATAACTTGTTTTACTAGTTTTTATACATCATGAACATAATAACATGACCATATATAGCATGAATAAAATATAAATAGCACTAAAATGATATTGAGCAAGAAATTATATTAGGGTTCTTGCAATTTTTGGCCTTAATGAAAAAGGAAACTAAGAACAAGAACACTAGCTTAATTCTTCAACTAAAAACCCTAGCTTCCAATCCTTCAACACCACTCATGCTAACCCTTGATAAGCTTGATATAAGCCTTGTAGAAACCTTATGAATTCAGCCCATAGACCTGGTGTAACTCTTAATCCAACCATGGAACCAAGATGAGGTTTTGTGGGGATTTTGGTGTTTTTATGAATGAAATAAACTAAGGAATCAACAAGGATCTATGATTAATACTTGTGATGGATGAAACGTGTAATATCAATGATTAAAATGGTGTATGTTACGAGTTTTGGTCGTTGGTTTTGAGAGAGAAACAAAGAGATGAGATAAAACCTCACTTTTTGATTTGTAAAAATGAATAATTATATGTAAAATGAAGTTTACTTGATATAAATATCTAGTTTAGGGCATAATGGTAAATAAGTGATCAATTAGAAGTAAAACTGTTGCACATGGAAGGATAAGATGAATGTGTGGGAAGCTTGGTAATATCTAGTTTACGGAGTCAGTTTTGGTTCCGTTAATCGCTAATTGTAAGTCATAAAGTCATGAAACATAAAACCGGGTATCGTAAAAATGTGAAACTTGAAAGAATGACTAAACTTGTCAATATACTCCATAATAAAATATAAAATGAGTGGTAAGTTCCATCGGGTTGCTCAAACCCTGCTAAAACTGGAAACATGGGTCTAAAACGCGTAATATGTACAACGTACGAAAGTTGTGTAAAATTGAGAAAAGTAAAGTGTTACTTTTCTAATAGGATAAAAATGACTTAAAATGACTTATAATGTCTACACTGGGTTCAGTCTAGTGTCGGTTGGTATTTAATGTCTTTTAGACATAAAACCGTAAGCCTAAAAATAGAGGAATGATTTATAAAATCAAGGAATGATTTTTGGTCAAAGGAGGAGGGAAAAATATGTTGACTTTTACAAATAATATGAAAACTCAAATCGTCTTAGAAACGCGGTGCAGGTATAGGCTAAGGTTACGGCTAAGTAAAAGTGCTTAAAACGTAAATTTTCTGTTTCTCACGGCCCAAGGTCTAGTTGGTAACATTTTTCTTAGTCATGATTAATTCTCTAATTAATCATGAGAGTACTAAACGTTTTTCTGATGCGGGGAAAATTGACGTGGATGGTTTTTGTTGTGCGTAGGATTTTTAAACAACGTTTTAACCTAAACGTGTAATTCCTTAATAACTTTTGCGAAAATGATCTGACGAGTGTCAAACTTTTATTTTATCATGGAAATGATTTATCACACGAGAATATGAAATAAAAATCAAATTTTGGAAAAATGAATAGTGAGAGTGAATAGTAAAAATAAATAGTAAAATGGATAGTGAAAATTCGGGATTGGATGGTAACCTGAAAATGCGAATTGTTACAGTCTATACCCCTTAAGGAGAACTTCGTCCCGAAGTTCTGTTGATGTTAACTACTTACGGTATGTCTAAGAGAATTTGGGGTTCCAAGATCTCTAAAATAGTGGTGTTTACTCTGATTCATCTAAGGTTGTGGTTAAGGAGTCGTATCGGATGCAAATAAGCCCACTTATTTATAACACATTATTTACATAAAGAAGCGTCAAAATTTATGTAAGTAAGGGATCATAAACTTATGGTTCGGTGATTTACAATTTCTTTATTTGAATAAAGAGGCGTCCCAATCCATTCAAATAAGGAGATTCTAAATCATTCTACTTAAGAATTTACGACACAAATCTTGATTTCTGAGGCAGATAATAAGATAATCAAGTCATCAAATCCCTAAAGCTAAGTAATAATATTATTTAACTCAAATCTCATGTCTCATCAAACAAGAACTGTCACAAGAACAAGTTAAATAATTAGTTATTACTGAGCTCCATTTTTTTAATAACTTGACTAAATTCTGGGGTTCATTATAATACTAAAGTCATATCATCTAACAGCGTGGAACTAAACAAACAACTATCAAAAAGCATATGCGTATGTAGTGTGTGTAAGGAAAATAAAGAGGAGAGTCTTAATGTATATAGCAGTTATAGTCTAAGCACTAAATGCAACCTAGTTCTCTATAACCAATGCTCTGATACCAATCTGTAACACCCCCAAAATATCGCAGCGGAAGACTGTGTCACTGGGGTGCTACTTCATAATACAAAGTACAAGTTACAGAAAACGACCTCTAAATGAGACGTTTTGAAAAGTTACCATTCGATTAATGAATTCAAAGTTACAAACATGAGATCCCAAAGTATGATACATAAATGTATACAAAATGTTTCGAATGATAAATGATAAAAACGTAAGTCTTCAGAATATGCAGCTTGACTCTATGTTCCACGCACTAGCTATCGCCTTACTAACCTGAGATAAACATGCTAAAGTGTCAACACAATGGTTGGTGAGTTCATAGAGTTTGTCTTAAAACAGTTGAAAAGCCTTAAAGAATGTGCACACAGCAAAGGAATTGTGAATCCACTCAGTTGTAAGTCCCGCCCATAACAACACTTGCAACCTGTGTGTTCATAACCCACTGCGAAAATATAGTATGATAAAGACATGTATAAGTTCATCACAACAATTAAGCAATTAGTCGTGAGTCTCTACTTCATCTCCGAAGACCTAACTTGGGAGCCAATTCCCAAAGACAACTGGGAGCCAATTCCCAAAGATAACTGGGAGCCAATTCCCAAAGATAACTACTAGCCACTAAATAGAATAACGCAATTAAGTATAACACAGTCATGTATGTATGCAATCAAGTATAATACAATCAAGTATAAATGTTTTGAGTATTTGTACAAGTAAGCAAGTAGTTGAGCATGTGTCTCCCCTAAAGAGTTAAAACAAGTATGAAAAGAGTAGGGGCTATGACTCACCTTGAACTAATGATATCAAAACGTATAACGGGATAGATGGATTAAGCCAGGAAGTCTCTACGCGCAACCTAGAATATGATTTCATGCCTTAGGTATGGAATAACGTCTAAGAATACGAAGAATTACCTATATATGTCTTGCATATAGTTCATGATGTAGTACATAGTATATAGTGTAAGTCGTTGAATAAAAATGGTTTATGAAACATGTATAGTTTGTATATCTCTTACTACCGTTCGGGCCGCCATAATTCAGAGCTCATGTAGTAAACGTTCGAGGAGCTAGGACACTTTAATTCGTATATCCAGCAACTCGTCGACGGTTTACTCTAATGAACCCCTCACATGAAGCTCCCTAGTGTTGTAGTATTCAATATGTAAAACATGTATAATAGTTATAATGATTTCGGTTTAGAAAGCCTTGAGGTCTTAGCCGTGGCCTTGCCGTGGCTTTGGTCATGGCTAGCATGGTCTTGAGACTCATCCTTGGCCTTAGCCGTGGATGTGGTCTCGGATTTAAGGTCATTAGACCTCTTGGTTTTACTTTGCCATAACCAATACATAGTCACTTGGGTATTTAAAATAGCTGTTAAGAAATTGAAGAAAATATCATTTATTATGGGTTTTCTGGACTCGTGCTCTTGCGTTTCTAAAGAAAACATCGTTCCGGACAACTTTTGTGTTTTAACATTTTGATGAAACAGATCAGAAAGGCCTCTTTTTACGTGTTTAAGTTCTGTTACAGAAACATTTTGGACAGTTTTGCCGTAAGGTTTTAGTAACTTCTATTAGCCATAACTTTTGACTCATGTACTCATTTTATGTGATTCAAATTGCTATGTTTTCCTTTTTAAGTCCTCTATAACAGTAGGTAAGTGTTTCATGTCATGGTTACTTTATTTTGGTCCTGGTTCTCAATATAAGTCACTAGTTTTCTTGTTTAATTAACATAAGTTAATATATAGTTTTCATAACTTGTTTTACTAGTTTTTATACATCATGAACATAATAACAAGACCATATATAGCATGAATGAAATATAAATAGCACTAAAATGATATTGAGCAAGAAAGTATATTAGGGTTCTTACAACTTTTGGCCTTAATGAAAAGGGAAACTAAGAACAAGAACACTAGCTTAATTCTTCAACTAAAAACCCTAGCTTCCAATCCTTCAACACCACTCATGCTAACCCTTTATAAGCTTGATATAAGCCTTGTAGAAACCTTATGAATTCAGCCCCTAGACCTTGTGTAACTCTTAATCCAACCATGGAACCAAGATGAGGTTTTGTGGGGATTTTGGTGTTTTTATGAATGAAATAAACTAAGGAATCAACAAGGATCTATGATTAATACTTGTGATGGATGAAACTTGTAATATCAATGATTAAAATGGTGTATGTTTTGAGTTTTGGTCGTTGGTTTTGAGAGAGAAACAAAGAGATGAGATAAAACCTCACTTTTTGATTTGTAAAAATGAATAATTATATGTAAAATGAAGTTTACTTGATATAAATATCTAGTTTAGGGTATAATGGTAAATAAGTGATCAATTAGAAGTAAAACTCTTGCACATGGAAGGATAAGATAAGTGTGTGGGAAGCTTGGTAATATCTAGTTTACGGAGTCAGTTTTGGTTCCGTTAATCGCTAACTGTAAGTCATAAAGTCATGAAACTTAAAACCGGGTATCGTAAAAATGTGAGACTTGAAAGAATGACTAAACTTGTTAATATACTCCATAATAAAATATAAAATGAGTGGTACGTTCCATCGGGTTGCTCAAACCCTGCTAAAACTGGAAACATGGGTCTAAAACGCGTAATACGTAAAACGTACGAAAGTTGCGTAAAATTGAGAAATGTAAAATGTTACTTTTCTAATAGGATAAAAATGACTTAAAATAACTTATAATGTCCAGACTGGGTTCAGTCTAGTGTCGGTTGGTATTTAATGTCTTTTAGACATAAAACCGTAAGCCTAAAAATAGATGAATGATTTATAAAATCAAGGAATGATTTTTGGTCAAAGGAGGAGGGAAAAATATGTTGACTTTTCCGAATAATGTGAAAAATCAAATCGTCTTAGAAACACGGTGCATGTATAGACTATGGTTACGACTAAGTAAAAGTGCTTAAAACGTAAATTTTCTGTTTCTCACGGCCCAAGGTCTAGTTGGTAACATTTTTCTTAGTCATGATTAATTCTCTAATTAATAATGAGAGTACTAAACATTTTTCTGATGTGGGGAAAATTGACGCGGATGGTTTTCGTTGTGCGTAGGATTTTAAACAAAGTTTTAACCTAAACGTGTAATTCCTTAATAACTTTTGCGAAAATGATCTAACGAGTGTCAAACTTTTATTTTATCATGGAAATGATTTATCACACGAGAATATGAAATAAAAATCAAATTTTGGAAAAATGAATAGTGAGAGTGAATAGTAAAAATGAATAGTAAAATAGATAGTGAAAATTCGGGATTGGGTGGTAACCTGAAAATGCGAATTGTTACAGAAACCACTTATAAACATATACTGACATGTTATAGTGATCAATGAACAAAGGAAAAATAAAACAGAAAGTTTTTGTGTGTGTGGAAGCTTGTTTGCTGAAAGGAAACAGTTCAGTATTTATAGACGCCAGGAAGGAGGTGACGGTCCTTTAAATAGGTGACGGTCCTTTATTAGTAAGGGATTGTCATCCACTTTAAGGGACTATCCCGACAAGACGCTCCCATTTTGTTCTGACGTGGTGAAAACTTATCTGGTGCAAACTCAACTGTTTTGGGAGGAAATATAGCTGTTACAAAATATGAATTTGAATATATTTTCTTAATAAAACATTTCTTTCAAAACACAAAAATACGTTTGTGAAAATGTTTCGTTAAACTTTAAAATGTAAGTTTAGAAGAGAATAAAATTCGTTTATCACTTTACTAATGACGGCATAGAGTAACTTGTGCACTTTACGTTATTTATTACAAGTTACGTGTTTGTCATTATTAAAACATGAAGGCGTTGTATAGATTAAACGTCATAACATTTAAATTAACACCATGGTTAGCTTTAAAGTGTTGTACTTTAAGGTTTATGATTTAAATATGTAAAATCATGGTTATAATAAATTAGGGTTTTGTGAAAACTCTATCAAATGGCTAACATTTAGTTTGAATGTTTAATAATCAGACGTTAACAAAATAAATTATAATGGTAAATAAAAGTTGAACACTTTTTATACATGACGTATAAGGAATGTTTATTCGAAATAAATATTAAAGCATGTTGGTGTTGGTGAGCACGTTTATTAGGAAGGTGAGTTACGTTGCATTTCTTGTTGTGATCAGATAAACTGGTAACGTGTAATAAAAAAATAGACGTGGAAAATGGATAAGTATTCTATTGTTAAAAAATTAATATAAGTGGAAATTTGCTGGTGGTTACGTACTGCTAGTCACTGATTGGTCTGCAGTGCCATCATTGGAATTGGAAATGTTAACGTGGGGTATCATGAGCTTAGATACAATAATAATATTTTAATTATGGGTGCAACAACATAGCCCACTATTAAACTTGTATTCAAACTATTACCATCTAAACCTATGAATTTCACACAACCATTGTGTTGACCTTTTTAACATGTTTATCCCAGGTAACTGAGTATCTTACGGACTCACTGCACGGAGTGACATTGGACATGAGGACGTCCAAACTTGTTATCATTAATCTACTTTATGTTTTGAAACATATCTTTGGGACCTCTGTTTGTAAAAATCTCTCTTTTTCTGTAAACACTTTGATGAATAAATGAACGATAACTTATCTTTTAAAAACGTCTCATTTTGAGTTGTTTTCTATAATTGTGACTGTGTATCTAGAAGTAATACCCTATATTAGCTTCCACTGCTATACGTGAAAAATGGGGGTGTTACACTTATGATAAACTATGACCAACATTGT